>CM044102.1:1125099-1147675 GCA_024174645.1 Lemna minuta | reverse complement strand
AACTTACATCTATTTAGTGATAATTTGGGTAAAAAATTTATGTCCTATCATGCATCATTGTTTTCAGTTACTTATACAATGAGACTAACCCCATTTGACTCTTTCAAATTCAAGTGGTTGAATTCTCACATTTTTCTGAGTCATATGGATGTAGGGACATAGGTACGCAAGTAGGAAGCATGGATATGAATTATGATAAGAGAGAAGAAGAAACAACTCTCTCCACTAAATTTGAACACCAAGCCAACCATATTTTTATGAAATGTGCTAAATAAGGTTTGAATGTCTTATCATGCATAAGGTTTTTATAATGATCCAAAATTGATTTAGAGCGAATATTAGGTCAACCTTATTTTTAAGGAAGTTAGACTAAACTTAATTTTTATTAAGTGAGACCTTAATTTTTCTCTCATGATTTTAGATATATTTGAATGAAAAGATAGATGATTAATTTCTTGATCTAATGGAGAAAATTTCATGGAAAAAGGAGTTTATTTTTTTAGGTATTTAATTTCTAAGTTTAGGGATTTTTTCTGAATTTTTCTAGATTTTTCAGAATTTTTATGGACTTTTTCAAAATTTTATCATATTTATAAAAATGTCACTCTGATTTTTGAAGTGGAAATTTATACAAATGCCCCTCTGATTTTTGAAGTGGAATTTTATAGAAATGATCATCCACACTTATAAAGGCTGTCATACCTTTTCCTAGGTACAATAAGAGGCTGTCACGTGGCGCGCTTTTTTTTATTGCACGATCTCAATCAACGACTAGGATCTCTCTAAATTAAAATCATGATATCTCATTATCTAGATGGAGTTTTGAGCTAAAATTGTAAGGCTAGATTTATCTTTTAACCCTCTATTCATCCATACCCTCTATCCATCCAAACCCTCGATCTATCAAAGAATCGAGCTAGAAAAAAAATTGGACTCTTTTACCCCTCTCTACAATCAAACCCTAGGAACCCACCTATAAAAGACTTCATTTTCTCTTTCTTTATATTTTTTGGCTCTCTCTTAGCATTAGGATACCAGAAGGAAAGGGAGAGGAGGTCAAGGCCCAAGGAGGAGCACGGTTTGATGCTCAATCTTGTAGTGGAAAAGGGAGCAAGCAAGGATCATGGTTGTGTGGATCAAGCATCACCTAGCTTAGGACGGGGTGCACTAACATGGTTTGTGCAAAGATCTATATTATATTTTAGCCCGTAAACATCTTCATATACAATAGACATGTGTTTTTTTTTCTTTTTATACGATGACATATTAGGGAAATAAGAAATAACTAACCCAAAACCATAATGAAATTGATTCAATTAATTTTTAGATCAAAGGCCTTTCTATTCTACATTTTCAAAGTAGAATTTCAAAGTTCAAGATGCAAATTCTTGTAATGGTTTTGATCCATTGTAAGTGTTTGCGCGTTTAAAAACGTAGAGCGGACGTGACGGTAGCTTAAATCCGAAATATTGGATGATTATATGTACTATAACCATACTATTACGAGTATATATAAATAAATGACACGTCACCTCCGTGCCACGCAGTCACTCGCGCGGGTCCGCGTGGCACTGCCACGTGGCCTTGCGTGCCACATCGCATTTATTTTTGGCTCGCGCAAAAAAATTCCCCCTTTTTGCATTTATTTTAATTAATTTAAACCTTTAAAATTCGAAATAAATTCAGGAAAAATTCTATAAAAATTCCTATAAATTGTAAAAATCATAACTTTCAAAATACAACTCCAAATTAATTCAAATTTATTTTGTTGGATCAGAAATTGAATAATCTATTATTATAAAAATTTGAATTATTAGTGTTAATAAATTTGAATTATCAGAAAGAGAATTAATTTGAATTAATTTAATACATTTATGTATCTTATAAAATAACTTTATAAAAATACATAAGTGTTAATAAAGATCTTTTCTCTTATATTTTTATTCTCAAAACATGATTATGATCTCAATTATAATTAGGATTAAATATTATAATGCTTAATTATGTATAATAATCCATAAATTGGTGTATTTTTAGATCATAACATGAAATGATACAAAATGATAGAAATATACTTAAAATATGATAACATGCATATATTTGGAATGTTTAATGCCTTTAATTGCATTAATAATCATGAAAATTAATGTAAAAATAGCATGTTATCAATGGTATAGAAATTACTAATCACAACCATTACTCCTCGCAAACAAAGCCTTGCACATGGCACTTGTGTCATACGTCATTTGCAAACGATGGTACGAGTTTCCATGCAAGCACACACAACCATGTTAGTTCTACCATGTCAACACTCGAAAACCCATTTTGATAATTTTTAACTAAAATTAATTTTGACAATTTTGAAAAATCCTAAAAATTAAAAATTTGTATATTTCAAAATACAAATCTTTTTTAATACATTTTTTAAATCAAATCTGAAACTAAATAGTCTATGATTCTATGAAATTTAATTTAAATGTCAGAATTTATTTACAAAAATACTAAACATCTTAGCATGGTAAAAAGATCAAGAATTCAAAATTCAAATAGTAGTAGTCTAAGAATTTAGTAGACATTTTATTTAATATAAATGTTTTGATACATTGATTTTCCATGGTTAATATATTTTAATATAAATGTTCCGAAACGGTAGAAAACCTTGTTATCACTCAGGAATAATTTTACACATGATTTAAATATCTCTAGGTTAGTTGGCATTGAGAAAAATAGTCAAGACATGGATATTTGGATATAATGAGGTTTGACATTAGTTATTTCATTGACTTTGACTTGAGAATATATTGTCTTTTGCATATGGTGCAATTTTTCATTGACTTGTCATGAAATTACATAAAAGCAAACTACATTTTTTCTCTTATTTGAATTCATTCACATTACTCATAATGCATGTCAAAGAGTAATCATATAATAACCATTCCACTTTATACATAGAATTTTAAGTCGAAACAGGAATTTCGATATTTTAATCAATGAAGAATTCATTTCATCAAATATGTGGCTGGTGAACTGATTTTAAATTGAAACACTTTGATTAAGATTTGGGATTCAAAAACCGTTTTTATAACACAAATAGATAGTGATAGTTTGAGGTAGAGAATTGGTGTGTAAGTACATTTGGATTATATGGCGAGGAGGAGGGGAGAGAGATATGTAACGGGATGGTGAGGGGAAGGGTTGTAGAAAGAGATGTTGAGGGATGGAAAAGGAGAGGTTGTGTGAAATCCGCATATAAGAGGTTTGGTGAAGAGAGGGGGAGATGTAAAAAGATGGCCAAGGAAGGAGAGAGAGAGGGAAGTGGATAGGTGAAAAGAGATGGTGAGTGATGGAGGGGAAGAGTGATATGAAAAGGGATGATAGGGGAACAGATGATGAGGGATGAAGAAAGAGGTTAACAGAGACATAGAAAGATAAGGGATGAACTAGAGAAAGAGATGGCGGGTAATGAATTTGAGGAGAGATCACCAGTCATGTACAAAAAATGACGAGGGGGAGGAATATATTCAAAGATGTGACGCAGAGTGCAAAGAGAGAGAGAGAGAGAGAGAGAGAGAGAGATAGAGAGAGAGAGAGAGAGGTAATGGAGAGAGAGTGTTTGAATGGGCCGATGAAAATCGTGAATGTTTGGCCCAACAGATGCGCAACCGTCCATCATAAATTCCTGACACGCTTCCGTGACCCTTTCTGCTGCAGCGGAATCGTGGACAGTAGCAGGATCTCCGGATCCGAGTCACCGGCCCTTTTCGGATTCTCCCGGATCCCCTTAACGGCGACCGACTCCGTCACGGCGCTCTCCGAATAAGACAATCGTCGTTAATTCTCTCTCGTTTTATTACTCTCCCCCTTCCTCCTCCCCGTCCCCCCCACAATCTCAGCTTTCTCTCTGATGAGATCCCCGCCTCGCGCACACACCCACTATCCCTAATGGAGCTCCACCAGCACCGCCCAGCGCCGCCGTCCCCCCCGGCGGCGCCCCCCACCTCCCAAAAGCCTCCATCGGATTCCGACCTCAAGCGCCGCCCTATCCTCCCCATCTCCTTCTCCAATGGCGCCCTCAAGAAGCACCGCCCCGTCCTCTCTCCCCACCAAGGGATCTACAGAGAGTGCATGAAGAATCACGCCGCAGCCATGGGAGGCCATGCACTCGACGGCTGCGGCGAGTTCATGGCTTCCCCGAGCTGTATTCCCTCGGATCCCTCCTCTCTCCTCTGCGCCGCCTGCGGGTGCCACCGGAACTTCCACCGTCGCGTCTTCTCGGGCGATAATCTCCTCCACTACCATCCTCAGAAAGAGGATAGAGATGCAGACGAGCAAGACGACGAGGGAGACGAAGCCGTGGACGACGAGGAAGACGGCCACGTCACCCCTCCGCAGCAGCTCTACTCCGCTCCTCACATGCTCATGGCTTTGAGCGCAGGGATAGGGTCGGCTTCTTCGCTCGCGGGAGGACAGAGGAAGAGGTTCCGCACCAAGTTCAGCGCCGAGCAGAAGGAGAAGATGCAGGAGCTTTCGGAGAAGCTGGGATGGCGGATGCAGAAGAGAGATGACGTCATGGTGGAGCAGTGTTGCAGGGAGATAGGAGTTAGCAGAGGAGTTTTCAAGGTGTGGATGCATAATAATAAGCATAATTTTGTGGGCGGGCCTTCTTCCAGGAGGCCCGCGGGAGCGGCGGCGGAGCTCTTGGGTGGCAGCGGCGGCGCCGCCGTGATTCAGCTTCCCGGCGAGGTCAACTCCAGCGCCGACCGCGTAATCGACAGCCCCTCTCCCTCTTCTGAGGAACCCTAATGACGATGTTGTGCATTGATGATAACTCGGCGGTGGGAATTTACTGGAGTTACTGCGTCCACCAACTCCCGCCCTCTCTCTCTCTCTAATTTCTCTCTCTAGTTGCCGCGGAGTGTATTAACGCTTTTGGGTCGTTGGAATTTTCGAGATCCGAGCTATCTTTTCCTTCTTCCGAGCCCGAGCACGGAGGAGGGGGGTTCATGTAATCTCGCCGGAGCTCCGTCAAGGAGGGACTATTCCGCTTCGGACCTGGCAAAACCCTAAGACTTTATCCTTGACCCTGACCGGGAAACTGCCAACTCTGTCGCGTTGATGGTCTTTCTCTCTCTAACTCATTCCTCCCAATTCTCTCTCACTGACGGCGACGCCGCCCAAAAAACACGGACCGGTTAGGATTTTATTTCATTTAATAATTCGTTGAAATGATTTTATCCTGTTCTTAGATAATCTTGAAACGAAGAAGTCGTATATTGTGCGTGGTCCCGAGGAGGAGTGCGGGCCCACGGAAAGCTAATCCTGCTCTGGCGGTATGGCTGCCACCTACACTTACATGGATAATTAGAAGAATTATTGTTCTGCGAAATATTTATTATCTGGAGCACGATTAATGCGCTTTATTATATTTTCACGGGAGAGTGGGACCCGCCAGGGCTTATCCTGCTCCGGCGAATCATAATCCACTCGTGTCGTCTTCGCTATCCCCATCAAATCAATTTTCAAGGATTATTAGGGCAATAATTCTCCCTTTTCGTAATTATTTATCGGAGGACATTTATGGAAACTTGACGGCCTCATTAAAAAAACAAATTTCCGATTTCCGAAATCTTTTCATTATTTCTCCAGTAAGATAAATGCTTTGCACAATGGGCCGGTCTCTCTTGGGCCCAGCAGACTTCTGTCCAATAGGACTTTGGGAGTAAAGCAATGGGCCATGGAACAAATATGAACCTTTATCGGGCTAGAAGGAAATCCAGGTAGTCGACCCAGCCTGCTGGTTTCCAAGCGTGAGAGAGAGAGAGAGAGAGAGAGAGAGAGGTTCCGTGATTTCAGAGCTATACCCGCTAGTTTTTGAGAGAACACTTTCCCTCTTACGCCTGCACTCTTTCTCTCTCTAATTCTCTGTGTTTCCGTCATCTTCCCCGGATCCCAATCTCGCCATGTACGCCCTCGACACGACGAAGGAGAGTTCCCATTCTCGTATTACAGATCCTGCTCTTGTGTTCATTTTCTGTCTATAGGTCTCTGTGAAGTTACTGAGAGAGAGGGATACTGCCCGAAGCTAGAGAGAGAGAGGGAGAACTCTCTGAAGCTAGTGAGAAAGAGAACAGTCTGAAGCTAGGTTGTGAGAGAGATGTACGCTCAGTGATTGGCCGCCAACAGTTTTCTTTTGACAAAGGCGAAGCCCAATAGTAACCTTGGTGCCCAAAGCAGAAGTGGCCCATTACGTGCTCATCATTAATGCAGGGCAGGGACCCACACTGCAGCGTCCAAAATGAAGTTCAGTCGTCGGATTGGTGCTCTGATGCTGATCGAACAGCGGCGAAAGCTGGCTTCATGGGACACGGGTCAACGGCTAGGGTAGAAAAAGTCAGCGATTTGTAGGGTCTTCTCTAGGTCAAACTTGCAGTGACCTTAACGTGGCGTAGCACATGGCCTTGTCCTCAGAAGAGATTAATGATGGCACTTACTGCGACCAGTTTTGCCATGCCTCTCTGGTTTAGGAGGTGGGAGGGGGGAGAGAGAGAGTTCACGCGGAGAAGAAAGCCGAAAGATACAACTGGAAGCCATAGCCTGGGCTAGGTCAACCTCCCTTTTGTGTGCTATCGCCCGGAAGAACACCTCTCGCTCTCTCTCTCTGGTTCGCTCTGAGCCCCCACATGCGCTGGGCGAAGAGACCGAGCGCATGTGGTTCTGCAGGGGAATACAATTAATGGGATGGCGCATTTATTCTTCCTCGGGCTCAACGGAGAAGAGAGAGATTTGGGACGGAGGAAGGGGGATGAAGATCCGACCGATGGATGGAAATCCGACGCCCATGGGTCATCAAGAGCTTTCTCCATGTAAGCCGATTGGGAGCTGCCGAGCTCATCAGGAACGGATGGCGTTGCTTGCGGATCACTTAACTTGTCCAAAGGATTGGAGAATCCTGCATTTGATCCGGCAAGATCTTCCGTTTGCACGCAGGACTCCGCATATGAGGGGGGAAGGGACATATGCACATGCATTTTGTGGGGGAAGAGAGAGAGAGATAGCGAAAGAGAGATAGAGCGAGAGAGTGACAGAGAGGGAGAGGGAGAGAGAGATAGCGAAAGAGAGAAATAGGGAGAGAGAGTGACAGAGAGTGAGAGGGAGAGAGAGATAGCGAAAGAGAGAGATAGAGCGACAGAGAGGGAGAGGGAGAGAGCCCCTTTAAAACCCATCTCTCTCTCTCTCTCTCTCTTTACCTCCACTCACACATTTATAGAAAATTTAGTTATACATGACGATCTCTCCTTTTCTATTTCTAACAATGTCTATGATCAATATGAGATTAGCTATATACCTCTGTTGTTGATATTTCTCTATCTATCTATCTATCAACTCATTTATCTTCTATCAATCTTTATACCCACTCATCTATCTAAGATCTTTTATTGACCTATCCATCAATATTTATCATCCATCCATCCATCCATCAATATTTACTGACTTATCCTTCCACTAGTGTCTATTCATTACTCTACCATCCATCTACTAATTGGTCCATGTAATCAATCTTTATATCTTTATATCTATTTAGTTATTTTCCTCTCTATCAAAAAATATATTCATCCATTAATCTTTATATATATATATTAATCCATTAACCTATCTATTTATCTTTCATTAAATCCATACATTCATATCTCCCTGATATACCTATCTCTCTAATCTATCTTTAGATATGTATTTATTTTTCAATTGATCCGTACCTCTATGTGTCCATCCACTAAATTTTTTTAATATCCATTAATCTATCTGATCTCCGTATATATACATACATATCTATGAATTGATCTCCTCATCAGTCAATCAATCCAAACATCTATCTATCGATCTATCTATCTATCTATCCTTCTATCTATCCTTCTATCTATCCTTCTATCTATCTATCTATCTATCTTTCTATCTATCTTTCGATCTATCTATCCATCAATCCATTAATATTTCTATTTATACATTAATTTATCAATCCGATCTATCTTTATACATATGTATCTATTTATCTTTCAATCAATCCATACATCTATCAACCCATCAATCTATCTATCTATCATCAATCTATTTGGATATCTGTTTATCTATCTGCCGGTCTAACGATCTGTTGATTTGTCTACACATTCATCGATCTATTTGTTTTTCTCTCCGGGAAGTCTGTAGCTCTCTCAACGCCCAAACTGTAGTCTCCTCAAGTCTCTTGAGATTCTCGTCGGTCAGCTCTTCATAAAACCGCATCGGACGGGAGCTGGAGGAGAACGATGGAATATCGAAGAGTCCTGGGAGCGATTTCCGCGAGGACTCGGGAAAGACAGGATCCGGCAGATGTTCTCTGAACTTCGTAAAGAACTCTTTCTCGAATATCTCCCCAATTATTCCCGAAAACTAGGATTCAACAAACATATATAGATTAATTTACACTTGTACCCTCTTTCTCTCCCTCTCGTCTGACCCAGCCTCACCGAGAAATCTCCGTACTGAATCACAGGTACAAACCCTAACTGGACACGCAAAAGGATGAAGAAGAAGAAGAACGAAGAAAGCTTCTTCTTGTGTCATCCATCTGAACTCAGAAGTCAGAACAACTCTGCGGTATCTATCAATGGCAAGTCCAAGAGCGTCTCGTCCAAGAGCCACGTCTCCAGGAAAGAGAAAGCCGGCGGCTTGCTCCCTTCGTCTTCGTCATGTTCCATCCCCACCAGCGAGTCGGCTCCGAGTTCCCTCGCTGACGTTGCTTGAAGAGTGCTGAGTCGAGTCCGACTTCGACCCGGAAGGAGAGAAAGCGCCCTTCATTACAGCCTTGGGCTTGGCCTTTCCCCATTCTTGAAGCAGCCTGGAGATGTTCTCTGCGCTGTAGGCGTAAGTACTGCTCTGGAGCTGCGCTCTGTTCTGATTCGAGGATGACGAAGAGGAAGTAGAGGAGGATAGGGGTTGAAGAAGCTCGGACATGAAACTGGGAGTCTCTGCCGAGAGAGCCTCAGAGAGGGCCTGCTTGGCCATCTCTATGTCCGTTTGCAGCCTCCTTTCCCACTGCCCTTTTCCAATTGCATGCTCCTTCGACATTGGCGATGGCGGGTACTCGGATTTTAGGGTTTTCAGCTTCTTCTTCAAGTGGGTGTTCCAGTGATTCTTGATGTCGTTGTCTGTTCTGTCGGGAAGGTAAGTGGCTATGGCTGCCCATCTGTGAGAAACAGAACATGAGGGTTTCCAGGGATTTTGCCATCGTAATGTTTTATGGATCATGGAATTATCCGCTACCTGTTGCCGAGGAGAGCCTGGAGGTGAATGATTATCTTCTCCTCCTGTTCTGTGAAGTTTCCGCGCTTGATACCTGGCCGGAGGTAATTGGTCCACCTGAGTCTGCAGCTCTTGCTGCATCTGAGCAAACCTGAACCACAACCCAAGTGAGGAGAATTAGAGAAAGAGAGAGAGAAAGATTGATAGATAGATAGATAGATAGATAGATTGATAGAGAGAGAGAGAAAGGTGTATCACCTGCGTTGGTCGGAACGGATCTCCAGTTTCCGGCGCCATGGCCCCTGAACATAGGTGACCAGGATGATGTCCTCCTCCGGAGTCCATGGCCCCTTCTTGACTCCAATCTTATCGCAGCACGGTGGCCGACCCATTTCAGCTTCTCACTCTTGGGGATGACAGAGAGATATGCAAGGAGAGAGTGGGAGATCTTGTGTGATACCCGTCAAGATAATAAAAAAAACTGCTTCTCGCCTTCCCCTGCTTCTGCCTCTTCTTCTTCTTCTTGCTTGGACATGTGTCCATAGAAGCGGTCTCCTCTTGTATATATACAGTGAGTGTGAAAGCTTCCTCTGTGAAAGACGCGCTGACTCGTGACGTTGGGCAGCAGACTGTGAGTTGTACACAGAGAGAGAGAGAGAGAGAGAGAGAGAGAGGGAGAGAGAGAGAGAGTTATCCCTCCTACGATCTCTCTTGACCTCATACCCAAGCTGACTTTTGGTGCTCCATGAATAAATGTCCTTCGCTGGCCTCTTTGACTATTTCTCTCTCCGTCTCTCTCTATCTTTTTATTTCTGTCTAACTCTATCGTGGCTGCGCAGAAATTACCGCGTGCATTCAATTGATGCACCAGGGAGCCCTAATCTCGAGCTGAAGCTTATCCGCGGCAGGAAATCAGGGTCCATCGTAGTAAATTCTTTCATGATTCAACGGGATGATTTCAGATGAACCAAGGCATCGGGTTTTTAATGCGAAATTCGTGAGAGCGAAAGAACGACAGAAACCCTTCTCTGAGACGGTGTCCACCGCGAAGGATGATGAATTTATGTTCTCATAGCGACGTGAAGGCTGGGGATACAGACGACAGAGGCAGGAAGAAGAAGACGCGGACCAAAACGGACTGGTCTGTTTCCTCAGAACCTGGCAACCACTGACTGCGTAATCCTCCTTAGCCAGACACGATGGTGAATACGTGTCCGCCATCGAAGAAACACTAATTAATCTCTGAGAGCGAGGGCGGAGGGGGGAGAGAGAGATAGATCGCATCGCTGATCATCTCTCGAGAGGAAAAGTTAAAATAATAAGAGATTGCTTTTACTTTATGTGACTCGGCCGGATGCCCAGTTCATCGGCGACCTGATCTCCATGAGACGCGAGTTCCTTTAAGAGCGTTGCAAAGGCGGCGAGGGCGTCGTATAGTTGAGGGAGACAGCGATGGACAGCGATAGATTACTTATGTGAAGAGAAAGAGCGGGAGAGAGAGAATACGGAATCGCTTGGCTGTAGAACACGAAGTGCATGTGTTTATGGGAAATAGGGAGAAAGATGTAGGGGAAAAAGGCGCCCTAACGTGCCTTAAACTGTGTCGATCTTGTGCATATTGGACGGTAAGGACGGCTCCTTCCTCTCAGCCACGCATAGTACTCAACTTTAACACACCAGGCAGGACCCACCTCCGCAGGAGAGAGAGAGAGAGAGCTCTCTTGATTTCTTGGCCAGACGTCTTTAATCTTCATTTTTCTAGTTTGAGTGCTCTGGAGAGTGATTGAGCTCTTGAATGGACGCCTTCAAGATCGGTGGAGGGTCGTCCTGTTGATGACGACTCCACTTGCGGAGAATCAGGTGCTTATCAATGGTGCGTCCTCTTCATCCAAATAAATATCAGAAAATGATATTCCGTGAGTAAAACTCGTTTAAAGACGTTAAATCGCTTGATAATTAGCTAAAATAAATTGTTTCAAACTTTAACCAAATAAGCAGATAAAAGATAAATAAACGGTTAGAAAGATAGATAGATAGACAGATAGATAGATGGATAGATGGATAGATAGACTGTTAGATAGATAGATAGATAGATAGATGAATGGATCGATGGATAGATTAATAGATGGGTAGATTCTCTTACATTCAGCATCAATGTAACTCATAAATGATCTGACCGAATCTCGGACGGTCAAAAGCGAAATCTTTGCTCACAGTCAAAACAGAAGCACCCGCCGTTCTTATATGAATATTTATCCATCTATCTCTGTTTACCATATCCGAAGGCAAGCTAGGGTTCTTCGGGAGATCCAAAAGAAGAGAGGGAGTGCCTAACAGGGCCAAATCTCCCTTACCCTGCTCAGTTCCTCCACCAACCCATCAGTCCTTTCTCACTGAACTCCCTCGCAACGCCGCCTGAGAGTCTTCAAGCAGTCTCTCCCTATATGCATGCGTCCACCGGGACCCTTGACGAGAAAGAAAGAGACGTAATCTCAAGTCGCTCCCCGAATCCCTCCATAGCTCAACCACGTGAAGCCTTCGCTCTCTTGTGCAATAAATTCATGGACCGGGCGACCCCTCTTTCGTCCCCGCCTTCTTATTTATTTCGTTGGTCTGATCCTAAAACGACAAGGAAGTGAAGGCTACGTCACCAGGCTGCGGCCATGATTTGACGTCTCCACACCTTCTCCTCGTCAACCCTCTTGGGTGGCTCGGTGCTACCGCATCTGGTAGCATGGTCCCAGTGAAAGCTGTATCCTGGGTTACCCATTCAACGTTGCAATCGTGAGTTGACCGGAGTACGGTCTCGCTAGTCTAGTTAGCAACCAAGAACAGCCGCCCGTGACGTGAGGAATGACGTCGGTTTGGTATTAATTTATCTACGAGAGCTTCGCTTACATTAGTTTTAGTGGATTTGGCGGAGCTTCCCTCCATCACGTCAACGCTATCAATGTCCGACGAGAAGTTTCCCTTAACTTTCGAGAGATTTTTGAAACGGATAGAACGGGATGATAAGGATCGGAAGAAGGTCAAACCGGGGCCAGTCTACACCCACTTGAGGAACGCCATTCAAAACCTCTTGATCCGCAGTTATGGCAAGTTGCATATCTACTTCAGTCTGCTGATTTTGTGCAAAAATGGTGGGCCGGATGTATTGATTCTTCTTCTTCTAAATTCTAGAAGATTATTTTGCTCTTCTTAGGAACTTTAGTTATTTGATGATCCATCAGACTTCTTATGCCCCTTTCGTTCACCTCACTCATCTTCCCCTTTCACTTTTAAAAAAGAAAATCCGTTGGTTTTGAAGTTTAAATGCGTTATCTGAGAGGGTCATTTGGCTTATGTGCCTTAATGATCCTTTGTTTATACTTATTCACATACATGTTTATAGAATTGCATAGGCAATGTCTTATAGTGAACTTTGATTTTATACTATAAATCATGAATAATTTCTTCCACCTTATAACTTCTTACTTGAATATCAATCACTTTGCATTTATACTTTGCATCATGTGTAAAAAGTGATTCTAAAATTTGAATCATCGCCATGGAATCTTGGTGATGACTTCTTCAGAATATTTCATATAGGTATTGACGTCAAATTCTCCAAAAAGTTGAAATTCATTGTTGTGGTTTTTCATGTAAAACTCATGCATTTTACATGTTTAATTCATTATTCTATGATGATTTTAAGGGATAATTCACATCATTGTTATGCATGTTATCATGTTTTGATAAAATTTTTACATTCATGGTATCATATAATTTATAAGCTGACTTTACATTAAATTATGATTAATTTTATGCATAATTAATGTTTGACCTTTTTCAAGGTCAAACGAGGATGAATTAATGGCGCATGTGTGAGTTTTATGATTGTAGATTACAAATAAAGAATAATAAAGACATAAAAACAAGACGAAGAAAATGATCCTTGAGAATTTAATCATTGTAGCTTATTTTTCTTTTTAATTTCACGTGATATAATGACAAAACAAGATCAGAGTGGCAAAAATTTCATATAAAAAGGAGTTTCTCGTGAAGAGGTATGAATATTTTTAGTTTAAGGTTTTTTTTAAAAAATAAATATTTTCTAAATTCTTCTTATTTTTTGAGATTTTTGGTTTTTTTTTTTAAATTTTGATTTTCAAAGTATTTTTCAAGATTTTTGAAACCGGAAGATCAATTTTGATTGCATGTACTGACATAGCAAGCTAGCGCGGCAACGCATATACATGATGTCATGGGATGTCACCACGTGATGCTTAGTCAGCACATGCATGTTGCCAACTTGCCATTAAGGGGATTATTAGTTCCTAAATGCTTTTTTATCCGGTAATGGTCCTTAATGGGCCGCTATTTTAAATGAAATGATATTTTAAATGTAAAATTATTTAACCATCTTTTCACAAGATACGTGGCACATTTTGTTGATCATCGAATAGAGGACTATGTGATCAATGCCTCAAATTTATTCATTTTTTCTCTCTTATCATGCTGAATCGTGAAGCAACTCATCATGCAATCCTATGTATTGTATACTTCGTAAACACAATTCGACGGTTGATGTCGCTCCCCCTCTTTCTCTCTCCTTGCGTCAAATCACTAGTTAACATGTGGTGCAATCTTGTGGCTCCTGATCAAGATTTGATTAAATCCAATGGTTACAATAAAATCAAACAATTTTTAAGAAAAATCCACGGCTATAAATGCTCTAAACTGAAATCATGATATCTCTTGATCCCGATGGAGTTTGGAGCTAACATTTTGTGGGCATTATTTTCATTTCATGATCTTCATTCTCAAGAGGTTGATTTAAATTTTGAGACAAGAAAATTTAGATTTTTGAATGTTTCTTTGGAAGCTTCTAGGATTGTCTATTTGAAGGAAAGACATCACTGATTGATCATTCCTCATGTAGCAAACATCATTTTAAGAGAATTCTCTTTTCTGTCCATTCCTTATACTGGATGCAAGCTGTGAAGTCCATGGGAGATGTATAGGCTCTCAAAGGAGTAATTGATAGGAGAGCATCTCTAGAGTGTGTTTTAATTGCGAACCTATAAATTAGATTTATTATTTTTGATCTTTTCTGGTTTCTCCATATTTTTAATAAACAAATCTATATTTTTAACCCTAAATCATATTTCACCTTTCAATCAAGAATCTTTAATCTTTGATAGGAGATCAGAGGTGTTTGATTGGTTCATCGCATCTTTAGTATATGTCTCGCTTTTTTATCAATCATTTTTGCTTTCTTAATCTAAAAATACCAAAAATATTCATTCATTTTGATATTTTAACTATCCTTCATGCAGGTTTGACCTCGACTCACCACTATTTTAAATTTTAAAAGAAAATTGAAACAGTTGACTATAGTTTTCGATACATGATTTCGCACTTTCAATGACTGTGATTTTTTGCTCATCAAGATCCATGTACGATTATTTATATATTATTTCATCTTAAAAGTTATTATACTTTTTGTGACCTCAACTAATAATGACACATTTTTTTATCCAATTTTTATGAGGAATCTTTCAAAAACTTAATAATTTTGGTATTTCCTCATATTCAGACTATCATATTACACTATTTAAATAAAAAAATTTCAAGAGAAATATATCAAATGTAGTCATGAAATAATTTTATTTTAAAAATACGGTGATATGAGAGTGTGTATGTTTATCTCTTGTATGTGAGACTTTCATCTTTCATGAAAATTTGACTTCTTTTGGCCCTCCATTTGCCACTTCTAGTGCATGCAATTTATTGATGGGACTTGATGCTAGATAGGCACTTAAAATTTTCATCAAAACATTGAACGCAATGAAAGACATTAAATCGAACATTCAAAACACCAAGACATCAAGAACCAATGATCCTATCATTTAGTATAGATTAAAATCCATACTTTATATGGTTCATTGAAGGAGTTCTTAAAACTATTCAAGTGTCTAGCCTTTAGTAGTATTCACATGATCTTTAGACAATGAGATCTTCACAGAGTTTGCATCAACATCTTAAATTGTGATTATTCTCCTCTTATTTATAAACATTAGGTATATGAAATTCTCTCAAAAACCCTCAAAATTATATTAATATTTACCAACATCCATAGAACTTATGTGTGTGACTCTTGTGGTCCATATAATTGGCTAGTTAGTAACTTCATAGACCTAATAATGCTTATTGGTCAGAATTATTAATTATATATTAATAT
Source organism: Lemna minuta (assembly GCA_024174645.1). Taxonomy (NCBI): domain Eukaryota; kingdom Viridiplantae; phylum Streptophyta; class Magnoliopsida; order Alismatales; family Araceae; genus Lemna; species Lemna minuta. The sequence goes on along the minus strand of CM044102.1, from coordinate 1,132,176 downwards.
ATAGATTAATTAATCAATGATTGATTTAACCCAATTGAAAAGTTGATTTAATAGCTCGTTGGGTGCCCAGATACATCACATACTCTAGGAGATATGAAGTGTGTAAGAACTCTCGTATGTAACATTGTTGTCATCAATTATCATATACATATAATCTTTTATCCATGTTAGACTCAAGAATGACTCATGATATTGTCAACTATCAAACCCTAATAAAATTACTCAAGTTAGTACTGATGCAGGGAGGAAATCATTGAGAAAACCTTTGATATTTCCAGTACCTTGGCTAAAGATTTCATTGCATCTCATTTTTTAAGTAAATCTCCTCAAATAGCGATGGTAGATTATTCTATCTTAACTATAAAATCATCTTCAAGGACTTCATGTTATAGTCAATCTTTTGAAGATCTTGTGGCTAGGAATTCTTAAGTCATATACAAAATATGATTATCTATCCTCAATATGTCTTAGGTGTCTTAAGCCTAAGGACCATGTACACAACCATGACATAAACGTATTTGATTGAAATCATATTAGTTAGACTAGACATTGTTATTCTTTTCAGATAAATTGATTTCCTTTTCTAATATCCCTCAAACTACGAATGTCTAGAACATTTGTTTAAAGACTAGTGATTGTTGTATTATGATCTCATTATAATTCTTTTAGACATAGTGCATACTCATAGACTTCATTCTCAAACATCACACATGAATAACAATAAAAAAAATTTACTTTAATAAATGTTAAGAGATATTTATTGTGATTAATTAAGCTATTATCATTAAAATTTCCTTAAAAAAAATTTCTCCTTGTCAATCCATGATTCAAATCTTAAACCAAGAATTTAAAACCATTATTTGGCTTTATCTTTTGAATAAGTGTAAGAACTTCCAATTTTATAATTTCAATAGTAATATCAAATTGAGTGTTAATGGAAAATAGATTAATTAATGCATAATCAAGTTAAAATTCAATTCTTCCAATTAAAGATGCAAAAAACTAATATTTGCATTCACTTGGTTATTCACTCGATCAACTACTTATATACTTACCTTCTCAGATTTGCATGTTGTCTTGATTTGATTTATGATTGATTTCAGATACACCACAAAATGGTTTTTATTTTGTGCCATGCATAAACTTTGAAAAAAGTTCCTTCTCTAATTTAACAAAAGCCTTTAGCTTCAATTTTTTTTTCAAGTTGTAACCTAAATCTTCCAAAAAAAGTTACTTGAGAGAAACTTAAAAATCTATACCTTTAAAAAAATAACTTTCTCAAAGACACTTGAGTTCCTTGACAATAGTACCATTTGATGAACCAAGCAATGGTAGGATTTAATTTTCGGCTGAAGCAATATAATTTGTACACAGATGATCATAATTTTTGCAACTCACTAGAATAAGATAAGGGTCAAATACAAAGGGAAAGGTTTCAAAAGAGTAATTTTTTTAATATGTAATGATGAGAAGTTAATAACAAGATAGGTGAGATGCTTAAAAGGAAGAGATAATCTAAAATATTACACACGAGTTAAATAAATACCTCTATCGTCTAAGAAATACTTGAGAATATAGATGAGAAGTCAATTGCAAAATGGACTAGGTTCGATTGGATAATGATATATTATGTGAACTACACAAAATAAACATGTTAATCTACTGCTAATTATGTGGATTGAATTGAGAGTCACAAACCTTAGTTTCTAAAGGCCATTAGAACTAGTAATTTAAAGCTGAAAGCAGAGTGGTTCATCAAAAATCAATTGAAAACCAAAATACTCTTAAATAGTTAGTGAAAGAAAGAAACCTATAAGAGTTCTAATTCTTATTTTCAAATGAAAAATTAGAAACTAAAGAAAATAAAGAAAGTAATGAAATAGTCACTAATCGCAATGACCGATTGATCCTAGAAATTAAGCAAAGTGACATGCTCAATTGTACGGTTGGAATTCATTGTTTTTGTGAAATAAATTAAACAAAATTCTATTTTTTCACTAAGTATGGTTGTTAAGTAAGGATACATCCACAGGGAGCTTGGGTAATTGGATTAATATACTTAAGTACAAAGAAAGATACTACTAGGGATGAAAAGATGGAAGATGAGAATTTTTGTTCATGAATTTGTGATGGTTATTATGGAGAACGATCGTATGCTGATTTTTAGTATTAATATGGGCACGTTTGTGTGTGTGAAAATGGATAAAGATATTTGATTTAGGGTTTAGAATGGAAAGAATGAAGATTAGATATTCGAGTTTTGATATCAAAATGAAGATAATGGAGAAATAGAATAGACGAGAAAGATGATTGATAACATGCTAAATTAGCATGATAAAACATGATTTTTATTACATATTAAGGCATAAATGATTTCATTCCCATGCATGTTATCATATTTATATGTATTTTTTGATTATTCTATTAAAAGTCATTATAATCTCAAAATACTTTAATTTAGGGTTAATTTTGATAAATTAGAGTTTAATAATTTGATAACCCATATTTTTCTTGAGATTATAACTTTTTTTAAAGTTTAAATAATAAGAGAAATCATTTTTATAAACATTCATTTTATTTTCTAAAGCTTAAAATCTTAATAAATGAATGTATTTTTGAAATAATAAATTAAACTCTTATTATTTATTAAATTTGAATTTTTAGAATAATAGATAATTAAATTTCGGATGAAATGAAAGAAATTTGGATTAATTCGGAGTTAGATATTAAAAGTTATGAATTTTCTATTTTTAGGGATTTCTTTCGGATTTTTATGAATTTATTTTCTATTTAAATAGATTAAAATGAATTTAAAAAGGCAAAAAGCGGGTTATATCCGCGCGGGGCCACGTGGATGCGACGTGGCACTCCGGGCCACATGGCAGCACCACGCGGCGTATATATTTAATATATATATTATTGCTATATAGTATAAAGAGGTCTTCAGCCTTGCCTATATGGGAAGGGGTAATCGAACCTATTAAACCGTCGGGTATTATAAACCCGACGGTTTCATAAATTTAATTCCGTGTGGGACTAAGTCCCACACAGTTTAATGAATGCAGGTGACGTGGACACATACGGAGCGTCAGATCAGGCGGGGCGCGGAATGAGGCGCGTCGATCGCATGCACCGTGGACCACCGATCAATCAAAACGCATGTGGCATTTTAAAGTTGTTATAACGGCTGTGATGCTTCGGCGCGGATCGCATCTCAGCCGTCCGATCGCGATCCAAGGGGCGATATCCGAGGCGTTTTATAACTATCATCTACGCGGGATCATCCAGGCCGTTCATCGGGATCGGACGGCCATGACTCAAGTGAAACGGTCCACGGTGGACCGTTCTATCGTAACCGTCGATCGTTTCGATTGGACAGTTACGCCCAAATTTTGTATAAATAGAGTGTTCTTCCAATGTTCTAAGCATCCGAGTTGAGATTTCAATCCAATTGAACTGTCTAGACACCCTCTCTCTCGTTTCTCTTGATTCCATCCTCTTCCTCTCTCATTTCCACATCCACGGAAGGGTTGAAGTCAAGATTTGGTGGAGAATCGAAGGAGAAATCGCAGCTTGAATCCACCGATCGCGTTCTTCGTGTTCTTCATGATTAAGAGGCTTAATCGCCGCGATTTGATCGCAATCGGGGATTAGTGGGAGCGGTTTTTGCTTCCTAATCTTCCTATCATGTTTAATTTCTGTTTAGATTAGGATTTACATTTCAATTTCGTTAAATTTTATCAAAAATCGCGATTTCAATGTTCCGAAATTTCTCTCCACTTCAATTCGCGATTTCTCCACGAAATCAAGATCATTTTTGATGATTTTTGATTCCGTGGATTCGTTTTGAAGTTAGCTTTCATAAAATACCATTTTCCCCAAATTCTACCATCAATTTCCTGTCCGATTTGATCAAATTCGAAGATTACATCAAGAAATTCCTTATTTCCCTGTGGATTCGACCCTTATTTACCATTATGCCACTCAATTCGAGTTAATTTCCTAAAATTGGTAAGTTCAGAATAATTTTTGACGCAATACCGCGTGAAATCGACGACCTCGCGGTCTCGTCTCGTCAATGATCATGAAAGAGAAAGAAAATATGATGAAATTCCGTTATAATAAATACAAATATGAGTTATACGTTGTCACGAAGGGATTATAATGATGTTCTTGATCTGAATCTCATACAAACCTTGATTTTTATGCTAGTACGAGGCCAAGTGAGGCTCGATTTGTTGAGATCTTGAACCATTGCTTGATTTCCTATCCACAACCTCGTACATCAAAAAGTGCATAATATTGGTCTTTAATATTCCCTTTTTGGTTCTAGTAGCGTGATGCATAGATAGAACAAAAGAAACAAAAAAAGAAGAAGTAGAATAACCTTTCTTATATGCTAGGGTTGGAGGCTCCCTCTGACCAAGAATGAAGATTTCATCTTCATCTGCGCCACCGAAGAAATGGTGGATATTAAATCCCTAGGTGACATCCCTCATGCAAGTGGAGCATAACTATGTTCATTGGTTTTGCATGCACCAGAATTTGTCATGTAGGTTCAGTCGAAGCTTGTGTGCCATGTCAAGGTCCTTAAAATCACCCCATGGGGTAAATAAATAGATGGGCCATGTAGATGATGGATGGATGGATGGCAAGATCATTATGGGGATGGATAGATAATTCGATAGATTACCAACCCTGTAGGTCACTCCTCAATTCTTTACAAATTATTCAGTCCCCCTATTTAAGAAACAAAAGAGACAGCGATGGTCAAAATCAAAGCAACCCCGGTTCCTCAGGGGGAGGCGAAGACCTCCTCCAAGAACAAGAAGATCTCCTCTGCCACGGCATCCGGATACTCCTCCATGGGCAGCAGAGCTCCCGGGACTTCAACAAACTTTGTCACCCCAGTGGCTCCCTTCAATGCATCCATCTCCGCTTTAGACCTCTTGGGAGCGCCAACCGCGCCGACTACAAGCACGGGAACTCGCATCTCTGCGAAAACAGCGAGGAACTCCTCGCGAGAGCCAACGGGGTCCAGCTCCCCGGTGAGGAACGCGGCGGGCACGAAGCGGGCGCCCTTGCGCTTGGTGAGCTCGTAGCGGCTCTTCACCATCTCTGTCGTCACGTTCTTGGCATCAGCGTAGACGTGGGACGTGTACTGCGACTGGATTGCTTTTTCATTGCTCACTAGCGCATTGTACATCATCCACCCCACCGCTGGCGCCCTCAACGTTCCCCTCAGAAGTCCGTACCTGCGTAGTTTTTTCTCTCATCAAGGAAATGGGTAGAGAGAGAGAGAGAGAGAGAGATGTACCTCGATTCCATGTCTGAGCTTCGGCCAAAGACGATGGGAAGTGGGCCGGCCCAGGTGGGCGCGACGGCTGCTATGGCTGAAGTCTTTAGGAGGCCCTTCTTCACTGCTCGAATAGCTATTGTCGCTGCATGCCCTCCTCCCACGATCACTGGATCCTTTCCTGCTCATTTCATACCATTGGTGGTGATTTTGATGATGGTGATTATAATGAGGGTGACGACGATGGTAATGGTGATAATGGTGATAATGGCGATGCTGGTGATTATGCTGCTGCTGATGATGATGGTGGTTGTGGTGGTGTTGGTGATGATGGTGGTGATGATGACGATGATAATGCTCGTCCCATACCATAGACAATGATGATACTGATGGTGGTTATGATGATGGTGATGTGGGTGGCGATGGTGGTAATGATTTTGTCAGATTAGAAAGTGGTATAAGAAATCAACGAGATGGATGATGATCGAGAAAGAGGATCGCTGAACCAGAAGGAGAATCAGTTCTCGCAACAAAATTAGCAGGCGAATGAGGAATCAAACTCAAGGTAAAGTCATCGATGAATCGGAGTCCAATCAATAGTCACAATCGACCATAAAGAAACCCACAATAGAGAAAACACAGCGTTGATCACAGATATTCGTCCGAACCTGCATTCGATAGGGGACTATTCTGGGCGGTGAAGAAGGAGACCAAAAATTCCTCCATGACGTCAGCATTGTAATTGATCGATGGCCGATCGGAGTACCCCAGACCGGGCCAGTCAACGATGACGGCGCGCCAGTTCGTCCTTCCTTGACGACCAACAATGTCTCTAGCCACTGCTCTCCATTCCTCAACCGTGCTGACGTCAGAGATGGTCGGAATCATCACAATGGTGCTTGAATCTCCTTCCCCTCCCTCTCCGTGCTCCTCATAGTAGATACTCACGCTTTGTTCTTGATAACTCCATACCCAGGTCCCCTTCTGTAAAAAGAAACAACCATAATTTTAAGAGGCTAGAAGTCGATAAACGCATCAGAGAGAAAACCCACCTTAGGCTCTATCTGGATTTTCTCCAGAATGGCGGCTCCTTTCGCGGAAGACGAGGCCACGGGCGTTAATTCGCATTTAATCGCTGTTCTCCTCGTGATGGGGGTTCTTACAAACCAGGAAGCTTGGGATCGGAAGCGGAAGTTCGCGAGGGGCGAGAGATCGCCGCCGGAGAGCGCCGGAGAAGCGCGAGGAGCAAGAGAGATTGCGGAGGAGAAGGGAGCCATCTTCCGGCGGCGAAGATCCAGATGGGGTAGGAATTGACCAACTCCATTCCTTATGTTCCCTTTTCTCTTCTGGAAGACTTTCCTCCACGCACGCAAATACGAACCAGTAAAATTAAATTTTAATATTTAATTAATTTAATGGGCGGGCCTACTAAAATACTCAGTTTGAATGAGTTGATGGGCCAGCTGTAAAGCCCAAGACCCTAAATTACCTACCCAGAGCCCATTGAGAAATAACGAGACATTTGGCATCCGTCCCGATATCTAATATTTGACAAACTGATACCTGATATCGGTCAAAGAAATGGGCGGATGACGGATGACGGATGACGGATGACAGTACTGGGTGGATGATAGACCACCGCGGTAGGATACCGCTCTCTCGGGTACCGTGATCCTATATCAGATGTCGGTATCCGAGAGATGTCATCTGAAATCCGATATCGGCATCAAGACAACGAGACGTCGGCAGATGCCAACGTCGGATGTTGGATATGTTAGAAC
>CM044102.1:1043432-1124599 GCA_024174645.1 Lemna minuta | reverse complement strand
GCGTCCACGTGGCAGAGCCACGTAGCCTTGCATGCCCGTCGCATCCACGTTGATGGGCCCGCGTAAATAACCCTTTTTGCTAATTTTTTAATTGTTTTAAATGATAAAAATTCGAAATAAATTCAAATAAATTCAGGAAAAATTCTAGAAAATTCTATAAAAATTGTAAAAATCATAACTTTCAAAAATGCAACTCCCATATTAATTCAAATTTGTTTTGTGGATCAGAAATTGAATAATCTCATATAAGTATAAAGTAAAATTATTAAAATAGTAAGAGAAGAATAAATTATAATTAATTTAATACATTTATGTATCTTATAAAATAACTTTATGAAAATACATTAATGTAAATAAAGATATTTCTCTTATATTTTCATTCTCAAAACATGTAAAAATTCAAAATATTTAAATAACAAGAGATTTAATTTATATTTCAAAAATACATTCATTTTTAAAAGATTTTAACTCTAGAAAATTAAATGAATGTTCATAAAAATGATTTCTCTTATTATTTAACTTTAAAAACCATTCATAATCTCAAGTAAAGATGGGTTATAAAATTATTTATCCTTAATTTATCATAATTAACCCTAATTTAGTGTATTTTGAGATTATGACATAAATATGCATAGAATGATAAAAATGCACTCAAAGTATGATAACATGCACATAAATGTAATGTTTTATGTCTTAAATCGCATGAATAATCATGTTTTATCATGTTAAGATTGCATGTTATCACACCCCCCAACTTAAATAATTGCTAGTCTCTTAGCAATTTCCTATAGAATCTTCCTAGAAAGTCTTTTCTACTTCTCAATCCTACTACTAAAGAGGTGAAATGTATATAAGTATGATTACTCTTCCTCATAGTGTGGACCATAGTGATCTAGATTCCATTTCTAGGTTGACTTCTTTAGTGCATATTAGGGTAGTGCTCATCGGCTAATGCTCGAGTCTAATTCTCAATTGTGATCGAGGTGAGCATATCTAAGGTTTAATGCTATGGGGATGAAAAGATCCTCACACTCTCATGAGCAGATGTAATCCTTACCCTCTCCATAGATTCATCACTCCTTCCCTCAAAATGGAGGCTACTTAATGTATTAGAATTCCCTTCAACTTACCTCCCTCCTAAAAAGAGTGCAATTACAAAGGTATGCCTATCTTTGGATGCAGCGTTTGAGGTGGTTGAAAGAAATTTAAAGACACTATTTCTAAAGGAATGATGTGGTTAAAAGCAAACATGTGTGTAAACAAAATGGATTAAAAAGCAAAGATGGTACCACTTATGATAATTTTAGCTCCCAAATGATGTGGATGGTGATGGATGATAGGGATAGATGGAAATGGTAGAGATGGTGGTGTTGAGAAGAGTAGATATTCCTCTAACTTATTCTCCTTCTTTTCACTTTTTCTATCTCTCTTTTTTTTTCTTTCTTTTCTCCTTCCTTTTTCCTTGCCTTTTTCTTTTTCTCTTTTGTTTTGCTTTTGTAACATACTTCAAAATTTCAAAAGAGTTTATATGAAATAAGGATATGGAGGAGTTGTTTCGTGGAGGTTTGAAGAGAGTTTGTAATGTTTGAAGGAATGTGTACATGTGAGAGGAATGTGGAGGAGATGTGATGGATGTGTGAGTCACTTGGGAGTGTGATTATCATAAGTGAGGTTTTAAAAACAAAGTGGTGTAACTACTTGACTGATTTGGAAGAGATAAACTAAATGCCTATAAGGAAAAGATAGGTATTTCAAAAAATTGATGGATCATTGCACTCTTTTTAAGGGAAAGTTCGGTATCGAGGAATTCCCACACTAAGCGAGGTTCGGCTGATGTAAGGTAGGGGATAAGAATTTTTGCTTGAACTTCACTCAAAATCTCTCCATTTCAAATCCATAGCACTTCAACCTTCTGATTACTCATTTTTCCTCGGTGCCTTGTTAGATACCCAACCCCAAAGAAGTCAACCATTACGAATAATCCCATGGTTTATCTAGATCACTTGATTTTATTACTCAAAATGTAATCATATGGGCTATTAGGCCCTCATTTCTACATCTCTAGTAGATAAGATCTCAAGCTTTTCAAGACTTCTAAGGTGGAGAAGAGTGGTAAAAAAATTTGGAAAATAGGAGTTTTTTTAGAATTTAGATTTTTTTAAAAATTTTTTTGAAAAAAATTGTTGAATTTTTCTAAGTCCTCACCCCCCAACTTAAACTCTTCATTGTCCTCAATGAAATTACTATGCTCATGATGAAAGATAGCAATAATAATGATCATGGCATGAAAAAGATGATAAAATGTGGTAAGGAGAAAAGGGTTTAGAAAAACTCATTTGGGCTTTTTGATGCTTGTTCACGGGATTTCTCGTGCGTGCGCGCCCTTCATAATATAGTTCTTCGCCAATGTATTCATTCTAAGAAAAACTAAAGGAAAAACACAAAAATGATAACTTTGGGCTGCCTCCCAATAAGTGCTAAGTTTACCGTCTTCAGCCAGACTCATTTAAGCTCATATTCTCCAAAAATTGATGCGATTATTTTGAATAAAAATTTGATGCATGATAAGGAAATTCCTCAAGATTCAAACCATGATTATCCTTGTTATGAATAATAAATCATTATACTCCATGGTTTGAAAGTGAAATTAAGAATTTTATGCATGAAATTCAAATCATATCATCAAATCAGATTCATGTAATCACAAATTAGTGGAGATAATATATTATAGATATATTATATTATATATATAAATATAGAGATATAAATATATTTTGTTTTCAAGAAAAATTTTCTATCGATAGAGCGGTTGAAATTCAGATCATTTCGAATCTATCATGGCCTAAGTCTACGCAGAGCATGGCTTCGATGCGGCCTAGGACGATGAGAAACTCTAATAACCCTAGTACAACAGGCTTTTTCGTATAGAATCGTGAATTTCAATAAAAATAAAAATTTCAACAATGATTTAGAAAAATCAAGTCATGCGTGATTCCGTGAGAGCTTGGCCCTCTCAAAACGATACATGTGAGCAATAGACCGTAATCCTTAGAAGAGGGAAAAATTACTCAAGATGGCATCGAGTTGAGGATCATTTAAGATAGATTTCATCTTCGAAGGCATTAAAACATGTTTTCTAAATGAATGACATTTCATGAAAAATAATTATATACTACTAATTTATCAAATAATGGCAAAGATCATACCCGGGGTGCTCGGTATCCGCGAGTGTTTATAATTTCTTAACGCGATTTTGAAAAAATGATCGCCCGTAGTCCGTAGAGAAGGGGTCGAATTCACTTATTCTCGTCGAATTAAGGATCACGAAGATAGATCTCACTTCGGATCACTCAAATTATGATCGATGCGAGTTAAATTCAAAGAAAATAAAAAGAAAGAAATCCGATGTTGACCAAGTCAAAATTGACGAATTATCTCAAAAATATGCCTTAAATTCCCCGGCAACGGCGCCATTTGACGAGACGAGACCGCGAGGTCGTCGATTTCACACGGTCTCGTGTCAAAAATAATACCGAACTTACCAATTTGGGGAATTAAGAGAGAATTGAGGGGTATAATGGTAAATACGGGTCGAATCCACAGGGAATTTAGATATTTTCGAGATATCTTTTAGAATTTGGTCAAATTGGACGATGAATTGAGGTGAGAAATTAGGGAAAATGGTGTTTTTTTGGAAAAGAAGACTCAAAGATCTATCCGTGGAATCAAAAAAATCACTCGATTTGGATTAGTAATCACGGAGAAATCAAAGATGGAAGTGGAGAGAAATTTTCGGAACTCGCGAAGAACATACTTGAAATTAAAAATGAAATTAAACATAAATTAAAGTCCTAATCCTAAAATTGATGATACACGACGATAGATAAGAGGATAAACTTGTTTTCTAACCCGAGATAACGATCAAATCGATCCAATTGATCGCCGGATCGACGGCTCTTCATTCCGCGAATTCAAACGTGAACATCGGTGTTCAAGAGACAAATTCTCCTCACTCGATCGTCGAAATCTCTCTTATAAACACTCCGTGGACGCGGAATCTTGTCTAGAAGCGATTACAAGAGAGAGATTCAAGAGAGAATGCAAATAGATAGGTCAATTAGATCAAAAACTCCCAAGAATGAGTACAAAAAGACGAAGAACAAGGCTATTTATAGCAGATTTGGGCGTAACCGCCCGATCGAAACGATCGGGACGGCTTTTGATGAAACGGTCCACGATGGACCGCTGATTAAGTCGTGGCCGCTCGGATCTTGATGGACGGCCACGATTAAATCAAATAAAACGCTTATAAGAAGCGTTTTTGATTAATAGCCGTCGGATCGCGATCCAGCGGTCCCGATTCTCCCGCCGATTAAATCGCAGCCGTTATAATTATTTGATTTTGCGCACGTGCGTCTGATCCCTCGATCTGTGGACCGCGCCCACGCGATCAACGCACGGATCGACTCGCGCCGCCGATCCGACAAACCTCCTCGCGCCACGCCGCCCACATCAGCACCGTTATAACTATTTTTATTTAGCACGTGCTTGATGATCTTTGGTGGACCACGTGTCCACTCGATCGGTGCGCTCCGATCACGATCCGACGTCCCTCCTCGCGCCACGTCGCCCCGAAAGGTAAGAAAGGTTATAAAAATTTAGTCCCACACGGCTTATGATTTTGAAACCGTCGGGTTTAAATAACCCGACGGTTTATAGGAGTATGACCCTCCCTTATAAGGGGAGGACAAAGAACCTTTTATAATTGTAAGTATAATACTATATAAGATATATATATGCGCCACGTCGCCGCGGCTGCGGGTCCACGTGGCGCTGCCACGTGGCCTTGCGTGCCACGTCGTATCCACGCGGGCCCCGCGCCCAATTTTTTTATTTATTTATATTTTACTATTAAAAATCGAAAATAAAATCATAAAAAATTCGGAAAAATACAGAAAAATCCCTAAAAATTCTAAAAATCATATCTTTTAAAATACAACTCCAAATTAATCCAAATTTCTTTCATTGGATCTGAAATTTAATTATCTATCATTCTAAAAATTCAAAATATTTAAATAACAAGAGATTTAATTTATATTTCAAAAATACATTCATTTTTAAAAGATTTTAACTCTAGAAAATTAAATGAATGTTCATAAAAATGATTTCTCTTATTATTTAACTTTAAAAACCATTCATAATCTCAAGTAAAGATGGGTTATAAAATTATTTATCCTTAATTTATCATAATTAACCCTAATTTAGTGTATTTTGAGATTATGACATAAATATGCATAGAATGATAAAAATGCACTCAAAGTATGATAACATGCACATAAATGTAATGTTTTATGTCTTAAATCGCATGAATAATCATGTTTTATCATGTTAAGATTGCATGTTATCAAGCACCGAGCCTACTGGGCTATCAAGAAGCTCAACCTAGCATTGGACGAAGCAGGCAAGGAACGACTTCTCCAGCTCCAGGAACTACAAGAGTTGAGGCACGACGCGTACGAGAACGCGGCGATCTACAAGGAGAAGACCAAGGCCTTCCACGATCGACACATTCGACGACGATCGTTCCAGATCGGTGACAAGGTCTGGCTCTACAATTCTCGCCTCAAACTCTTCCCTGGAAAGCTGCGCTCCAGATGGGATGGTCCTTACGTGGTTCTGGAATTGTTCGACGGCGGAGCAGTGCTTATCTCCGATCCTAAGACCGATCGACAATTCAAGGTAAACGGCCATCGTCTTAAGCCGTACCGACTTCGGAGCCACCCGCACCAGCGAGATAAGGTAAATCCCGCATCTTCCCGAGCATTCGAGGACGTGACCGTATCACCCTCGACCCATCGTAGTCTAGGTTTTATTTTTGTTTAGTCCGGCTGAAGACGTTAAACTTAGCGCTCTTGGGAGGCACCCCAAGATTATCTTACCTTTTAGTTTTTGTGTTTTTGATTTCAGCTTTGCTTTTAGACGTTGAAGAACTACATTAGGAAAGGGCGCACTCTGCACCTGAAAAATCCCACGAGCATCACTGACTAATGAGCCTTTCTAAACCCATCTCACCGCACTTTTTATTGTTTTTCATGCCATGATTCGATGAGTTTTTCACATGAGCATGTAGTATTCATTGATGGCAATGAATGATTCTAGTTGGGGGGTGAGGATTTAGAAAAAGCTCTATCTTTTTCAAAATCTTTGATCTAATCTACCCCACCTTAGAAGTCTTTTCATCTAGAGATCTGACCTACTAGAGATGTAGAAGTGAGGACCTTATAGTCCATATGATTACATTTTGAGTAATAAAGCTAAATGATCTAGAGAGACCAATGGATTAGAATAGTGGTTGACTTCTTTGGGGTTGGGTACCTAACAGGCACCAAGGAAAAAGAGTAATCAAGAGGTTGAAATGCTATGGGATTGAAAAGGAGAGTATTTGAGAGAAAAGAAAATTCCTTCCTCTACCTATTATTAGCCCAAACTGCTTAGTATGAGGAATTTTCCGAGGCTAGACTTTTCCCTTTAAAGAGTGCAATGATCCATAATCTTTGTAGCACCTATCTTTTCCTTATAGGCATGTAGTTCTCTCCTCCAAAGCAGTCAAGTAGTAACACCATATTTGTTTTAAAACTTCGCTTTTGATGATGAACACTCCCAAGTGAATTCACACATCCATTTTCACCTTCCACTTCTTCTCCCACATGTGCTTACCTTCACTATACTTCATTTGCTACACACTCTCTTCAGAAATCCTAAAAACTCCTCCACATCATCATTCTAGTCTTCTCAAATGCTTTAAAAATTTTAAGAAGAAAAGAAAGAGGAGCAATGTCAAAAGAAAGAGAGAAATAAGAAGTTACAAAAAGAAGGAAAATAAGTGGGAACATCTTCTACCTTTATCTCTACCTCACTATCATCTCCATCATCTACCCTATCCATCATCACCCACCTCACTTGGGAGTATAATCATCATAAGTGGTACCTTCTTTGATTTTATCATCCACTTTGTTTTATCAGCATATTTGCTTTAGCCAAGTCATACCTCTAGAAATAGTATCTTTTATTTCCTTCAGCCTCCTCACACGATGCATCCAAAGATAGGAACCCATTTGAATTGCACTCTTTTAAGGAGGAAAGCGAGTTGAGGGGAATTCTAAGTACTAGGTAGCCTCCAATTTGAGGGAAGGAGTGATGTGTTTATGGAGAGGGTAAGGAATTACATCCACTCATGAGAGAGTGAGTTTATTTTCAGCACCATAGCATCATACCTTAGATAGGCTCACCTTGATTACAATCAAGAATTAGACTTGAGCATTAGCCGATGAGCACTACCCTAACATGCACTAAAGAAGTCAACCTAGAAATGGAATCTAGATCATTAGGGCCTACACTATGAGGAAAACGTGATCATACATTTATACACTTCACCTTTTTAGTGGTAGGATCAAAGGATGAAAAGACTTTCTAGGGAGATCATGTAGTAAATTGCTAAGAGACTAGCAATAATTTAAGTTGGGGGGTGTGATAACATGCTATATTTACATCATAAAACATGATTTTTCATGCATATTAAAGCTAAAATGATTTCATTTACATGCATGTTATCATATTTATATGTATTTTTCTATTATTCTCTTAAAAAGTCATTATAATCTCAAAATACTTTAATTTAGGGTTAATTTTTATAAATTAGAGTTTCATAATTTGATAACCCATATTTTTCTTGAGATTATAATTGTTTTTTTAAAAGATAAAAATAATAAGAGAAATAACTTTTTATAAACATTCATTTTTATTTTCTAAAGATTAAAATCTTAATAAATGAATGTATTTTTGAAATAATAATTTTAACTCTTATTATTTAATTAATTTGACCTTTTAGAATAATAGATAATTAAATTTTGGATCAAATGAAAGAAATTTGGATTAATTTGGAGTTGTATTTTAAAAAGATATGATTTTTTTACAATTTTTAGGGATTTTTTTCTGTATTTTTTTCTGAATTTTTCTATGATTTTATTTTTCAATTTTTAATAATAAAAATAATAAATATAAAAAATGGGCGCGGGGCCGCGTGGATGCGACGTGGCACGCAAGGCCACGTGGCAGCCGCCACGTGGACCACGCAGCGCGTCTACATGGCGCTATTATATCATATATATGGTATTATATATATAAGTATAAATGGGTCTTTGTCCTCCCTTATAAGGGAGGGTCATACCCGTATAAACGGTCCGGGTATTATACACCCGACCGTTTCTCAAATTAAGTCCGTGTGGGACTAACTTACGCTTACTTACCTTGCAGGTGACGTGGCACGACGAGGAGCGAGCGATCGCGATCGGAGGACGCTGATTAAATGGGACGCGTGGACCACTAAACTTGATCAAACACGTGCTTAATTGGGCGAGTTATAACGGCTAGATTTCAGCGACGTGGCGCGATGAGAACCGCTGGATTGAACGAGCGATCAAATGAGAAGCGTCGATCGCGTGGACGCTGGATCACGGGAAGATCAATCAAGCACGTGGTTATTTCCAGGCGTTATAACGGCCGAGATGCATCCACGCGGACCGCATCTCAGCCGTCCGTTTGCGATTTAACGGGTGTCATTCCATGCGTTTTATAACGCATCTCGGGAGATCAGATCCAGATCGTCCATCTACGATCAGCGGTCACGATATTTTTGAAACGGTCCATCGTGGACCGTTTCATCGAGAACTGTCGATCGAAAACGATCGGACCGATTACGATTTTTGCCCTATATATACCCATGTTCTTCGTCGTTCTAAGACATCCAAGCAAGAATCAATCTAATTGACTGTCTAGACACCTTCCTTGCTTGTTTCTCTCGCGTTCTTCCTCTTCCTCTTCAATTTCCGCGTCCAAGGAGGGGTAGAAGTCGAGATTTGGTGGAGAATCGAGGGAGAATTCGCAGCTTGAAGCTCACGTTCGCGTTCTTCACGATTTCAGCGGTTAATCCGATTAATCGCCTCGTTTCGATCGCTAATTAGGTTTAGTTGGAGCGGTTTTACCTTAACTATCCTCCAATAGAGTTTAATTTCCGTTTAGATTACGATTTCAAGTTGAATTTAGTTTAATTTCCTCTAAAATCGCGATTTCGCCGTTCTAAAATTCTTCTCCACTTCAATTCACGATTTCTCCGCGAAATCAAGTCCGATTTTGACGATTTTTGATTCCGTGGAATCGATTTGAAGTCTACTTTCATAAAATACCATTTTCCCCAATTTCTACCATCAATTTCTCGTCCGATTTGATCAAATTCTAAGAGATCTTCTGAAAATTCCTAAATTCCCTGTGGATTCGACCCATATTTACCATTATACCCTTGAAATTGATATATTTTCATCAAATTGGTAAGTTTGGAATTATTTTTGACACGATACCGCTTGAAATTGACGACCTCGCGGTCTCGTCTCGTCAATGATCATAATTTTTGCAACTCGCTAGAATAAGATAAGGGTCAAATCCAAAGGGAAAGGTTTCAAAAGAGGTATTTTTTTAATATGTAATGATGAGAAGTTAATAACAAGATAGGTGAGAAGCTTAAAAGGAAGAGATAATATAGAATATTAGACACGAGATAAATAATACCTCTATCTTCTAAGAAATACTTGAGAATATAGATGAGAAGTCAATTGCAAAATGGACTAGGTTCGATTGGATAATGATATCTTATCTTAACTACACTAAATAAACATATTAATCTACTCTTAATTATGTGGATTGAATTGAGAGTCACAAACCTTAGTTTCTAAAGGCAATTACAACTAGTAATTTAAAGCTGAAAACCGAGTGGTTCATAAAAAAAATCAATTGAAAACCAAAATACTCTTAAATAGTTAGTGAAAGAAAGAAACCTATAAGAGTTCTAATTTCTTACTTTCAAATGAAAATTAGAAACCAAAGAAAATAAAGAAAGAAATGAAATAGTCACTAATCGCAATGACTGATTGCTCTAGGAAATTAAGCCAAGTGACTGGCTCAATTTTAGGGTTGTAATTGGTTGTTTTTGTGAATTAACTTTTAAAAAATTCTATTTTGTCACTAAGTATGGTTTTTAAGTAAGGGTAAATCCACAAGGAGCTTGGGTAATGGGATAAATATAATTAAGTACAAAGAAAAGATACTACTAGGCATGAAAAGATGGGAGATGAGAATTTTGGTTCATGAATTTGTGATGGTTATTATGGAGAACGATCGTATGGTGATTTTTAGTATTAATATGTGCACGTGTGTGTATGTATGAAAATGGATAGAGATATTTGATTTAGGGTTTAGAATGGAAAGAATGAAGAGTAGATATTCGAGTTTTGATATCAAAATGAAGATAATGGAGAAATGGAATAGACGAGAAAGATGATCATGAAAGAGAAAGAAAATATGATGAAATTCCCTTATAATAAATACAAGTATGAGGGATTACAATGATGTTCTTGATCTGAATCTCATAAAAACCTTGCTTTTTATACTAGTACGAGGCCGAGTGATGCTCAATTTGCTAAGATCTTGATTTCCTGTCCACAACCTCATACATCAAAAAGTGCATAATATTGGTCTTAAATCTTCCATTTTTCCTTCTAGTAGCAAGATGCACACATAGAACAAAAGAAACCAAAAAAAGAAGTAGAATAACCTTTCTGATATGCTAGGGTTGGAGGCTCCCTTTGACGAAGAATGAAGATTTCATCTTCATCTGCGCCACCACGGAAGAAAGGGTGGATATTAAATCCCTAGGTGACATCCCTCATGCAAGTGGAGCATAACTATGTTCATTGGTTTTGCATGCACCAGACTTTGTCATGTAGGTTCAGTCAAAGCTTAAAATCACCCCATGGGGTAAATAAATAGATGGGCCATGTAGATGGATGGATGGATGGATGACAAGATCAATATGGGGATGGATAGATAACTCGATCGATGAACATCCCTGTAGGTCACTGCTCAATTCTTTACAAATTATTCTGTCCCCCTATTAAAGGAACCAGCAATGGTTAAAATCAAAGCAACCCCGGTTCCTCAGTGGGAGGCGAATACCTCCTCCAAGAACAAGAAGATCTCCTCTGCCACGGCATCCGGATACTCCTCCATGGGCAGCAGAGCTCCCGGGACTTCAACAAACTTTGTCACCCCAGTCGCTCCCTTCAATGCATCCATCTCTGCTTTGGACCTCTTGGGAGCGCCAACCGCGCCGACTACAAGCACGGGAACTCGCATCTCTGCGAAAACAGCGAGGAACTCCTCGCGAGAGCCGACGGGGTCGAGCTCCCCGGTGAGAAACGCGGCTGGCACGAAGCGGGCGCCCTTGCGCTTGGTGAGCTCGTAGCGGCTCTTGACCATCTCTGTCGTCACGTTCTTGGCATCAGCGTAGACGTGGGACGTGTACTGCGACTGGATTGCTTTTTCATTGCTCACTAGCGCATTATACATCACCCACCCCACCGCCGGCGCCCTCAACGTTCCCCTCAGAAGTCCGTACCTGCGAAGTGTTTTCTCTCATCAAGGAAATGGGTAGAGGAGAGAGAGAGAGAGAGAGAGAGAGAGAGAGAGAGAGATGTACCTCGATTCCATGTCTGAGCTTCGGCCAAAGACGATGGGAAGTGGGCCGGCCCAGGTGGGCGCGACGGCTGCTATGGCTGAAGTCTTTAGGAGGCCCTTCTTCACTGCTCGAATAGCTATTGTCGCTGCATGCCCTCCTCCCACGATCACTGGATCCTTTCCTGCTCATTTCATACCATTGGTGGTGATTTTGATGATGGTGATTATAATGAGGGTGACGACGAGGTAATGGTGATAATGGTGATAATGGCGATGCTGGTGATTATGCTGCTGCTGATGATGATGGTGGTTGTGGTGGTGTTGGTGATGATGGTGGTGATGATGACGATGATAATGCTCGTCCCATACCATAGACAATGATGATACTGATGGTGGTTATGATGATGGTGATGTGGGTGGCGATGGTGGTAATGATTATGTCAGATTAGAAAGTGCTATAAGAAATCAACGAGATGGATGATGATCGAGAAAGAGGATCGCTGAAACAGAAGGAGAATCAATTCTCGCAACAAAATTAGCAGGCGAATGAGGAATCAAACTCAAGGTAAAGTCATCGATGAATCGGAGTCCAATCAATAATCACAATCGACCATAAAGAAACCCACAATAGAGAAAACACAGCGTTGATCACAGATATTCGTCCGAACCTGCATTCGACAGGGGACTATTCTGGGCGGTGAAGAAGGAGACCAAAAATTCCTCCATGACGTCAGCATTGTAATTGATCGATGGCCGATCGGAGTACCCCAGACCGGGCCAGTCAACGATGACGGCGCGCCAGTTCGTCCTTCCTTGACGACCAACAATGTCTCTAGCCACTGCTCTCCATTCCTCAACCGTGCTGACGTCAGAGATGGTCGGAATCATCACAATGGTGCTTGAATCTCCTTCCCCTCCCTCTCCGTGCTCCTCATAGTAGATACTCACGCTTTGTTCTTGATAACTCCATACCCAGGTCCCCTTCTGTAAAAAGAAACAACCAGAATTTTAAGAGGCTAGAAGTCGATAAACGCATCAGAGAGAAAACCCACCTTAGGCTCTATCTGGATTTTCTCCAGAATGGCGGCTCCTTTCGCGGAAGACGAGGCCACGGGCGTTAATTCGCATTTAATCGCTGTTCTCCTCGTGATGGGGGTTCTTACAATCCAGGAAGCTTGGGATCGGAAGCGGAAGTTCGCGAGGGGCGAGAGATCGCCGCCGGAGAGCGCCGGAGAAGCGCGAGGAGCAAGAGAGATTGCGGAGGAGAAGGGAGCCATCTTCCGGCGGCGAAGATCCAGATGGGGTAGGAATTGACCAACTCGATTCCTTATGTTCCCTTTTCTCTTCTGGAAGACTTTCCTCCACGCACGCAAATACGAACCAGTAAAATTAAATTTTAATATTTAATTAATTTAATGGGCGGGCCTACTAAAATACTCAGTTTGAATGAGTTGATGGGCCAGCTGTAAAGCCCAAGACCCTAAATTACCTACCCAGAGCCCATTGAGAAATAACGAGACATTTGGCAAACTGATACCTGATATTTGACAAACTGATACCTGATATCGGTCAAAGAAATGGGCGGATGACGGATGACGGATGACGGATGACGGATGACAGTACTGGGTGGATGATAGACCACCGCGGTAGGATACCGCTCTCTCGGGTA
The DNA here is from genome assembly GCA_024174645.1 of Lemna minuta. NCBI lineage: Eukaryota > Viridiplantae > Streptophyta > Magnoliopsida > Alismatales > Araceae > Lemna > Lemna minuta. The sequence continues at coordinate 1,111,365 of CM044102.1, read as the reverse complement.
CCGTGATCCTATATCAGATGTCGGTATCCGAGAGATGTCATCTGAAATCCGATATCGGCATCAAGACAACGAGACGTCGGCAGATGCCAACGTCGGATGTTGGATATGTTAGAACACACTCTTACTGCGCGAATAGAATCCGCCGAACACTTACTTGAAATCAGGCGCTCTCTCAGATGTTCAAGAACAAGAAGATGGAGAACCCATAAGAATTCATTCACATTTCACACTTACATTTAACCGAAACGCCTTCGGTATTTAAAAGAAAAGGAAAACAGAAAGAACACTTAGAATTAAACTGAAATAACGGCTTGTGGGTCCCGCCGTTCCCTCTCTGGCCAATCTTGGCCGTTATAACCATCCACGCGGACGCTCCCGATTGCATCTTGGACCTTCTTTTATCGCTGACGTAGGATGACAAACCTACGGCTTAGATCACTTCTTTCAGGAAATCGGACTTAACGGTCACAATCTCCGATATCGAAGACAGAATCTGTTTCGGTCGGACGACGTTTTCCTGACCGCCGTTTGGCATCCAGATGGACAAACGCTATTGGCCAATTCCACTTCCACGGTCCCCACTCCCATTCCCAACCTCTACAAAATATTAATTATTTTTTTATTTCTTAATTTTCCGCCCCGTTATTTTCACCCCTAGAAGCTTAAAAGATGGCGCATTTTAAACAGTTGGATCTAGGCTTGCTAGTTAGACCTCGCCGAAACCCTACGATAGCGAGACCGGAGGAACGATGGTTCAGCGACTGACTTACCGCCGACGGCACAGCTACGCAACCAAATCCAACCAGCATCGGATCGTGAAGACGCCTGGTATATGCCATGATCCTCTTTTTCTACGAACTTTGCTCTATTTTGGGGTTTTTCCGGCATCGGATTTCGCTTTCTAGACTATCGGGACGCTGGGACTGAATTTGGCCTATTTTGTTATCTGTCTGCCAGGCGGACGGCTTGTTTACCAGACGACGAAGAAGAGGGGTAGCGGGCCAAACTGTCCCGTCACCGGAAAGAGAATTCAAGGGGTAAGCTCTAATTTTCTCTTTCCAGACCTAAGCTGAATATTTCTTGTTTTTCTTCTTTTCCATACTAAGTTGGATGTGGATTAAAACAGGATGCATCTTTCGATGTGAATTAAAGATTTTATCTTTCGATACTAATTCCGAATCTGAATCACAAAGATGCTATTTCGATGTTGAATACGAATTCGAATACTATTTGATGCCGTCTTTTGATGGGGCTAAAAGATGCTATCTCTTTGATGTTCAATTCGAATAGTCCGATTTTGAATCCTAATGAAGCAATCTTTCGATGCTCTAACCAAAATTGAACCCTATAGACGTCATCTCTCAAGTCTGATTCCGAAGATGAATCTTGAAGATGCTATCTGTCTCTGCCAGCACGAATTTAAATCCGAAATTTATTTTTTCGGTGTATTGAAAGTTGTGGTGTTGTGATTATCGCAGATTCCCCATTTGCGCCCAGCAGAGTATAAAAGATCAAGGCTTGCGAGGAACAGGAGAACAGTCAACAGGGCTTACGGTGGAGTTCTTTCCGGTGTTGCCGTCTGGGAAAGGTTCCATAAATGTTTTGTCAGCCATTGTGCTCAATCTTTCTACGCTTCCTGTCAATTTCGAGGTTTTCTTACCGTGATCAACTGTTCGTCAGGATCATTCGTGCATTCCTGGTGGAGGAGCAGAAGATCGTGAAGAAGGTGCTAAAGATTCAGAAGGCCAAGGAGAAGCAGGCTTCCAAGCAGTAGCGTGGAGAGCGAGGTTCAACGGTTTGTATTGATCTCGTTTGATTCTTTGGGCTGCAATGTTTCAGAGAACAGAGTATCGCAAAAGGCAACATTTTTTTATATGAATAGTAATTCTATCAGGAAGAAAAGCAGAAAAATGCTCACGAAAGAGAGAGGTGTTCCGCGTTTTAAGTAATATGAGTTTTGAAAATTAATGGATCAATTCAGCTCTGTGAAATCAGGATCTGATCAAGATCATGGACGATCATAAAAGAGCTATTAAGCTGATCGTAGCCATTATAATGTTGGGTTTTCTGACAGTCGCAGTCTGCTTCTCAGAGGGGTTCTAACTAAGTGACTTTACTGAACCACATAAATCTCCTTGATCATTGTCTGTTATATTTATTTCAAATAATTTGCGAAAAAAATACTTTATCATAAAAGCTTGAGAATCAAAATGAGGTCAAAATTCTACCTTATGAGATCAAATTAGGTACCCTTCTAGGTTGTCAAGCCTTCAATTGAGTCATTGGATTAGGGCTAATTTATTATATGAAGAAAATTGAACCAAAGAAAAAGGCACTTGTACAATTTTGTATAGGTAGAATGAAATCAGACCTTAGCTCAGATCGTTTGTTCAAATGCTTTGATGGGGTTGCCTGCAAAAAATTTAGTCTTTATCTTCGTCCCTCTTGCTTGTAGTCTTGTTGATATTCCCAATTTTGAATATCTATTTATGATAACAATTTTGACTAGAAAAGTTATTAACTCAAATCGTGAAAACATGCACTTAGAATTTTTTTCACCTAAAAACATGCATTTTAATTAGAAATAAATAGAAAATTCATTTTTAATATTTTCTAGATGATTTTAATATCTGAAAATGTCTAAAAATATAATAAAATCTTGAGAAATAAGATTATCTTTGTAAACGTAAAATTGGTCATTTTAAAACGTGATAACATACATGTAAGATCATTTTTATCTAAAAAATTGCATAAAGTGTATGATATAAATGTATGACTTTATATGTTATCATACCCCTTTTATTCAAATTATTGTTAGTCCACCACAATAATGCAATGACTGTGCCCATTTTCCCTCGATCGTACGGACTCTTGGCGCATTGATTCTACGACTCTGATTGGACCTACCGATTATAGCCCTTGGATAGTGCCACGCGCCTTGCATTGAACCTTGTATTTTAATCTTGCATTAAAATAATATTGACAATTCATAACTATAAAATATGAACTACACAAGTCTTTCAAAGAGCGTGATATTCATATATTACTATTTTACCCTCATCATCTCTCATTTGCATTGCACTATGCAAGCCACCTACTATCAAATCAACACGCCATGTGGAAGATGTCACAATGCGCTAATTGATGGATATTATGAGGCCTATAAGCCAATCACATTTCCGTGTATCTTTTTTAAGTTCATTGATATGAAATTTATATATTGTCATTCGTGTGTGATGTTTGCAATGAAGTCCATGAGCATATGTAATGACTAAGTGAATTATGATGAGATAATAATATAATGATCACTAGTCTTTAAACATATTTTCTAAATATTCCTATTCGTGGGATATTCGAGAGGGACATCGAATTATTCGGAAAGAATAACATTATATGATTCAACTCATATGATGAGTATGACTAATTCTGTATCCATCAGCGTGGAGATATTAAGGATAGGTAATGAGTGCTCTTTGGAGAAATAGTTTACTTAATTGATCCGTATGAATCCCTGAATGCTATTATGCCTAAATTTCAATCAAGTTGATTCACGTCATGATAGTGTATGTGTTCCTTTGAATTGAAACACCAAAAACATCTTGTTGATAAATGATCGTGTTTTGATTATGACTTACAAATCCCTAGCCATGAGATATCTATAACGCCATATATTGGATACGACATGAAGTCTGCAAAGATGATTATGTGATCAAGATGGGATCATCCGCCCTCGATATTTGAGGAGATTGACTAAAGGAATGAGATACGATGAAATCCTTAGCCAAAGTAGTGAAAATGTCAGAGAATGAGTTCTCAATGATTTCCTACACGCATTAGTACTAACTTGAGTGACTGATTAGGGTTTGACAGTTAACCATACTCTAAGTTACTCATGAGTCTCGTGTGGTTGAAGGATTATACATACATGATAATCGATAATAGAAAGGTTTTATAAGTGAGTTCTTACATACCCCATATCTCCTATAGTACGTGGTGTAGCTTGGCACCCAATAGGCTGGAAACTCAACCTATCGATTTGGTTAAATCAAGCTTTGATTAATTAATCAATATATTGATGTGGATAATTAATTAAGGTTGACCAATAAGGTGTTGTTTGGTCTATAGAGTTATTAACTAGTGAGATATATGGACCTAGAGGATCACACACATAAGGTCTATGGATATTAGTAGATATAGACATAATTATGATAATGTTTATGAAAAATCCACATACCAAATAACTATAAATAAGGGGAGAATGATCACAACTCAGGGTGCCCACGTAAGCCTTGTGGGAATTCTCTCCTTTCTTCTCTTTCTCTCTTGGTGAAGAGCTTTGAAGAGGAGATCTAACCGTTCGGAGACCGTGTAGATATCGCTATAGGCTAGACACTTGAATAGCTTCAAGAACTCTTTCAAGGAAACCCTTTAAGTATGTTTTGTAATTCATACTAGATGATATGATCATCTATTTTTGGTGCCTCAATGTTGTGAACATCTGATTCAATCTATTGTATTGCATTTGATGTTTTGATTGAAATTTCAAAAAGTTTATCGACCTCAGAACTCAACACTAGTAAGACAAGAAGGTTCCACATGTGTGCATGTCTATTTTGCCACAACACTAACCCCCTTGTTAAGCCCCTATTTTAAACTCAAGTAAATCTCTTAAAATCCCCAACAATCTAAAAAAATATAAATCATTTTTCTACCAAATTTTCTTCATTGGATCAAGAATTTCATAATGTATCTTATTTTCGGGCTAATCGCCCCATTTATCCCGTGTTTTGGGGTTTATTTCCGTTTTATCCTGTGTTTTCAAAGTTAGCCTAATTTATCCCGAATTTGTCAAATCAGCCCGGTATATCCCGTGTTTGTCACATCAAGCCCAATGTGCTGTCGTGGACGGCCACGTCGGCGTGGAATCCACGTCGGACGCCACATCATCGCGGGAAGAATCTTCCCCATTTATCCCGTTCGCCCCATTTATCGCCCCCGATTTCCAAACACTCCGGCGATTTTGATCTGGTATGTTTTTTCAAAAGCGATTTTCATCCCTGTTTGTAAAAACGATTTCGAAATCGTTTTTAACAAGAACGATATCGAAATCGTTCTCCAGAAAAATGATTTCGAAATCGTTTTTAACAAGAACAATTTCGAAATCGTTCTTCAGAAAAACGATTTCGAAATCGTTTTTAAGAAACTATGGAAGTCAATCGCTGCTGCAGGCTTGTACTACAATTTCACTGGCTCGGAGAAGTGCTTCCAGATGGAGCACGAGTCCGATGACCATGGCCTTCACGGCTGGAATTGGCAGGTCGTCTGCCTGTTTCTGTGGTTATATTTGCCCGTTTTGGCCAGCGACAACCTAACCTACCGCGGCCATGATGCAATATTGAAGACAGAACTGGGGGTCATGGTTGTTATGGAGCAGAATGAATCCGGAAAATAACAGTTTATTGTGAATGATAATTGAAAATTACAAGCAATTCTTGCACAGGAGGGGAAGAGTCAACGGGAGTTACTTCTGCAAGAAGTAATTGTGCCTTGGAGTCTGTAAGGCAGAAGTCCGCAAGACGTGACAATGAACGAGCGGTTGAATACCAAGCTCTACGCATCAGGGGAGGGAGAGTTGATATAGTGTCGATGAGAAACAGTCATTTGAAGGGGCAACTCATTAATGTTTAAAGTCAAGCGAATACTAAAAAACTGCCGATCGCATCCACCGTTCCTCCCGCTGCATATCCTAAGTGAAATGAGGGGCATTGGATTATCGAATTTTTCTTTTTCTGCTCGTGTTTTTCTGATTATTCTATCGTTTTTACGCCAGGACAAAAAATCTGACCCTGACGCTGGAGTCCTTAATTTGTGTGAATAGGGCCATGTAGCAGTTAAGGTGGGAATCTCAAGTCAACTGTCACACGAAAGAGGTAAAACTGTGTGGTCATCGAGATCGTTATTCTGACATGAGATGGCTTCTTCGACAAACTGCGAGGGCCATTGACTCAGGAAGAAGTCAACAAGAAAGTGCAATTTTCTTATATTAACCTTCCTGGAAGGCACACCCCGAGACTTGTCCTGCCGCGGTTATAGTTGACAAGGATGATCATCGCGACTAATCTACGGCTTATTTGAAACCGCAGGTGTAAACACGCCTAACTTTAAAGAATCTCTCTCGCTGTGACTCTGTCTCTCTCGCTCTCCCGCTCTCCGGCTCTCTCTCTCTATCTCTCCCTCTCTCTTTCCACACATGTATACATGTATCTACTATTCATCTCTCACCTTACTCCGGATCAAGTTTCAAGAGCCTAAGATCAATATTACGAACAATACAGCCATAAGAGGGCTAATGGTGCTTGGAATATTCTACTACTCTCTATCAAATTTATGATGCATCATTTACGTATATCCCGCATAGCTGTAAGGAAATTCAAGCGTATATGAATTGACAATTTCATGGGAATTCATTATTATTTAATAAATCGTAGGTTACATCTGAAGGGAGCTTGCATTTCTACGCTGAACAGCGAGTGGGGTATGCTTTTACAGTGACGGCTTAATTTAGAGAAGACTAGGTCAGTTTGGGAATCCATGGCTTTGCCTATCGCGGAGGACAACCTCTAGGGTTCACGTGGAGCCCAAGAAGATTCAAGTCGGGAAGAAGGATCCGTTGAGTATTGGCTTCTTGCTCTAATGCTCTATGACCTTGTTTTCTGTCGCATGAAGCCGAAAAAAGTTCTGATAGGTTTTGCCACGTGGCAGCGTGCTCGCGCGAGCTTGTGCCGAGTTTCGCGGGAAGGCGCAAGGAAGAAGAGCACGAGTTCCGCTGAATGTTCAAAGCCCCACCCCCAGTAAAATACTCTATAATCGAATAAAGGTATGATATTTTCATACGTATATTGTTATTTTTTAAATCAGACGCGCGGGCCCAGCAAGAAAAGAAACCATTTTCCACGGGTAAAGTCGTGGAAAATGGAGATCACGAAGGTTCTGCAGCGGTATATATAAAAACGCCATCTTTCTTTTCTGTTATATCTGCAGCCTCGTTTCTGCTCCGGATCACTCTCAGAGAGGAGAGGATAGGAGGTAGAAAGATGGGGAGATCTCCTTGCTGCGACGATGAAGGCCTAAAGAAGGGACCCCGGACGCCGTAAGAAGATAAGAAGCTCGTGGACTACATACGTAAAAAACGGCCACGGCAGCTGGAGAGCTCTCCCAAAGAACGCGGGACTCAACCGCTGCGGCAAGAGCTGCCGCCTCCGGTGGACCAATTATCTTCGCCCGATATTCGCCGCGGAAAAATTCTCCGACGAGGAGGAGCGCATCATCATACAACTCCACTCCTCTCTCGGCAACAAGTAAGTAGTACTAAGAACAAGCGTCTTGGACTCCATCATAAACTATAACTAATCCTTGTCTTTTCTTTGGTACAGGTGGTCTGCGATAGCCGCGCCTCTCCCAGAAGAACGGATAACGAGTACCTCCGCTCGTGGGTCCGCTAGCTGTGGAATGGCCGGGCGGGAATTGGCCTTTTAGGCGTGGGTCGCCACTCGAGAGTACCTCCGTCTCGTCGCTCAGAATGGTTGCGACTGCAAATGGCAACTCTCGACGTGTCAAGAAAAAAATGAAAATCAAAGGATTTGCGGTGGAATTCAGGATATCAAGAGATTGTTACGGATCCCATCATGGGATCGCCTCGTGCAAGAGAAGTGAAAGAGAAAAGCCGGCCAACTGCTGGAGAAAGACCCAGAACTTGAAGACGATTCATCAACTAACTAACACATCCAGAGAGAAGTGCACATACCCAAAGCAACGAGGCTCTGCTCTCTAGGTCCCTTGCTGCAGTCAAACGCTTTTCTCCCAGTGACCAGCTCGAGCAGGACGACGCCGAAGCTGTAAACATCCGATTTCGTCGTCAGCTTCCCGCTCATCGCGTACTCCGGAGCACAATAACCGTACGTCCCCATAACCCTCGTCGACACGTGCATGTTATCTCCCACCGGCCCGAATTTTGCCAACCCAAAATCTGACAACTTAGGATTGAACTCCTCGTTTAACAAAATGTTCGAAGACTTCAAATCTCTATAAATAACCGGTGGATTCGCCACATCGTGTAAATAGGCCAGCCCCTTCGCCGCTCCCAAAGCGATCTTCACCCTTGTGTTCCACCTCAGCGGTTCTTTCTCTTTCTCTAAACCTGCCGTAATGACAAATTTAAATGAAAATTTAATATTTTGTCATCGGGGGAGAGAGAAACTTACAGCAGAGGTGGCTCTCAAGGCTTCCTTGAGACATGAATTCGTAGACAAGGAGACGCTCATCGCCGTCGGCGCAGAAGCCGATTAAGCTTACGAGATTCGGGTGACGAAGAACGATCAACATGAGGACTCGACGATGAACTCTTTGCTCCCTTGGAGACCTTCTCGTTGAGTTGCTTGACGGCGACGGCCTAAAAATTGGGGATTGAACTTTAATTAAAAAAATTGGTGAAGAAAAGAGAAAAAAAATTAGGAGGAACTCGCCTGCTTAGATTCTAGACGTCCTTTGAAGACTTTATCGAACCCGCCTTCTCCGAGGAGATTACTCTCTTTGAAGTTGTTAGTGGCGACCGCGAGCTCTCGGAAGGTGAATCTGTGAGCCTTCCCGCTCCTCTGATGGTCGACGGAGGAGGAAGAGGAGGACATTTGCATTCCGCTATCTGTTTCATCGAAAACAGTTCAAATAAAAAATAGCTTTTTAGAAGAAGGAAAGAGGTGCTCAATTGCTTACCGCCATCGCCCGATCTAGAATCAACTCCTGATAATAGAGGAGCGCATCTAGCTTGATCCTGCGGCGAAACCTGGCTTCTGTCGAAGCATAGGCTGTCTAATCGAGCTGGGAGGCAGCGGAAGCGCTTAGGAAGACTGCGTTTGGAGCGGCAGCAGCGGAGAGTATGGAGAGAGAAACTCTCCAACAGCATGTCTTCCCGCGATGATGTGGCGTCTGACGTGGATTCCACGCCGACGTGGCCGTCCACGACAGCACACTGGGCTTGATGTGACAAACACGGGATATACCGGGCTGATTTGACAAATTGGGGATAAATTAGGCTAACTTTGAAAACACGGGATAAAACGAAAATAAACCCCAAAACACGGGATAAATGGGGCGATTAACCCCTTATTTTCCATTAATTCTAGTGATAAAAAAGGAGGTTGACCCAACTTTGACCTAACAATTATGGATCCTTATAGCAAGATGGGATGATTCATCTATCTCATGTAAACCTAATCAACCCTTTTTCTTCTAAATTATAGGGTTGACTTTTCTCCAAAAGTTGATTGAGAGTTGTTTCTTCCTCTATCTCATTGATGATTTGCATCCATGCTTTCCAATTTGTGCACCTATGTACTTGCATCCTCATAACTCATAAAAGATAGAATTCAACCACTTGACTTCAAAGAAGCCAAATGTAGTTAGTCTCATAATATGAGCAATAAAATCAAATGATGTAGTCACGTAGCACTAAAATAGATGCGAATTGATCATATGAGTGGAATGACATGATGAATGCAAAAATCACATAAAAATATGATAGCCTGCATCATATCAGCAAAAATTTTGCATTAAAATTTGCAAATGATGATGAAAATGAACAATGACACAAAATCCTTTTTCTATGAATTTCACGGACCCATTAGCATAGGTCTTTCTACGAAGGTGCCTCCACTAGATATATCTACCATGTTCATCTCATGGTCATTTAATCATCCATAAAATGTTTGCTCTAATTCCCATGTTGTAACCCCATGAAGGCTAAATTTAGAGTTTTAATTTGGATTCATTTTAGGTCTACTTTGATTCAGCCTTGGGTGTGATCATAAGGATATTTGTGATCTGATTACAAGAAGAATTAAGGCCTAATGAAAATGATATCTAGGGTCTAAATAAAGGATTTTCTTTGTGGTTATTTATATTCAAGACTTTGAGTTTGTCTTGATAAAGATTTCATTTAATTTTAGAAAATATTTAAATTGGTTTTTATTTAACTTATCATTACCACTTATCTTGGGTTAATTTTCAACATAGATTTAAGTTCTAATTGATTTAGGGCTATTTAATAATGTCAAGTTTTTGAGCGTATATTTGAATTGACTTAATCTTATAAATTGAGTCTTGAAATATTAGGTCACTCTTATCACAATCATTCAAGGGTGGAAACTCTAATATACGGAGTCAACTTCAAAAAGTCAAAGTCAACCACATTAATGGGTCATCACCAAATTCAAAGTCAACACAATCAAAGGGAGTTCATCTAGACTCTCCTTAATTTACATTGATTTATATTTTATTATTCATGTTTAGTTATTCATTTACTATTTCACATATCACCACATCATTTGAGTTTCTTTTCAGTCTCTAAAATAGGGATGATTAAATTCACCTTACATATACAATAGATGGATTCTTAGTGAGTTTTACTTAACCATGAGGGTTAGGCATAGGCTTTTGGTGAGTTGGTATTGGTTGAAGACGAGTCTAGGGGGTTGACTAGAAAGTGAACTTGATGTGTATTTATTTTCTCTGCCTTGAGGGTAACGGGTAGACTCTTGGTTAGTCAGTATTGGCTTGAAGTCACAACCCATAATCTTGTCCATCATTTGACAACGGCTTCACCTACCTTCAATAATTTGACTTATGGCACATGGATTCAGCTTGGCTCATCCACTCAGCCATGGAAGTGCCCAAGCATCACTCCTGCCAAGGGTAAACTTCTTATGCATTTATAGTTTGCATGAAAACTATGGGTGCCCTTGATATTATGTTTTCAAACAAGCCCAACATCAACCATGGACATTTTTGAGTCTATATTCTCCTTAAAACAAGGTGATTTGTTAATGAAGGATCACTTTAGTCACTGATAATATTCATTTTTATGTATTAATATCATACATTTTATGCACTTCTTCTTAAAATATAATCACAAATGCATCACGATTTATATCACGATTTATAGTTTGAAAGTAAGATTTCATCGATAGAATAAGAAGAATTCGCCTCTTGAACGCCGATGTTTGTCTTCGAAATCGTGAAATGAAAGCAATCTATTTAGATTTTATCTTCATCGACGAGGAAATCTATTTAGAAGTGATTGTAAGAAAGAGATTCAAGGATGGTGGTGTCTAGACAATTCAATTTCTTGAATACATCCTAGAATGATTTACAATGTCAAAGAACATCTCAATTTATAGCAAATTGGGGCGTAATCGTTGGATGGAGCGTTTAATCTTTGATCAATGGCTCTCATGAAATACAGAAATGTGAATCATTACGGTTAAGTCATGACCTTTTGATTGAAGATGGACCGCCAAGATTTTGCCACGTCACGAATGAAGAAGAATTGCATGAAATGTCATCCGTCTTTCAAAATATAATTCATAAAATGCATAATTATCCCTAAAATAGTGCATTTTGAGATTATAACTTTAAATTGCATTAAATGATAGATATGCACTCAGATTATGATAACATGCATAAAAATGGAATGTTTTATGTCTTAATTTGCATTAATAATCATGTAATTGCATGTTGAGATTGCATGTTATCAGTTGCCATCAAGATGGTTGACGAGACGAGACCACGAGGTCGTTGATTTCACACAGTCTCGTGTCAGAAATAATTCCAAACTTACCAATTTGATGAAAATGTATCGAATTGAAGGGTATAATGGTGAATAAGGGTCGAATCCACAGGGAAATAAGGAAATTCTTGATGTAATCTCAAAATTGATCAAATCGGACAATGAATTGATGATAGAAATTGGGGAAAATGGTAAATTATGAAAGATAACTTTAAATCTAATCGATTTAAACCTTAAATCCTAATCTAAATCAAAATCAAACTTAAATGGACTAAATAATAGTAAAAACCGCTTCCACTAACCACGATTAGCGATCAGATTAACTCAATTAACCCGATTAATCGATAAAAATACCAAAGAACGCGTTCGTAAGTTCAAGCTGCAATTTCTACCGATCTACATGGCCAAATCTTGATTGCAAGGGCTCCGGAGGTGCGGAATTGAAGTTAGAACACGATGAGATCAAGAGAAACGAGAGGGGAGGTATCTAGACAAATCAATTTGTTGATTTCCAACTTGAATACTTTAGAATCTAGAAGAACACTTAGTTTTATAGTACATTTGGGCCTATCCGTCCGATCAAAACGATCGTCGGTTACGATGGAATGGTCCATCGTGGACCATTTCGAAAAAGTTGCAGCCGTCCGATCTTGATAAACGGTCTGGATGATCTGGGCAGATGACCATTATAAAACACGTCCTTTTGTTGCCGTTGGATTGTGATCCGATGATCACGATGCTCCCCGCAAGATTGAATCAGGACCGTTATAACGCTTTTAATTAAAGCACGTGCGTTGATCGGATCCAGTGGACCGCAAATGCATTCGATTGGCGCGCTCCGATCGCGATCCAACACTTGGATTCTAGCCACGTTACCTACATCCAAAATAAACTCCGTGGTACTTAGTTTCACACGGAGAAAATGAAGAGAAGATATCAGGTTTATAACCTGCAGCATTTTAAGGAGATTAATAATTCCCTTCTGATAAACGGAAGGCTATACATTATAAACTATAGTATTAACTATAAATAAAGTGCATATGTCACGCACATGCGGCGTGGGCCCGCATGGCGCTGCCACGTGGCCTTGCGTGCCACGTCGCATCCACGTGGCCCCGCGCAGAAATAAAACCGCTTTTTGCCATTTTTTAATTCATTTTTATCATTTAAAAATCGAAGTAAATTCAGAAAAATCTAGAAAAAATCCCTAAAAATAGAAAATTCATAACTTTTAATATATAACTCCAAATTAATCCAAATTTTTTTCATTTGATCCGAAATTGAAATATCTATCATTCTAAAAGATAAAAATTGATAAATAATGAGAGTTTTAAATTTTATTTCAAAAACACATTTATTTTTAAGGATTTTAAACTTAAGAAAATATAAATAAATGTTTATAAATCGTTTTCTCTCATTATTTTCACTTTAAAAACATTTATAATCTCAAGTAAAGATGGATTATTAATTATTTGTCTTTTAAATCATCATATTTAACCCTAATTGAAGGTATTTTGAGATTATAATTACCTTTTCATGGAATGATAGAAAAGTACACATAAGTATGATAACATGCATGGAAATGAAATCATTTATACCTTAATATGCATCAAAAATCATGTTTTATTATGGTAATATAGCATGTTATCAATGGTGGGGAGATCTGGTACACAATCAGCTAAAAGGATGGATCCAAAACTGTTAGTGGAGATAGAGGGATGCAGCCCACTAAGATAGAAGCTAGTGTAAAACTTACAACAATATCAGTGAAGAGTCAAAAGATCTATGGTATGCAACTAGTAGATATCAAACTCTTAGATGAGAGCTTGAAGATGGTCGAAGTATGCGTGACGTGAGAGGTTGCTCGACATGCAAGTGAGGAGAGACTTAAAGAGCTTCTCCATGTAATTAATGCTCATCTAGTTGGAAAACATTGTCTCCAAATTAAGCTAGAGAAGCCAACAATCTTGATGCAAGATAGGGTGAGAGATGACCACAAAGAGGAGAGTGAAAAGTATTCATTTAGCTACAACAACTTGGCGGTCCTAGTAACGTAACGATTTATGTCGTTGTTAAAAACACACAATCGTCGATAAAAAAAATCATAATTCTAAACTCACAAATACAAAAATATGAAATCTACTACAATGTCAAGATCGGGTCGATCCAGAGAACACAGTTGACTTTAATTGAAGAGTTGACTTGATCAAACTTAGGTTTAATTAGGGTCTTTAATAAGTGAAAATTATGTTTTATTAACGAAAATGATATAAATATGTGAGAGAAGATATTATAAGAATAAAGAAAATGATTTGACGAAGAAAAGTCAAAAGTCAAGGTCAAACCATTGACTTTGACCGGACGTTTACTTTCTGTAAAATCAGAGAAGAAAAAGAGGATAAAATATTAGGAAAATTATATATTCATAAACTAAAGAGAAAATGAAAAATTTTGAAGTATAATTCATATTTTTAGAAAAGAATTGGATTTATTATGATTTATTGAAAATCAATGATCATAAAAATCCCGAAATGAACACTTCGGTCAAAATTATCAAATTGACTAACCAAATGATATCCAAATCAAGCAATTCATATATGAATAGAAAGCTAAAGATCAAAGGATTCTAAAAAGACCAAAATTATTTAATTTTACCTTCTATTTTAAGACTAATTTCCCCCGCAACTCAATACCTAAATTCGGATTGAAAATGAACAGTCGATGGTCAAACATCAAATTGAAGGGCCAAATGATGATGAAATTTTACGAATTAGAATCCACGGAAAGCTGATGAATCAAGGAATCCAATGAAACCAAAATCAAACGATTTGGACTTAAGATCAAGAAGAAATCCTTGTTTCAAAATCAGTAAAAATCCGCACCCAAATTTGGGCGAAACGATAGAAATTTCGATTTTCTAAACTCAAATTAACTATCTAAATCTAATATATACTACATAAATTTCTAGGGATACGATCGAATTACATTACTAACCCGATTGACGTGAAGATTAGGCTTCAAATCACGTTGATTGATGTGTATTTTCTCGGTTTATTTTCGGCGTGCGCTCGGCATTCAACAAGAGATTTCGATCAATTCTTGCAATGATTCATGATCAATCTTGTTTCAATATGATCACAATTGAGTCTAGAACGTAGCGAGATCACGAAGAACTTAAGATTTTTCTCCAAAATCGCTTTATTGCTTCACAATTCAATCAAAATTTAAGTTTATAAAGGAAGAACATCGTTTTTATAGGAAATTTGGTGCGAAAAATGTGGGCCGTCCAATTCGGTGAAGAAGATTGGACGACCATGATTGCGTGATTTTAATGGGTCATGATCCCATGTTTTTGTGATTATCCCCCGTGCGATCTTGATGGGAGCGTCTTTATGCATCGACAGGTCACTTCATTAGTCGCCGAAAGCGCGATTAAATCACTACTGTCCGATCTCACTTACACGATCGATGGTTCACCAATTGCACGTGCTTTGATCATTATCGGGTGGACCAGAGTCCACCCGATTAACGCGCCTCATCACTCGCGTAAATCGGTGACTCCTCGATGCACCACGTGTCCTGCGAAAACGAAAAGGAACATAGTCCCACATGGAGAAAAATATTGGGATTCGACGGGTATATAATGGGAAACCCCACTATCCTTTCAGGTCGCCGGCATGGGCATAGTACGCCCCAATACACTTACTTGGGCCCACTAACCCATGGGCCTATCATCTGCCAGCCTAGTCACCATCGTGCCATGTAGGTGCCTGATAACATGCATTTATAACTTGAATTCTTATCCTAATTAACTCATATTCATGCTTATTTTATGTGAATATGGTGCATGTTATCATACTTTTTGGGAATTTTCTCCATTGGCATGTCATTTCACTAAAGTTGATATTTATGCATAAATTAGGGATAATTTCATGCTTAATAGATGATTAATCTTTTGTTAAGTTTAAATTAATAGAAGTTAATCTCTTGTATTGAATGATTTTTGACTTTAGTAAATGTTTGGAAGAATAATTTCAAGATGGATTTATGATTTAGAATGTTTAGTGAGAAATGATTTAAGTAAATTCTAATTCATCTTGATTTCTTCTTTGAAAATATATTTTAAATGACATGATGTTAAAAAGGAAGAAATTTGTGATCCAATGGAGAAAATTTGAGTTAAAAAGGAGTTATACAAATGAATTTATGAATTTCTTAATTTTATTGTATTTTCTGGATTTTATTTTGATTTTTCAGGATTAAATCGTGCAATCGGACGGTCGGGATTAAATCGCGCAATCGAACGGTCGGGATTAAATCGCGCAATCGAACGGTCGGGATTAAATCGCGCAATTGGACGGCTGAAATCGCACGGAGTGGAATCGCGCGTAATCGGTGGGATCGTGGCCCATGACGCGGATTCCACTCCGTGCGATTTCAGCCGTCCAATGCGCGATTTAATCCCGGACCGTCCGATTGCGCGATTTATCCCTGACCGTCCGATTGCACGATTTAATCCCGACCGTCGATTGCGTGATTTGATCCCGACCGTTCGATTGCGCGATTTAATCCCGACCGTCCGATTGCACGATTTAATCCTAAAAAAATCAAAAATAAAATCCAGAAAATAAAATAAAAATTAAGAAATTCATAAATTCATTTGTATAACTCCTTTTTAACTCAAATTTTCTCCATTGGATCACAAATTTCTTCCTTTTTTAACATCATGTCATTTAAAAATATATTTTCAAAGAAGAAATCAAGATGAATTAGAATTTACTTAAATCATTTCTCACTAAACATTCTAAATCATAAATCCATCTTGAAATTATTCTTCCAAACATTTACTAAAGTCAAAAATCATTCAATACAAGAGATTAACTTCTATTAATTTAAACTTAACAAAAGATTAATCATCTATTAAGCATGAAATTATCCCTAATTTATGCATAAATATCAACTTTAGTGAAATGACATGCCAATGGAGAAAATTCCCAAAAAGTATGATAACATGCACCATATTCACATAAAATAAGCATGAATATGAGTTAAGTAGGATAAGAATTCAAGTTATAAATGCATGTTATCACACCCCCCAACTTAAATCATTGATAGTCCCTTAGCAATGGAAAGAGAAAAAAAATATGAAATGGGACTAACAAGCTTAGAAAGCCATGGGTTAAGCATTGATAGAATCTGAAATGAATGTTCTACCTTAAATGATGCCAAGAAGAAGGTAATGTACTAGAAACTCAAGATCAAGGCATTCCTCCAGCAAGCACTTTAATCCACCAAATAAACCAAGAATGCTCTTGCTCTACATACTAATAGAATATATATAATTAAAAGAAATTCATCATACCAAACCAATCGTCGATTCCTCCTTGCACTATGGACATGAATGATAAGGGCACAAGAAGTAGAAACAAGCATCATCCTTATATACATAGTGGCTATAAATAGAATCGGCTAAAACACATGGGAGGTAGCTTACCATTCTAATTCTACTTTTTTATTATTTTTTTTCTTTCTTTCTTCCTAATTCTATTTTTTTTTGTATTTTTCTTTCATAATAATTCTACTTTATTCATCCTAATTCTACTTGCTGCAAGCCTTTTTCAAGAAGGAGATTAGAGAATTCAGAATTTGAAATTTTCAAGGCTTTTTATGCAACTTTATTGAAAAACAACATACTTCATTTCATGGTGCTCATCCTACCCATGTGCCGTCCTTAGTAGACATGCAGCTTATTCCCCCGAAGAGGTTTTGGTATCTCTATGGATCAGGGAGCTTCACTATGTCAATAATATTAATGCCAAAAAAGGATGATACAAGCTACAACTTGCTATGGAAAGCGAAAGGATGTGCGTGCAAGGAGTCATTAACTCAAAGTTTAGAAAGAAGAATGAGTGGATGAGAAGTATAGAAAGTTTTAATAATCATACTATGAGCTTGAGTACACCCTTAGTTTGGATTTTATGGCTCCCCAAAGGAATACCTAAATCCCTAATTCCATCGACTCTACCATCTCCTCAACATACACTTAAGGTTGCTCTTCCCACAACTTTCTAAACAAATGGAGGTGTAAATGGACTCTATGCTTTTCTTTTTTTCATGTGTTTTTTTGAAAAAGATCATGCTGCTGTTCACATGTTTAAAAAAATCAGATCATGCATAGAATACTAAATGAAGAAATGCAAAAATTTTGAGAAATTTTGGAGTTTTCTAGAAAACTCCCCCCCATGCTCATTCCTTTTATTGTCCTCAATAAAACTCAACATGCCCATGGAAAAAGTGATGACAATCAATATACATGGCATGCACATCAGTAAAAGAAAAACAATCATAAGAGGGAAAAGAAAAACTTAGCGGGAATTTTGCATCGGTTGCATTCTTTTCTTCATTTTTGGAGTTGCTTTAGAGCTGAATTTCTTCTTTTTATGTGCCCTTCTCCTTGGTACCTAAAAAGCTTATAGAAAAACAACAGAAAACATCAAAGCAAACAGCAAATATAAAAGTAAAAATAGATAATAAAACAAGAACAAAAGTAGAAAAGAAAAGATAGAGATAAGGATGGGTTGCCTCCCATCAAGCACTAAGTTTTCCGTCTCTCCGCATGTGCCTCCTCTTATGTGCTATCAATGTGATCTTGGTTCACATTGAGGGCACGGCTCGACGATGCTTGCCCTAGGTTCCTAGGGTTGGCTAGAGGTTGGAAAGGTAAATCTATTCGCCTCCCATCCCTCTGATCGGTAGAAGCATCGAAGCATTGGGCCTTAGCCCCTTCGACTCTATCAAGTCGGTCGCTAATCCTCAGTCAACTTACTCATCATTTGTGCTAATGCACTCATGATAGGATCAGCTGAGGTTGCGGAAGGTGGCACTGCGTGTGACGGTAAACTCTCTCGGGGAAAACGGGAGGCGAACTGTGTCTGCCTCAGGTTCCCCATAAATTGCTGTGCGGATCCAAAGGGCTGATGATATGAAGTGTGTTGCCCGCTCCGCTGCTGCACATAAGATGGGTTATTATAATTAGAATAACCCTCATTCGGGTGGTGATACCTACCCGCTTGGCTCAAACCTGCATATGGCATAGGGTTTGGCCGAAATGGAACTGGACCTTGAATTGCCATCACGGGGCAATCCAACTCGACGTGCTCAACATTAGAGCAATGTGAATGCGAAGAGACATCGCTATGTGATACTGGAGCGAGGCCATCAGAACCCGGTCGGATCTTAAGCGAATCCATGATCAAATTCTGTGCCACGGTCAATTTTTCAATTTTATCTAAAAGCATACCTGTCTCCACCGCTTTCGCATCCAACATTCCTCCCTTTGCGGGGGTGCTCCGCCCACCGAAGGATTTAGCCGCATGATGATGGCTATTCTCGGCCACCAACTCGATCAATTCGAGGGCTTCATCCTCATATTTGCTCATGAATGTGCCTCCACTAGAGGCATCAAGCAAATATCTGTCAGGTGCACCTAAACCATCATAAAAAATCTGAGTAATTTCATGCTTAGGTATACCATGATGTGGGCATTGTCTCAAGAGATCTCTAAGTCTCTCCCATGCCTCATAAAAAACCTCACCCGGCCCTTGTGAGAATTCGAGTATGGCGCGTCTCACGGCACTAGTCTTACATAGCGAGTAGTACTTACGCAAAAATGCGTCTTCCATATCTCTCCATGAAGCAAACTCACGACCCAAGGTGAAAAACCACTCCTTTGCCCTTTCCTTAAGCGTGAAGGGGAAGAAGCGCATCTTGGCCGTCTTGGAGGGGACATTGTGGAATTGATTGAATTCGCATACCTGGCTGAATTCGTCCACATGTCTATATGGGTCCTCCAATGGTAGTGGGTAAAAGGCCAAGAATATGTGAGTCAATTTTAAAATTGGCACCTCGTTGAAGAGGGGCATTGACTCGCGTAGTCTGCCTTTGGACGACCGGTCTAGCGTAATCGCTGAGGCGTCGTCTCACTCCCTCGGTAGGAAGAGGGGCGTCCATAGGTTCTCCTCGCTCTGGTGTGGCGGGGGCTGGCATAGAATCGATAGAAGCCTCCGATGGAGCTATGGAATGTACGGATGTGTCAAAGAGGTCCTCATACAAGGAGTTGTTCCTTGTATGCCTCGTGGATCGCAGATTATGGTGTCCTTGTCGTCCTCCTCTGTTCCTAGGATGCCTATTCATATCTAAAGCCAAAAGATCACGAAACAGCAAGTATATATATAAGAAAGTCGAAAAAGAGAGACGAAAAGGATGATGTTCAAATGAGAAATGCTTCACTTAATCCACCAAAATAGATAGATCAAGCTACACACTATCAAAAAAAGCACACCAATAAAGATAATAATACTAATAGCTCACTGATAACAGAGAATGAATCTCAGATATATCAAAATCGACGTCTCGATTAGGTGAAAAACACAAATTAGACTACCAAAATTGCACCAAAACTATCAAATAATGGGCAAAATTAGGTAATCTTACCTCGCTATACCTTTTCCACCACTAATAAGGTCTGATAAATTCTCTGCAGGTCAGTAAACAACAGAAGACAGAAACCCAAATATAACCAAGAAATCAAAGCAATCAAATCCAAAACGCATGCTCCCCGGCAACGGCGCCATTTTGACGTGTCGTTTTTGTGCGTCGTTAAACACAAAGACGATGGTCAAAAAAAATTTATAAAACCGAACTCACAAAGACAAGATATAATAATCAAGTACTGGGTAAGTATCGGGTCGATCCACAGAGAGCAGGGTTGACTTTAATCGCAAAGTTGACTTGGTCAAACTTAGGTTTAAAAGGAGTTTTAAATAAGAGAAATTAAGATGTAAAGTATGGAAATGATATAAATAAGGTAAATAAGAAGTTTTAAGAATTGAAATCTCGGATTTGACAGAGAAAAGTCAAAAGTCAAAGTCAAAGCATTGACTTTGACCAGTAGTAGGTGTTCTGCAAAATCAGAGAATCAAACAGAGTCAGAAGATTACGAAAATTATATATTTGGAAACTAGAGAGAAAATGAAATTTATTGATATATATTTCGTAATTTTTGGATAAGAAATGGATTTATTATGAATTATTGAAAATCAATGATCAGAAAATCCCCGAAATGAACACCTCAGAGGAAATCTTCAAATTGAATGCCCAAATGAAATACAAATCTTTCAATTTATATGTCAATAGAAAGATAAGAACCAGAGGAATCCAACAAGACCAAAATTATAAAATTCTGATTTGTCAATAAAAAGTAATTGACCCCGAAATTCAACATTTGACTTCTGATGAAAGATGAACAGTCCGTGGTCAAACGTTAACTTGAAGGGTCAAATGAACTCGGAATTTGATGAAATTGCTATCCACGGAAAGCTGATGAAAAGAGGAATCCAATGAAACTAAAATCAAGTGATTTGGAATTATAATCAGAGAGATATCCTATTTTCAAAATCAGCGACTTTTCAGATCGAAATTTGGGGAAAATGAATAACACTATGAACTAATTTACAAAATTAAAGATCTAAACCTAATAAAAATACAAATTACCTCTTGATAATCGATCAAACCTCACTACTAACCCGATTGCCGTAAGAATGGGGCCTCAATTCTCGTGGATTGAAGCAAATTTGCTCGGATTCTTCCTCGTGGACGTTCGGAATTCAAGGGGAAAATTCGATGAAATCAAGAGATGAAATCGTGATTATCATGCTTCAATGGCTGCGTCTCTACACTCTTGGAAGCAGAGGATCACGAGAACTTAAGACCTTCCTCGAAACTCGCTTAATTTCTTCACGAGTCGATCAAAAAGTTCAAGAACAAGAGAAGATATTTTTGCGGTTGGTTTGATTAATAGATTGATAAAAGAGGAAAAGAAATGTCCTAAGATTAACACATAAACCCTAAATGTCGGTCAATCTGTCTAATCGTGACGCAGTCATCATTATTCTACAGGAGCTTGAATTACCGCCCAAGCTTGGCGTTTATCACGGTAGAATAATGAGCTGAATAAGCAACTAGAACTCGCATAGTATCAACCTTGCCCCCTATCCTCGAGTCCTCACGGTGCTAAGACCCTAGCCCTAGCCTTGAGCGGGGATCTCAGTGACAAGGCCCTCTAACTTTCTCGAGATCGATTCAACCGATGGTGATTAATTCTAAATACGATAAGAAGATAAAACCTGATCCACCAGGTGCTCCCTTGGCCTTTCGACACGAAACACTCTTGCCATGGAACAAGCGATCACAAAAGAGGATACGAAGAAGCAAGTCGGGTATCTAGATGCACTCGGTTCGTCACGCCGCACAATCCTAGATACCAGGCGAACACACAAGAACATAAGAAGAACAAACGATAATTAAACATACCTAGATAGTTGATCCCTAGCAGCCTTGATCCCAATGGCCAACCTCCAAAAAGGAGGCCAACTAGAAGATAAATTTTTACATTGGAGATGAGGCCTATTTATAGATAAGTTTGTGCGAAATTGGTGGATCGTGGCCCACGACGCGGATTTTACTCCGTGTGATTTCAGCCGTCGGATCGCGCGAAATTGGTGGCTCGTGACGCGGATTTCACTCCGTGTAATTTCAGCCGTCGGATCGCGCGAAATTGGTGGCTCGTGACGCGGATTTCACTCCGTGTAATTTCAGCCGTCAGATCGCGCGAAATTGGTGGCTCGTGACGCGGATTTCACTCCGTGTAATTTCAGCCGTCAGATCGCGCGTAATCGGTGGGATCGTGGCCCATGACGCGGATTCCACTCCGTGCGATTTCAGCCGTCCAATTGCGCGCGATCTGACGGCTGAAATTACAAATCAGAATTTGACGGTAATTTGTATTTTTATTAGGTTTAGATCTTTAATTTTGCCAATTAGTTCATAGTGTTATTCATTTTCCCCAAATTTCGATCTGAAAAGTCGCTGATTTTGAAAATAGGATATCTCTCTGATTATAATTCCAAATCACTTGATTTTAGTTTCATTGTTTTCCTCTTTTCATCAGCTTTCCGTGGATAGCAATTTCATCAAATTCCGAGTTCATTTGACCCTTCAAGTTAACGTTTGACCACGGACTGTTCATCTTTCATCAGAAGTCAAATATTGAATTTCGGGGTCAATTACTTTTTATTGACAAATCAGAATTTGATAATTTTGGTCTTGTTGGATTCCTCTGGTTCTTATCTTTCTATTGACATATAAATTGAAAGATTTGGATTTCATTTAGGCATTCAATTTGAAGATTTCCTCTGAGGTGTTCATTTCGGGGATTTTCTGATCATTGATTTTCAATAATTCATAATAAATCCATTTCTTATCCAAAAATTACGAAATATATATCAATAAATTTCATTT
Source organism: Lemna minuta (assembly GCA_024174645.1). NCBI lineage: Eukaryota > Viridiplantae > Streptophyta > Magnoliopsida > Alismatales > Araceae > Lemna > Lemna minuta. The sequence continues at coordinate 1,088,387 of CM044102.1, read as the reverse complement.
TCTCTCTAGTTTCCAAATATATAATTTTCGTAATCTTCTGACTCTGTTTGATTCTCTGATTTTGCAGAACACCTAGTACTGGTCAAAGTCAACGCTTTGACTTTGACTTTTGACTTTTCTCTGTCAAATCCGAGATTTCAATTCTTAAAACTTCTTATTTACCTTATTTATATCATTTCCATACTTTACATCTTATTTTCTCTTATTTAAAACTCCTTTTAAACCTAAGTTTGACCAAGTCAACTTTGCGATTAAAGTCAACCCTGATCTCTGTGGATCGACCCGATACTTACCCAGTACTTGATTATTATGTCTTGTCTTTGTGAGTTCGGTTTTATAAATTTTGTTTGACCATCGTCTTTGTGTTTAACGACGCACAAAAACGACACGTCAACGCCCACATAGGCGTCAACATGGCCTCGCGTGGCTCTCCAACGTGTCCGCCTTGTACCACGTCAGCTCCATGGATCCCGCGCAATTAAATAACCCCTTTTTGCTATTTTTTTAATGAAATCAATCTGAAAAAATACCTGAAATATCAACATAAAATCTAAAAAATTCTAAAAAATTAAGAAATTATATCTTCATTTATATAACTCCTTTTTAACTCAAATTTTCTCCATTAGATGACAAATTTCTTCATCTTTAATATCATGTCACCTAAAAATATAAATTCAAACAAGAAAATAGGGTGAATTCAAAATAATCTTAAATAATCCCTTAAAAATTCTATTATATATCATCCCCTCATTCTCTTCTTGAAATTAATTCTTTTAATCATCTATTAAAGTCAAAATAACTCAAGGAAAGTGGTCAATTTCTAATCATTTAACTTTGGAAAAGGTCAAACATCAACAAAACACATAATTAACCCTAAATAATGCATAAATATGAACTTTAGTAAAATGGCATACCAATGGAGAAAATTCATAAAACTATGATAACATGCATCATAATTATATAAAATAAGCATGAATATTAATTAGATAAGATAAGAATTTAAGTTAAATATACATGTTATCATCTAGCTAGGGTGAAGCAAAGGCAATGACATGGAAAGGGGGATGCTAGGGCATATAGAGGAAGAGGATGAGGTCTTAGCTATGGCACTAGGAGGGTGTGAGACATATGTGCAAAAGAGGGCAAGATTATGGTTAGGGCATAAGGAGAGGGCAAGGCCAAGACATAGAGAGGGAGAGGGTGGGAGGAGGGTCGTGGCTAGGGCACAAATAGGGCAAGGGTATGATGGGATGATGCATGATTTGGATGCATGATATATCCTTTGGATGCATGATTTTCAAAAATAAAAAAATCTCATGTTACTATGTGATACGCGTAAAAACACGGTCGTTGAATGTGTAAGTTTACGTATCAAACAATTTATACTCAACTCTTAAAAATATGATTTTTAAATTAGAACTGTGGCCATTCAAGGTCAAATCCACAAGGAGGAAGGTTAAGAGATTGAAATTAAAGATATTTTTTGGTATTTTTTTATTTAGAAAGCAAAAGTAATCGATGAAAGGAAGCAAATGAGCGCAGAGATAAAATGAACCAAACAAGTGCTTCCAAACTCCTTTCACAGATTAGAAATCCTTGATTGAGGGTGGAAAATTCATTTTTAGGGTTTACAGATGAGAAAATGTTGATAAACATATGAGAAAAATCGAAGAAATGGATAGAAAATGATCCTAATCTAAAGATTCGTGATGAGAATACAATCCAGTGATACTCCCTAATCAAAACATACCTTCGAGAACTGTATATTTTGCCCTGACTTAACGTCTTCCATCCAACACGAGGAATGAACAGAAAAGGGAAGAAACTCACTGAGAATGATGTTCAACACATGATGAATGATCAATCGTTGCTTCCTTTCCTTCTAGCTAGCCAATGCTAGAAGTATACAACAAAACATTCATAACCCTAATTTTTTAGTTTCAGAACTTAAATCAGCCCCAAAAGATTTGTGGAGATTAAAATGATGATTATGCCCACGAAATTTCTTCTAGATTGTCAGATATCAAGGTTTTAATCTGGAGCATTTATGGCCGTTGATCTCATATTCTCTCTCCTCCAATCGCGCCGGTCAAACTGCTCCCACCGGTCAAACTTTGCTGAGTCACACGCTAAAAAAAAAATTTAAATTTTAAGCCCTTTTCACTCTCTCTTCTCTCTCTTCTCCACTCTATTCTCTCTTCTCTCATTTCTCTTTCTGGATGGCGGAAGAAGTTGTCACGGCGAGAATCATGGAGAGGAAGAAGAAACTCCTTCCGCCTCTCCTTGCGAAGAACGTCGTGAGAGAGAGGGATAGAGGAGAGAGAGAGATAGAGAGAGAAAGGGAGAGGAGGAAGGAAGATGGATGGAGAGGGGCATCGCGAGAGAGGGGGAAGAGAGAGAAGCTCGCGATAGAATTCCCATCGCAAGAGAGAGGGAGGCGATCGGGATAGTGATAACATGCAATTTCATGCATTAATATCATGCATTTTATGCATTTATTCTTTGAAATATCACCATAAATGTATGTTATCATGATTTAAAATAATTAAATTGATCATTTCTATGTTTTAAAGGATATTCTTGATTTTTCATAATTTATTAGCATTTTATGAGCATTTAATGATTTTGATTTATCAAGAATATAATTTTCTTTAATTATAAAATGAAATTTATCTTTCCCTCTCTCTCTCTCTCTCTCTCTCTCTCTTTCTCTTCTTCCTCTTCTTTCTCTTCTTTCTCTTCTTCCTCTTCTTCCTCTTCTCATTGCTTCTCCCTCGCTCTCTCTCTCGCGACGGAATTTCTGTCGCGAGGAGAGGCGAGAGGAATTCTTCTTCGTCTCTCTCTTTCTATTTCTCTTCTCCTTCTCTTCTTTTTTTCCTTCCCCTCTCTCCCGCACGCGCGCGTGCGTGCGTAAGAGGAGGGGGGAGATTTCTCCTCTTCTCTTCTTTCTCTCTCTCTCTCTCTCTTTCTTTCTCTCTTCCTCTCTTCTCTTCCTCTTCTCTCCCCCTCTCTAACTCTTCCGCGCTCTCTTATCTTCTCTCTCGCGACGGAAACATTTCCGTCGCGAGGAGAACTCTTTCTTCTCTTTCACTTTCCCCTCATTCTCTTCCTTCTCGCGACGGAAATTATTTCTGTCGCGAGAGGAGCTCTTCTTCTCTCTCTCGGCTCTTTCTTCTCTCTTCTTCGTTCTCTCCCCCTTCCTCCATTTCTTCTTCTTTCTCACTCTTCTCTCTCTCTCGCTGTCTTCCCTCTCTCCAACGTTCTGTCGCTCTTTCCGGAAGTTATTCCTCTCTCTTTCGCCTTTCTTTCCTCTCTCTCCAGAGCTCCCCTCTCTGGCGACGAAAATTTTTCCGTCGCCAGACGAGTCTCTCTCCTTCCTTTCTGCTGCTTCCTCTCTCCTCTGCGCTCTTTCCTCTCTCCCAGTTTTATCTGTCCGCACTCTCTTTTTCTCTCTTCTCCTTTCTCTCCCCCTCATTCTTTCTTCTCTCTCTCTCCCTCCCTCCTGCGACGAAAATTTTCCAGTTGCGAGGAGAGGCGGGAGGAGTTTCTTCTTCCTCTCCTTGTTTCGCCGCGACAACTCCTTCTGCCGTCGAGAGAGAGAAATGAAAGGAGAGAGAATAGAGTGGAGAAGAGAGAGGAGAGAGAGTGAAAACGTTTAAACTTTAATTTTTCTTTTTTTAGCGTGTGACTCAGCGACTCGGGGACTCGGCGACTCAGCGAAGTTTGACCGCGATCTGAGGAGAGATAAATCAGATCAACGGTCAGAAATGATCCATATTAAAAGCCTAATATTTGACGATCTGGATGGAGTCAGGGGCTGAAATTTCGTGGGCATGATCGTCATTTCAAGCTCCACGAATCTGCTGGGGCTGATTTAGGCTCAGAGACAAAAAATTAGGGTTATCAATGTTTTGTTGTTTGCTTCTAGCATTGGCTAGCCAGAAGGAAAGAAAGCAACGATGGATCATTTTTCTTGTGTTGAACTTCATTATCAGTGAGTTTCTTCCCTCTTCTGTTCATTCTTCGTGTTGGATGCAAGACGCCAAGCCCGAGCGAAATATACGGCTCTCGAAGGTATGTTTAGATTAGGGAGCATCACTGGATTGTATGTTCATCACGAATCTTAGGTTAGAACTATATTCTATCCCTTTCTTCTAGTTTTCTCATCTGTTTATTAGCATTCTCTCATTTATAAACCCTAAAAATCCCTTTTCAACCCTCGATTAAGGGTTTCCAATCTTCGAAAGGAGTTTGGAAGCGTTTGATCAGTTCATTTCATCTCCACTCACATTTTCTTCCTTTCATCGATCATTTTCGCTTTCTAAATCCAAAAAGACCAAAAAAATATCTTCTGATTTCAATCTCTTAACCTTCCTCCCTGTGGATTCGACCTCGACTTGCCACTGTTCTAATTTAAAAATCAGATTTGAAGAGTTGAGTATAAATTTTGTTTGATACGTAAAATCGCGCATTCAACGACCTCGTTTTTACGCATATCAGATAGAGAGAGAGAGAAAGAGAAAGAGAGAAAGAGGGAGAAGTCTTGAGAGAGAGGGAGAAGTGATTTCTCCCTCTCATGCGAAGAGAGGAGTGCATGGGAGAGAGAGAGAGAAAGAGGGAGAAGGAGAGTTTGCGAGAGAGAAAAGCGCGGGAGAGAGAGAGAGATTCTCTCTCCTCATCTTTTTTCTCTATTCCCCTTTTCTCTATTTTTATAAATTTATTTTTTAAGGATTTTAATTTCGAAAATTCTCAAAAAGATTCTAAAAAATCAAGAAAAATGTTAATTCATTAGATATATATATATATATTCTTGATGAATCAATGTCATTAAAATACGCATAAAATGCTATTAATTTATAAAATTCAATAATATCTTTTAGAACATAGAATTTATCAATTTAATCATTTTATTATGATAACATGCTTTTATGATTATATTTTAAAGAAGAAATGCATAAAATGCATGATATTAATACCTGAAATTACATGTTATCACTATGCTATTTGGTCGGGCTGCTTACTCACTTGTAACCCTCCTTTCTTTTATGGAATTTTTCCATTGAGCTTGCAAATGTCTCTCAACCTCCACTAACTCCTCTGTAAGTGATTTGAATTGATTGTGGATGTATGCTTGTTCTATCATTTAAGGTGGAGTTTGATATTCCTCAGTCTGCAACTAGGGTTCTCCATGGGGTAGTATGAGATATGTTTCATCTAGTGGCCCCATATGAAGCTTAGAGAGTCCTACTGTTGAAACCACATATTCTGAAATTTGAAGAGGTCTAGGTGTACTAGTCAAGTGATTAGGAATGATAAGGATCAGTGCATGGACCTATCTATAGCAAGTGAGGATATGACTAATATAGATAATTCACCAAGACAATGCTATAAGCATAGAAATGATTGATGCCCTCATATATCCATGATCTTGATTATCAGTTATTACACCACACTCGAACACTTCCTAAGGTGGGAGACTCAATAAGGGGTGTGATAACATGCATTTATAACTTGAATTCTTATCTTAATTAACTCATATTCATGCTTATTTTATGTGAATATGATGCATGTTATCATACTTTTTACGAATTTTCTCCATTGGCATGTCATTTCACTAAAGTTGATATTTATGCATAAATTAGAGATAATTTCATGCTTAATAGATGATTAATCTTTTGTTTAAATTAATAGAAGTGAATCTCTGTTATTGAATGAGTTTTGACTTTAGTAAATGTTTAGGAAGGATGATTTTAGGATGAATTTATGATTTAGAATGTTTAATGAGAAATAATTTAAGTAAATTATAAGTCATCTTGATTTCTTCTTTCTAAATATATTTTAAATGGCATAATATTAAAAAGGAAGAAATTTGTGATCCAATGGAGAAAATTTGAGCTTAAAAGGAGTTATATTTTGAGAAATATGAATTTCTGAAGTTTTAGCCCTTTTTCTAATTTTTATTTGAGTTTTAAATTGAATTTTTACTTAAAAAAAGCGCAAAAAGGGGAGTATTTACCTGTAGGTGATGACGTGGCGAGCGGGCCCAGGCGGCGGCTGGCGTGGCGCTCGGGACCGTCTCGGGGTGCGACGCGGCACTGAGGCCACGTGGCAGAGCCCGGGTGGCCCTCACAGGGCGCAGGAGGCGCATATTGGCGTGGCCACGTGGCAGGAGGCCACGCAATCACACGGTCCACGTGGGCGCCCATGTGGGGGCGCCACTGACGTGTCATTTTCGTGCGTCGTTAAAACACAAAGACGATGGTCAAACAAATTTATAAAACCGAACTCACAAAGACAAGATATAATAATCAAGTATTAGGTAAGTATCGGGTCGATCCACAGAGAGCCGGGTTGACTTTAATCGCATAGTTGACTTGGTCAAACTTAGGTTTAAAAGGATTTTTAAATAAGAGAAAAAAAGATGTAAGATATGAAAATGATATAAATAAGGTAAATAAGAAGTTTTAAGAATTGAAATCTCGGATTTGACATAGAAAAGTCAAAAGTCAAAGTCAAAGCATTGACTTTGACCAACAATAGGTGTTCTGTAAAATCAGAGAATCAAACAGAGTCAGAAGATTACGAAAATTAGATATTTGGAAACTAGACAGAAAATGGAATTTATTGATATATATTTCGTAATTTTTGGATAAGAAATGGATTTATTATGAATTATTGAAAATCAATGATCAGAAAATCCCCGAAATTAACACCTGAGAGGAAATTTTCAAATTGAATGCCCAAATGAAATCCAAATCTTGCAATTTCTATGTCAATGGAAAAAGAACCAGAGGAATCCAACAAGACCGAAATTATCAAATTCTGATTTGTAAATCAAAAGTAATTGACCCCGAAAGTCAATGTCTGACTTCTGATGAAAGATGAACATCCCTTGGTCAAACATCAAATTGGAGGGTCAAATGAAGTCAGAATTTGATTTGCTATCACCAAAAGCTGATGAAAAGAGGAATCCAATGAAACCAAAATCAAGTGATTTGGAATTATAATCAGAGAGATATCCTATTTTCAAAATCAGCAACTTTTCGGACCTAAAATTGGGGAAAATGAAGAACACTATGAACTAATTTGCAAAATTAAACTTCTAAATCTAATTAAAACTCAAATTACCTCCTGATAATCGATCAAATCTCACTACTAACCCGATTGCCGCAAGGATGGGGCTCCAATTCTCATGGATTGAATTGAATTTGATCGGATTCTTCCTTGTGTACGTTCGAATTCAAGGGGGAAAATTCGATTAAATCAAGGAGAAATTCGTGATCAATCCCGCTCCAATTGCTTCACAATCAAGTCTAAACGCAGGGGGATGACGATGAACTAGAGATCTTCCTCGAAATTTGCTTAATTCCTTCATGAATCGATCAAAAGTTAAGAACAAAGAAGGGAGACTACATGCTTTTTTAAGAGAAATTTGGCCCGAAGATGGTGGCCGATTGACGCGATCATGGGGCTTGATTAATGGCGTCGTGGGATCGGTTCCTTGGGCATCGATCGTGGCTGTAATTCCGCGACAATTCCTCCTCGATTTAGTAGTGGATTTAGCCTCAATTTCGCTTCAAAATGGCCACGATTGGGCCATGATCGGGCCACGATCGTGCCACGATCGTGAGCTTGATGCTCAAGCGATTGCCTTCCGAATCCGTGGGAAGGCCTGTGGCTTTGATTTCGTAGCTTAGGAATCCCGATCGCGTCGCGATCGGGATACGATCGCACCATGATCGTGGTTGTTGCTGAACCTCCGTCTGCCGTCCGATCAAGATCAGGTGAGTCTGGACGGTCATGATATCGCGATCACAATCCACTTTCCTCGTCCGTCCGATGGAGATCCAACCGTGCCGATGAGACGCGCCGCCAACCGTTCGATGAAGATCACAATCGCGATCCACGCGGTGCTCCCCGATTGCTGGAATCGCGAAAAATTGTGACCGTCCGATGAAGATCGCGACCTGATGAGAATCTGACGCGCGAGAGAGTTCCACGCAGCTTCACTGGAGGCCGTCAGATCGCGATCGCGCGATCTTCATTTGATGATGATCGAGCGATTCTCCAGATGCCACGTGTTCGAAGGTAAGCCCTTAGATCGTCCTCACTTAAATTATTATTTGCGCACGTGCTGGATTTGATGATCGCGTGGACTCGGGTCCACGCGATCGTAGCCGTCCTGATAGCATCCGACGTCCGGTAAGTTGCCACGCGTCCTGCACAGGTAAGACCGTGTGGGAACAATGTCCCACACGGAGAAAATAAAGGGGAATGATGCGTATAAATAGGGGAGCGGATTAGAGAGGTTAGCCAGTTCTAAGAATAGGCTTATAATATGTATATTATATAATATATATGACACGTGTACACGTGTCACCCATGCGCCATGTGGGCCATCTCGCGGCCCCCGCCACGTGGCCTCGGAGCCACGTCGCATCCGCCGCAGTGGTCCCGCGTGCCATGTCACCGCTCGCCACATCACCGCGCTCGCCACGTCAGCCTACAGGGCATGTGGACCAAAAATACCCCTTTTTTTCGCGATTTTAACAAGGAAATTAATCAAAAAAATTACTTTAAAAATTCAAATAAAAATTGGAAAAAAAGGGCTAAAAACTTCGAAAAATCATATCTTAAAATATACAACTCCTTTTTAATCCAAATTTTCTCCATTGGATCACAAATTCTTTTCTTTTTAATGTCATGTCATTTAAAATATATTTAGAAAGAAGAAATCACGATGACTTATAATTTACTTACATCATTTCTCATTAAACATTTTACCTCATAAATGTTAGCGCACTTGTTTTGATATAAATTTTTTTCTTGAATTGACTAATTGCAGTATTAACTTTATTTCATAAGTTATAAATTGACCTGTTCTCATTTTATTATTAGATTAATATTTTACTCATTGTGATGGTGTTTGGTTTCAAGAAATGCAGCAAGAATCAGATCATATATTCATAAGTCCACTTTACATTTACTAATATTATTCTCTTATATTCATAAGTCCATTAAGGGCTTTATCGTCACTTTTATCCTTCTCATCCTCTCTAACTCGATACAATATAAAAGGGGTTCGGGTTTGAAAATGAGGGCATCAAGCGATAAACGAGTTTTTGATGACAACCCTGACGACCTAGCGAACTGCGATCATCCTCTCCTCTCGCGATTCAAGTGGAAGGCGTAAGACCGGTGCGAAGAGAGATCTTCATCCGGCATACTGCTCTTATCTTCCTCTCTGCATCTTCAACGATCCTTGAGGAATACGCACCATCGAAAGTTCGATTGTGTTTTTGCCAATACGCTGTCAACGATCTGTTTTGTTTGATCCAGTGAATAGAACTCCAATTAGATTCTGTTTTTCTTTTTGATTCGTGTTTCGTTTGGGTTTCTCGTTGCATGTTTCAAATCCATCTTTAGGTCAACCGGAAAATTTTATTTTAGGTAACATTCGTGTCTGAGGTAATTTCTCGTTCTCTACGAGTCTAGCGTTTGATTTCTTGCAGAAGTTTAGTAATAAAACTTTCATTTTCTTTAAATCGCTGTCATGATTAGAGTAGTGATCAGTAGGATTTGCGAATCCAAGTGCTTCTATTCACTTTGCTTTTGACTTCGATTATTCCTGTTATCAATTATTGGCATAACATTAATTAAAGCATTTCTATTTTTGTTCAATTAAAATAGTCTGATTACGTGCATATAGTCTTCCTATCATTATAGTCTCTGTTATCTTAATCTACAACATGTTGAGATTAACAGCAACAGACGAGGTACCTCGTGTGTTATTTTAATTAATTTCCTTTTGAAATTATATAGTGATTAATTTATTGTTTAGATTGTCCATCGATTAAATCGGTTTGACTGTCGACATATAGCGATTCTTTGTTGTTATATATTTGTTAGTTCAAAAACCAACAGGTTGAAGCCATCAGTGGCAAACAAGAGGTATTGTGGTGATATATTAATTTAATTTTCTCATAATTCACATAGTTTTTATAGTTTTAGTGTTTTAATTCCCTGTGGACTAACACTGACAGTTAGGGAACGAGGAACTCCAAGTAAGCTTCCTTTTAAAATCAATCCAATTTGAAATATATATATATATATATACATATATATCATATATTTGTTCTCTTTCTGTTCTTTATACTGCAGGCTGAATTCCACAGTGACGAACAGAGGTAGATTGGTAAATCATATTAAATTAGTTTTGAATCATTGTTTTTTGCTTGGTTTAAATTGTTTGTCTAACTTGTATCACATTCATTTACTGTTGTTATAATTTCGATTCTCTTGAAACCCAGAATCCTGAGTTCGGTAGGTCAAAGATCAACCAAAGTCAATAGAAATAAGAAAAGTCGACTCTAGGTCAAAGGTCAACCAAAGTCAACTCGGTTAGAAAAGTCAACTCTATTAGAAAAAGTCAACTTTAGCAGAAAGTTAATTTTAGATTAGAAGTTTGTCCTAAGTCAATAGAAATAAGAAAAGTCAACTCTAGGTCAAAGGTCAACCAAAGTCAACTCGGTTAGAAAAGTCAACTCTATCAGAAAAAGTCAACTTCAGCAGAAAGTTAATTTTAGATTAGAAGTTTGTCCTAAGTCAATAGAAATATGAAAAGTCAACTCTAGGTCAAAGGTCAACCAAAGTCAACTCGGTTAGAAAAGTCAACTCTAACAGAAAAAGTCAACTTTAGCATAAAGTTAATTTTAGATTAGAAGTTTGTCCTAAGTCAATAGAAATAAGAAAAGTCAACTCTAGGTCAAAGGTCAACCAAAGTCAACTCTGTTAGAAAAGTCAACTCTGTCAGAAAAAGTCAACTCTAGCAGATAGTTAATTTTAGATTAGAAGTTGTCCTGAGTCTACCAAGGTCAGAAAAACCCATTCATTTAATTAGCTAGCAGCAGTTACAACCATACATATCAGGAGGACGGGAGTATCTCATTTGTTGAGACGAGGAGAGGTGTAGACCTCAAAAGCAGGAAGACTGAGTGAAGCCTGAAGACGAGGTGTCACTTACCATGATCAACTGCACCACGTAAGAGGCACGGCATGGCGTAGAGGGACGAGCGATTGCGTGCGTGATCGAACCCGAAGGAGTCGGAGCGTCCGAAGCCAAGGAGGTCGAGGCCTAGTGGGTAGTACCGTAGGGAAAGGTAAAGGTGAGAGTTAGGCTTGCCGTAGGGGGCAAACCTAAAACCTTGTATTTAAACATTGTCCTTCACCCTTTGAGTGGTGAGAGGATTAGGTTTCATTCGGTGAGGAGGAGGATCCGAGTCTATAGTACTCGGGACTGGATTAAGGGACATTAGGTCCCCAACCAGTATAATAATATTGGGTGTATTGAGAGGACAAGAAGTGAGTGATCAAACAACGAATCTTAGTAAAAGAAGAAAAGTAGAGAATAAAATTTAAAATTAACATTTATTCTAATTCGCCCCCTCTTAGGTTAAAAACCACCTCCCTATGGGACTTTTCAATAAATTCATCCTAAAATCATCCTTCCAAACATTTACTAAAGTCAAAACTCATTCAATAACAGAGATTAACTTCTTTTAATTTAAACAAAAGATTAATCATCTATTAGGCATGAAATTATCCCTAATTAATGCATAAATATCAACTTTAGTGAAATGACATGCCAATGGAGAAAATTCCTAAAAAGTATGATAACATGTATCATATTCGCATAAAATAAGCATGAATATGAGTTAATTAGGATAAGAATTCCAGTTATAAATGCATGTTATCAGCCACGTGGCAGGCCTGGTAGTGGAGGGCCCACGGGAATAGTGGGCCTTGGTTATATGTTTGGGGCGGTAACGCAATAAGCGTTTACCGCCCCCTAATTTATAGGCGCAACATCGTTTTTTTCTTCCGTGTGGGACTATGTCCCATACGATACTTACCATTTGCAGGTGACGTGGCGGCTTATTGGGCGTTGGATTCTATCAAAACGGCAGAGATCGCGTGGACCCGAGTCCACGCGATCAGTGATTACAACACGTGCTAAAAAAAGAGAGTAAGTGGATTACGATCGATGGCTTACCTTGCGACACGTGGACGATGCTGGAGTGCTGGATCTTCATTGAACGGACGGCGTCCTGATCACGATCATCACCGCGATCTTCTCCCCTCCTTGCGATTGTGATCTGACGGCCACTGTGACGTGTGATCGGGACCATCCACTTCACCTGAAGAGCGCATCGGACGGTGCAGACAATGCGTGGAAGAACCCCACGATCGCGGTCCGATCGAGCCACGATCGAGCCGCGATCGAGGCGCGATGGAGCCGCGATCACACATCTTTCGCCGCGTAATCGCTCCTACTTGAGCTGACGACGATCGACGGAGACTCAGGACCACGATCGTGGCTCGATCGTGGCAGAAATCGGGGTCTCTTTGAGGCTAATTTGAAGCCAAATCCATGCTAATTTTTCGCGGAATTGAAGCCATGACGCCGCGCCCAAGGAATCGTTCCCACGACGCCCACAAACAATGCCCACGACAGCTTCCAATGGCCACGATCTTCGGGCCAATTTTTCTCTTTAAAACCGATGTACTCCCTTTCTTTGTTCTTAACTTTTGATCGATTCGTGAACGAACTAAGCGAATTTCGAGGAAGATCTCTAGTTCATCGTGATCCCCCCGCGTTAAGACTCGATTGCGAAGCAATTGGAGCGGGATTGATCACGAATTTCTCCTTGATTTCATCGAATTTTCCCCTTGAATTCCGAATGTCCGCGAGGAAGAATCCGAGCAATTTCGCTTCAATCCACGAGAATTGAAGTCCCATTCTTACTGCAATCGGGTTAGTAGTGAGATTTGATCGATTATCATTAGGTAATTTGAGTTTTTATTAGATTTAGAAGTTTAATTTTGCAAATTAGCTCATAGTGTTCTTCATTTTCCCTAAATTTTAGTCCAAAAAGACACTGATTTTGAAAATAGGATATCTCTTTGATTATAATTCCAAATCACTTGATTGTGGTTTCATTGGATTCCTATTTTCATCAGCTTTCTGTGGATAGCAAATTCATCAAATTCTGAGTTCATTTGAACCTCCAATTTGACGTTTGATCAAGGGGTGTTCATCTTTCATCAGAAGTCAAATGTTGACTTTCGAGGTCAATTACTTTTGATTTAAAAATCAGAATTTGATAATTTTGATCTGTTAGATTCCCCTGGTTCTTAGATTTCCATTGAAATAGAAATTGCAAGATTTGGATTTCATTTGGTCATTCAATTTGAAGATTTCCTTCAAGGTGTTAATTTCGCGGATTTTCTGATAGTTGATTTTCAATAATTCATAAAAAATCCATTTCTTATCCAAAAATTACGAAATATATATCAATAAATTCTATTTTTTCTCTTGTTTCCAAATATCTAATTTTCGTAATCTTCTGACTCTGTTTGATTCTCTAATTTTGCAGAATACCTACTGTTGGTCAAAGTCAACGCTTTGACTTTGACTTTTGACTTTTCTCTGTCAAATCCGAGATTTCAATTCTTATAACTTCTTATTTACCTTATTTATATCATTTACATATCTTACATCTTATTTTCTCTTATTTAAAACTCCTTTTAAACCTAAGTTTGACCAAGTGAACTCTGCGATTAAAGTCAACCCTGATCTCTATGGATCGACCCAATACTTACCCAATACTTGATTATTATATCTTGTCTTTGTGAGTTCGGTTTTATAAATTTTGTTTGACCATCGTCTTTGTGTTTTAACGACGCACGAAAACAATCCGTCAAAATGGCGCCGCTGCTGGGGAGCATGCGTTATTGATTTGATTGCTTTGATTTCTTGATCATATTTAGGTTTCTGTCTTCTGTTGTTTATTGACCTATAGAGAATTTATCAGACCCTCATCAGTGGTGAAAAAGGTATAGCAAGGTAAGATTACCTAAATTTGTCCATTATTTGACATTTTGGTACAAATTTGGTAGTTTATTTGGTGTTTTTCACCTAATTGATACATCGATATTGATATATCTGAGATTTTATCCTCTGTTATCAGTGACCTATTATTATTATTATTATTATTATTATTATTATTATTATTATTATTATTATCTTTATTGGTGTGCTTTTTGATAGTGTTTAACTTGATCTATCTTTTAGGTGGATTAAGTGAAGCATTTTTCATTTAGACATCACTCTTTTCGTCTCACTCTTTTTTGTCATTCTTATATATATAGTTGCTGTTTTTGTGATCTTTTGGCTTTACATATGCATAGGAATCATAGGAACCGAGGAGGACGACAGGGTCAGCGACCCACGAGGCATACACGTAATAATCCCATGTATGATGACTTATTTGCCTCATCTAGAGCTCTATCGAAGACCTCTAGTGATTCTCTTCCAGTGATCGCCACACCAGGGCGAGGAGAGCCGATAGCCGCCCCTATGCCTACCGAGATAGTGAGACGACGTCTTAGCGACTACGCAAGACCGGTCGTCCAGAAAGGCGACTACCGTGAGTCAATGCGCCTACGATGCAGGTGCGAATTTTAAAATTGACTCACATATTCTTGGCCTTTTGCCCACTTTTCATGAACTACCATCGGAGGATCCATATCGACATGTGGACGAGTTCAGCCAGGTGTGTGAATTCAACCAATTCCACAATGTCCCCTCCGAGATGGCCAAGATGCGCTTCTTCCCTTTCTCTACGCTTAAGGAAAGGGCGAAGAGTGGTTCTTTCTACCTTGGGCCGCGAGTTTGATCTCATGGAGAGATATGGAAGACGCATTTTTGCGTAAGTACTACTCGGTAGGTAAGACTAGTGCCGTGAGACGCGCCATACGCGAGTTCTCACAAGGGCCTGAAAGTGAGGCTTTCTATGAGGCTTGGGAGAGACTTAGAGATCTCCCCCGAGACAGTTGTCCGCATCATGGTATACCTAAAGATGAGATTACTTAGATTCATGATAGTTTAGGGTGCACTTGATGTCATTTGCTTGATGCCGTTAGTGGAGGCACGTTTATGAGCAAGTACGAGGATGAAGCCCTCGAGTTGATTGAGTTGGTGGTGGAGAATCAGCCATCATCATGCGGCTAAATCCTTCGGAGGACTGAGAGCGCTCCCGCGAAGGGAGGGATGTTAGACGCAAAGGCGGTGGAGACAGGTATGCTTTTAGATAAGATTGAGAAACCGACTAAGCCCGTAACTTGATCATGGACTCGCCTAAGGTCTGCCCGGTTCTGATGGCCTCGCGCTAGTTTCACATATTGATGTTCTCACCGTGTTCACATTGCTCTAGTTTTGAGCATAGAGTTGGATTGCCCCGTGATGGCAATCCAAGGACAGCTTCATTTCGGCCAAACCATACTACATATCCGTGTTTGAGCCGGAGTGGTAGGTCAACTCGACACCGAAATCAGGGTTATTCTCACTTTTCATAACCCTACTTGGCGCAGCAGCGGAGCGAGCAGCACACTTCATATCATCAGCCCTACGGATCCGCACCACAGCATATGGGGAACCCGAGGCCGACACCTTTCGCCTGGCATTCCCTCGAGCGGTCACACCGCCACCTGCGCTATTCCACCTCCGCACCCTCGCTGATCCCGTCATGAGTGCATTAGCACTAATGATGAGTAAACTGAATGAGGTTAGCGACCGACTCGACCGAGTCGAAGGGGCTAAAGCCCAATGCTCTGATGCTTCTACCAAGCAAAGGAAGGGTAAGCGAGCTGAGTTTAGTGATCAATTACCTTCCCAGCCTTTAGCAAATCCTAGGAATGTAGGTCAAGCATCGTCGAGCCGCACCCATAATGTGAACGAAGTTCGCATTGATGGTGCATCGGAGGAAGCACATGTCATATCGGGCCTACGTAGTAGCAAGGTCTTAGTGGATCCTCATACGAACCACAAGCGCCGCAAGGACCCGCTTGAGGAGAAGGACCACCGTCCATCTCCCACGATTATCCCGGAGGAGGACTCCGAGGATGAGGAGGCACCCGATGAGGAGAGTAGGGCAGAGCCCAATCCCGACGTTTATAAACCTTCGGTGCCATATCCTCAGTTATTGAGCCAGCCTAAAGTCCCTACGAGTGATAGTGATGACACCTTATTAGAGGCTTTTAGGCAGGTTACTATCACCATCCCATTAGTAGACGCCATCCAGCATATTCCACCCTATGCAAAGTTCCTGAAAGGACTTTACACCCCGGTGAGGAAGCCGAAACGTATCCATATGAGTGAGACTATTAGTTCCATCATGCTGAGTACGCTTCCTCGTAAGCGACGTGATCCGGGAACTCGTATGATTAGTTGTGAGATAGGGGGTAGGACGTTCACTCGATCTCTCCTCGACACGGGGGCTAGTGTCAATATACTCCTGAAGGGAGTGTATGATGTTTGTCCACTTGGCGAGTTGCAGCCACTATTTATCGAGTTGAGCTTAGCGGATGGATCCGTGAGACGACCTCACAGAGTAGTAGAGGATGTGATAGTTAAGGTAGAAAACTGCTACTTTCCGGTAGACTTTATTATCGTGGATATGAAATCCACGAAGGACCTCACTGACTCTCCCATCATACTAGGGAGACCATTTTTAGCTACCGCGAAAGCGATTACGGATTGGGGCAAGGGTGAAGTTATTTTTCAGGTTGGAGATAGCACGATGAAGGTGAGCATCAACAGGTTGATGCGACATCCTTCACACGAGACCGATGAGGTAGGCCCCGTCGATATCTACGAGGATCCGGAGATTTCGAGTTGTATCAAGGAGACGATGGCGGCTTTTGAGGATAGGAGCTTCGAGGAGCCCGAGGATGATCCATTCCCCTCCGGTGAGATGGCACCCGAGCTAAAACCGCTACCTTCGACGCTGAAGTACGCTTTTCTTGATCATCATAGTGCTAACCCCGTTATTATATCCTCGCAGCTAGATCATGACCAGGAGGAGAGACTATTGGCGGTCTTGCGAGCGAGGAAGGAAGCAATCGGATGGAATTTGTTTGATCTTAAGGGAATTGATCCCTTTTTGTGCATGCATCGCATTTTCCTAGAGGAGGACTCTCGTCCCTCTAGAGAGGCACAAAGACGGCTCAACCCTAATGTATGGGATGTTGTTAAGGATGAGATTCTTAAATGGCTTAATGCAGGTATCATATATCCCATCTCCGACAATCCACGGGTCAGTCCGGTGCATGTTGTCCCCAAGAAGGTGAGGATCACTGTGACGGCAAATGACAAGGGCGAGGAACTTCAGACGCGTCTTCCGACGAAGTGGAGAGTTTGCATCGACTATCGGAAGCTTAACGCGGCGACGAAGAAGGACCATTTCCCTTTGCCATTTATTGACCAAATTCTTGACAAGCTTTCAGGTCAAGGATTTTATTGCTTCCTAGACGGCTATTCGGGGTATAATCAGCTAGCTATCCACCCCGACGATCAGGAGAAGACGACGTTTACATGTCCCTTTGGCACATATGCATTTCAGCGCATACCTTTTGGACTATGTAACGCCCCCGCCACATTTCAGAGGTGCATGATGGCCATCTTCTTTGATTTTATAGGAGAGAGCATGGAGGTCTTCATGGATGACTTTTTAGCTTTCGGCCTGAGTTTTGAAGCGTGCTTGGAGCACTTAATGCAAATCCTCGACGTTTGCGTTAAGAAATGCCTAGTTCTTAGTTGGGAGAAGTCCCACTTCATGGTACGAGAACGTATAGTGCTTGGACATCTAGTTTAAAGCAAAGGTTTGGAAGTGGACAAGGCCAAGGTTGAGGTAATCCAAGACCTTGCACTCCCTACGTCGATAAGGGAACTTAGAAGTTTCCTAGGGCATGTCGGTTTTTATCGTCGCTTTATTCAGGATTTTGCTAAGGTTTCAAAACCACTGACTTCTCTTCTTTGCAAGGAAAAAGACTTTATCATTGAGGAAGAAGGGAAGCACGCCTTTATGCAGCTGAAGCAAGCTTTAGTGGAAGCGCCTATTTTACAAAGTCCTAATTGGGACTTACCTTTTGAGATTATGTGTGATGCTTCTGATTTTTCAGTGGGCGCGATTTTGGGGTAGCGAATCGACAAAAAGCCGACCGCCATATGTTACGCGAGCAAGACACTAGCCGACGCTCAACTTAATTACACTACGACGGAGAAGGAGTTGTTGGCGGTTGTCTTTGCTTTGGAGAAGTTTCGGCCTTATATCTTGGGCAGAAAGATCATTGTCTACATGGACCACACCGCATTGAAGTACTTGCTGTCCAAGAAAGAGGCCAAACCGTGACTAATTAGATGGGTTCTCCTCCTTCAAGAATTCGATTTGGAGATCAAGGACAAGAAGGAAAGTGAGAACTCGGTGGCTGATCATCTTTCTCGACTCCACATTACATCTTCAGGTGAGATTTGTGATACATTTCCCGATGAGCAGCTCCTCGCCATGGTGACTAAGGTACCTTGGTTTGCGCATATTTTTAATTACTTAGTCACAAAATCTGTCCTTGATTATTGGAACACGCATCAAAAGAAGAAATTTGCATATGATGTGAAGCATTATTTTTGAGAAGAACCCCAATTGTTCCATGTAGGGGCTGATCAGATTATTCGGCGATGCGTTCCGGAGGAGGAACAAGAGCATATTCTAGCGATGTGTCACTTGTCTCTATGTGGAGGACATTTTGCGTCGAGGAAGACGGGAGCGAAGGTGCTACAAACTGGCTTATATTGTCCAACTCTCTTCAAGGATGCGATCAAGTATTGCAAGGAATGTCTAAAGTGCCAGTCCGCATTGAACATCTCCAAGAGAGATGAAATGCCCTTGCAAATCATCCTTGAAGTAGAAATTATTTATCTTTGGGGGATTGATTTTATGGAACCATTTCCACCGTCGGAGGGCAAGGAGTATATTCTTGTAGCGGTGGACTATGTGTCCAAATGGGTCGAGGCGATACCGACGAGGACAAATGATCATCGAGTGGTTAATAAGTTCATTGTTAACAATATCTTTTCTCGATTTGGTTATCCTAGAGCTATTATTAGTGATGGTGGATCTCACTTTACTAACTCTCATTTCAGGAGTTTACTTAAGAAATATGGAGTTCACCATCGCGTCACGACCCCGTATCACCCCCAAGCAAATGGGCAAGTAGAAGTGAGCAATAGAGAAGTCAAGAACATCTTGAAGAAGATCATTCGCACGGATGGAAGAGATTGGGCAGCGAAGCTACCCGATGCTCTATGGGCCTACCGCACCGCATTCAAGACACCCATTGGGATGTCTCCTTTTAGGCTTATTTATGGCAAGCCTTGCCACCTCCCCGTTGAGTTAGAGCATAGAGCATATTGGGCCATTAAAAAGCTCAATCTATCTCTTGATCAAGCTAGAAAGGAAAGACTTCTCCAAATTCAAGAGCTCCAAGAACTCCGGAATGAGGCATATCAAAATGCAGAGATTTATAAAGCCAAAAATAAAGCCTATCATGACAAGCACATTAATAGGAGATCTTTTCATGTTCATGACAAGGTATGACTTTATAATTCTCGTATTAGACTCTTTGCAGGGAAATTGCGCGCAAGGTGGGATAGTCCATATGAGATCCTTGAAGTGTATGATAATGGATCGGTCTTGACCTTAGATCCAAAGACCCAAAATTCCTTCAAGGTGAATGGACATAGGTTGAAGCCATATATTGGTGAAGAAGGACCTCCCCCTCCTCATAGGGAAGAGCTGCAATCTCTTGAGATCTCAGCCACTAGTTAGTCGTTGGAGTGAGTTACGTCTAGCTAAAGACGTTAAACTTAGCGCTTGTTGGGAGGCAACCCATCTTTATCTTATTTTTGCATTTCTTTTCTACTTTTAGCATTTATTTTTATTTTTATACTTACTGTTTGCTTTGATGTTTGCTGTTGTTTCTTTATAAGTTTTTTAGGTACAAAGGAGAAGGGCACATAAAAAGAAGAAATTCAGCTCCAAAGCAACTCCAAAAATGAAGAAAAGAATGCAATCGATGCAAATTCCCGCTAAGTTTTTCTTTTCCCTCTTATGATTGTTTTTCTTTTACTGATGTGCATGCCATGTATATTGATTGTCATCAATTTTTCCATGAGCATGTTGAGTTTTATTGAGGACAATAAAAAGAATGAGCATGGGGGGGGGAGTTTTCTAGAAAACTTAGAATTTTTCAAAATTTTTGTATTTCTTTATTTAGTATTCTATGCATGTTCTGATTTTTAAACATGTGAACAGAAACATGATCTTTTCAAAAACACATGAAATAGAAAAGCATAGAGTGCATTAACACCTCCATTTGTTTAGAAAGTTGTGGGAAGAGCAACCTTAAGTGTATGTTGAGGAGATGGTAGAGTCGATGGAATTAGGGATCTAGGTATTCCTTTGGGGAGCCATAAAATCCAAACTAAGGGTGTACTCAAGCTCATAGTATGATTTTTCAAAACTTTCTATACTTCTCATTCTTCTTTCTAAACTTTGAGTTAATGACTCCTTGCACGCACATCCTTCCGCTTTCCATAGCAAGTCGTAGCTTGTATCATCCTTTGTTGGCACTAATATTATTGACATAGTGAAGCTTTCTGATCCATAGAGATACCAAAAACCTCTTCGGGGAATAAGCTGCATGTCTACTAAGGAGCGGCACATGGGTAGGATGAGCACCATGAAATGAAGTATGTTGTTTTTCAATAAAGTTGCATAAAAAGCCTTGAAAATTTCAAATTCTGAATTCTCTAATCTCCTTTTTCAAAAAGGCTTGCAGCAAGTAGAATTAGGATGAATAAAGTAGAATTAGAAAGAAAGAAAAATACAAAAAAATAGAATTAGGATGAAAGAAAGAGAAAAATAGTAGAATTAGAATGGTAAGCTACCTCCCATGTGTTTTAGCCGACTCTATTTATAGCCACTATGTATAGAAGGATGATATTTGTTTCTACTTCTTGTGCTCTTATCATTCATGTCCATAGTGCAAGGAGGAAGCGATGATTGGTTTGGTATGATGAATTTCTTTTAATTATATATATTCTATTAGTATGTAGAGCAAGAGCATTCTTGGTTTATTTGGTGGATTAAAGTGTTTGCTGGAGGAATGTCTTGATCTTGAGTTTCTAGTACATTACTTTCTTCATGGCATCATTTAAGGTAGAACATTCATTTCAGATTCTATCAATGCTCAACCAATGGCTTTCTAAGCTTGTTAGTCCTATTTCATACTTTTTCTCTTTCCATTGCTAAGGGACTAGAAATGATTTAAGTTGGGGGGGGGGTGTGATAACATGCATTTATAACTTGAATTCTTATCTTAATTAACTCATATTCATGCTTATTTTATGTGAATATGATGCATGTTATCATACTTTTTACGAATTTTCTCCATTGGCATGTCATTTCACTAAAGTTGATATTTATGCATAAATTAGAGATAATTTCATGCTTAATAGATGATTAATCTTTTTTTTAAATTAATAGAAGTGAATCTCTGTTATTGAATGAGTATTGACTTTAGTAAATGTTTAGGAAGGATGATTTTATGATGAATTTATGATTTAGAATGTTTAATGAGAAATGATTTAATTAAATTATAAGTCATCTTGATTTCTTCTTTCTAAATATATTTTAAATGACATAATATTAAAAAGGAAGAAATTTGTGATCCAATGGAGAAAATTTGAGCTTAAAAGGAGTTATATTTTGAGAAATATGAATTTCTGAAGTTTTAGCCCTTTTTCCAATTTTTATTTGAGTTTTAAATTGAATTTTTACTTAAAAAAAGCGCAAAAAGGGGAGTATTTACCTGTAGGTGATGACGTGGCGAGCGGGCCTAGGCGATGGTTGACGTGGCGCGCGGGACCGCCTTGGGGTGCGACGCGGCACTGAGGCCGCGTGGCAGAGCCCGGGTGGCCCTCACGGGGCGCAGGAGGCGCATATTGGCGCGGCCACGTGGCAGGAGGCCACGCGATCACGCGGTCCACGTGGGCGCCCATGTGGGGGCGCCACGTGGCAGGCTGGTAAGTTGAGGGCCCACTGGAATAGTGGGCCCTTGTTATATGTTTGGGGCGGTAACGCAATAAGCGTTTACCGCCCCCTAATTTATAGGCGCAACATCGTTTTTTTTCTTCCGTGTGGGACTATGTCCCACACGATACTCACTATTTGCAGGTGACGTGGCGGCTTATTGGGCGTTGGATTCTATCAAAACGGCGGAGATCGCGTGGACCCGAGTCCACGCGATCAGTGATTACAACACGTGCTAAAAAAAGAGAGTAAGTGGATTACGATCGATGGCTTACCTTGCGACACGTGGACGATGCTGGAGCGATGGATCTTCATCGAACGGACGGGGTCCTGATCACGATCATCACCGCGATCTTCTCCCATCCTTGCGACTGTGATCTGACGGCCACTGTGACGTGTGATCAGGACCATCCACTTCACCTGAAGAGCGCATTGGACGGTGCAGATAATGCGTGAAAGAACCCCACGATCGCGGTCCGATCGAGCTGCGATCGAGCCGCGATCACGGCGCGATGGAGCCACGATCGCACATCTTTTGCCGTAGAATCGCTCCTACTTGAGCTGACGACGATCGACGGAGACTCAGGACCACGATCGTGGCCTGATCGTGGCGGAAATCGAGGTCTCTTTGAGGCTAATTTGAAGCCAAATCCAAGCTGATTTTTCGCGGAATTGAAGCCACGACGCCCACGAACGCTTCCAATGGCCACGATCTTCGGGCCAATTTTTCTCTTTAAAATCGATGTACTCCCTTTCTTTGTTCTTAACTTTTGATCGATTCGTGAAGGAATTAAGCGAATTTCGAGGAAGATCTATAGTTCATCGTGATCCCCCCGCGTTTAGACTCGATTGCAAAGCAATTGGAGCGGGATTGATCGCCAATTTCTCTTTGATTTCATCAAATTTTCCCCTCGAATTTCTCCGTGATAGTTGATTTTCAATAATTCATAACAAATCCATTTCTTATCCAAAAATTACGAAATATATATCAATAAATTCCATTTTCTCTCTAGTTTCCAAATATCTAAATTTCGTAATCTTCTGACTCTGTTTGATTCTCTAATTTTGCAGAACACCTACTGTTGGTCAAAGTCAACGCTTTGACTTTGACTTTTGACTTTTCTCTGTCAAATCCGAGATTTCAATTCTTAAAACTTCTTATTTACCTTATTTATATCATTTACATATCTTACATATTATTTTCTCTTATTTAAAACTCCTTTTAAACCTAAGTTTGACCAAGTGAACTCTGCGATTAAAGTCAACCCTGCTCTCTGTGGATTGACCCGATACTTACCCAATACTTGATTATTATATCTTGTCTTTGTGAGTTCGGTTTTATAAATTTTGTTTGACCATCGTCTTTGTGTTTTAACGACGCACGAAAACGATCCGTCAAGCTGCTCAAAAGATAAAGTCACTTCATTATCGTAGTGTGTTGGGGTTTCTTAGCAAGAAATTGTAGGATATAAGCATGACAATGTGCCATTGTTGATGGATTCATTTTCATGATAATTAATAGATCTTGATGCATAATTCTTGCTGATATAATGCATGTAATCATATCTTTATGAGATCTTCTCATTCATCATGTCATTCTACTCTTATGCTCAAATTTATATGTTTTATGTGGCCTACAAGCCAATAACACTTTTATCTTTTATTTATATTCATTGAAATGAACTTTTATTCATTATCATTCTTGTGTGATGTTTGCAATGAAGTCCATGAACATATGCAATGATCAAGTGAATTATGATGAGATCATAATACAATGATCGCTGGTCTTTAAACATATGTTCTAAATATTCCTATTCATGGGATATTCGAGAAGGACATCGAATTATCCGAAAAAAATAGCACTATCTAATCTGAATCATATGATGAGTATGACTGATCCAGTGGCCATCGGTGTTGAAACACCAAGGATAGATAGCGGGTGCTCTTTGAAGAAAGAGTTCACTGAATTGATCCGTATGAATCCTTGAATGGTATTATGATAAATTGTCAATTAGGTTGATTCATGTCACGGTTGTGTACGTGGTCCTTTGACCTGAGACACCAAAGACATCTTGTGGATGGATGATCGTGTTTTGACTATGACTTACGAATCTCTAGCCATGGGATCTCCAAAACGTCATAGATTGTATACGACATGAAGTCCTCGAAGGTGATTGAGTGGTTAAGATGAGATCATCCGCCCTCGGTATATGAGGAGATCAACTCAAGGAATGAGATGCAGTTAAATCCTTGGCCAGGGTAGTGGAAATATTAGATAAGTTGTTCTCAATGATTTTCTACTTGCATCAGTACTAAATTGAGTGACCGATTCGAGTTTGAAAATTAACCATACCCTAAGTCATTCATGAGTCTCGTGTGGATGAAGGATTATACGTACACGATAACCAATGACGACAGGGTTCCATGAAAGAGTTCTAATATAATTCATATCTCCCAGAGCACGTGGTGTAGCTTGGCACCCAGTGGGCTGGCAACTCAACCTATCGATTGGGCTAAATCAATCCTTAATCAATTAATCTATATGTTGATATAGTTAATTGATAAGGAAGACCAATAAGTGTTATTGGGTTGATAGAGTCATTAACTTGTGAGATATATGGACCTATATGGTCACACACATAAGGTTAATGGATGTCGGTGGATATAGACATAATAATAAGGGTTTTTGTAAAAATTTCACATTCTTAAAGTCTATAAATAGGGGGAGAACGACCATAGTAGAGGTTCACAATGCAAGCCTAGTGGAACTTCTCCTCTCTCTTCTCTTCCTCTCGTAGTGACGAGTGTTCAAGAGGAGATCCGATCGTCTAGAGACTGTGTGGATATCGTAAGAGGCCGAACGCTTGAACAGTCGAAGAACTCTTTCAAATGATCCATGCAAGTATGAATTTTATTCTATACTAGATTATAGGATCACCTAGAATGGATGATGAGATCATCTATTCTTGGTGCTTCAACTCTATTGAATTTTTTGATTCAACATCTTCTGCTGCAATCATTGTTTGGTTGAAAATTTGGAGACCTTGGTGAGCCTCATATCTCAACACAAATTGCATCTATTTAGTGTAAATTGGGTATCAGCATGACTTTGAGTTATCATGCATCAATTTAGTTTTATTTCTTATATTATGAGACTAATCCTATAAAACTTTTTTAAAGCTAAGTAGTTGAATTCTCACGTCGTGTAGTAGTTATGTGGATACAAGAATATAGGTGCATGAGAAGGAAATCATGGATGAGAGAGAGGAACAAACAAATCTCCACCAATTGTTAGAGCCAAGTCCTAAAAGAAACTAGTCAATTAGGCTTGCTTGTTAGATGGGCCATCCTATCTTTTCAGTATTGTCCATAATTTTTGAGAACTCAAAAATTTGGTCAACCTCCTTATTTTTAGGGAGGCTTGACCAAACTTAATTATATTTATAGATCCCTTAATTATTTTTCTGATTTTAGAAATTAATGGCAGAGAATATAAAAGATAAATGATTGATCAAAGGAAGAAAATTTGATGGAAAAATGATTTGTATTCTAAGAGATATAATATTTTCTGGATATTTAGGTTTTTTTTTTGGATTTTTAAAGAAATATTTTAGTTAAAGAGGGTATAAAAGTAGATTAGTGTACCCACAAGTCAGATCGCCACATGTGGCACCTCAAGCCTGGACCATTTCAACACACACATGGCATTTTCTCCATCACATATGGGCATTGTTATTTAGATCTAGTGACCTTCCTCTTTGATGTTAGAAACCCTCATTCATTCAATGCTTGGGTTATTTTTAATTAAGGTGTAACTTATAAGAATTATTGTTTAATTCTAATTTTCCAAAAATAATTTATTTACACTCAAAAATTGGATTGATCAATTCCCCAACATCTTTGGCACCTTCGACAAGTGTACACACCTTGCAAGCATGGAGTTGATTTCTTTCGCAAAACTAAAATTTGAAGTTTCTTTCCATACATCAGCACCATAAGTTAAAGGCTATTGAATTTTGTGCCACATGGGGGATCCATGGAACCAAGTATCCACCCTAAGATAAAATAATTGTATGCCTTTCATTTCTTCTAGGCTTTGACATCATTATGTGAATGTTTCTCATATTAAAATATACAATAAAAGGCCTTGAGAATTCAAAATCAAGAGCAAATGGCACATCCAAATGTGTTGGGTTCCTATAACTTGATTGGATTAGTGTCTGGCCATGTTAATTGTGGATCTTCATTTTTTTAGGTGATGTTCCTTGACCAAATAGTCAAATAACTTCATCATCTTGGTATCTCCATCTTATTGAGGGGAGGTGACATGCCAATTGACTAGTGAAAATGTATATGAATATCCATCACTATTGTGGCCCAGGGCAAACTCATGGGAAGAAGTTAAAGTCTAGTAGATGTGTAACTAATTATTTCACGAAATGATAACCTAAAATTACCAAAAACATTGCAGAAATAGGTGAATCTAATCTAGGGTTCTCTAAACACCACCAGATTTCAGTAAACTGAACTAAAACCGATGATTCTTAAAATTTTGGTAAACAAGGTTTGGTTTTTCAAGTCCGTCTCACCGAAACCATTTTCATGAAATGGGTTTTCCTTGAAAAAAAAAACTATTTTATTCTCCACCATTTTTTATTTACTTTTCTCTTACTATTGCACCTTACTCATTTAATTCTTACATTTTTTTTATAATTTCTTGTCATTAGAAACATTATCACAGTCTCTTTGATCATGAAGCAATTATTATGCGCATGACTTCCATCATCGTCTACTAGCTTTCATCATTCATCATTTGCATCCTATTTATGCTAATTGTAGTTGCATAACTAATTTCCAAAAGCACTAACTATGATTTTAGGTGCATAGAAGATATTTAGAAATTCTTAATATCTTACTTAATTCTATCTAATACCAATTATGTGAATTCTAGACCTTTAAGTTTACAATCATGGAGCATCAATGACCTCAAATGGATATGAGTCAAAATGAGGTAACTTATACTTTCATATTCTACATAATTTCTCATTGACTATATATGAAATATTTTTCTATTTTAATAACATAAAGTTTTTGTAATCATTATTCACCGACATTTAGCCGATTGCCTCAAATGATGCAGAGACAAATATTTCTACAAGTGTGAGTACTATAAATTCATCACAATGTTGGAAAGTCTTTCTAGTATTTCTGTGCTATACGAAGAACGATAGTGGTGATTATTGTTGCAACATTTGTAAGCAAAGAAACTCCTCGAGAGAAGTGATAATAAAGAGAGATAAGACATGAAGCACTATAGCTCTATGGAAACACTTGGAAAAGTTTCGTCACTTTTTCAATAAGGATCTCAAGCCTTTAGGTAATCTAAATCTACTAACCAATTTCTTTCAAGAAAAAATTAGGAAGGACTCAAGAGCTCACTAAGGAAAGATACATTGACTTGATAATCAAGATTGATACGCCCTTTGCAACCCTTGAGAATCTATAATTTGAGGCTTTTTGTTCCTATTTTTATTAATTTGATGTGTCCCTTCCAAGTGGAAAGACATTATGATGTGGCATCTCTGCAAAGTTTTGATAATGAAAAAGTGAAAATGTAACAATTGTTTCAACCAATCGAAAAAGTGTCACTCACTGCAGACACTTGGAATACCACAAATCATGTGGCAATACTTGGGATCATGATTTATTGGATTGAAAACATGTGAAACCTTCATGAACATGTTCTTTCTATCAAAGAATTAAGTGAATCTCATGGAGGTGTACACATGAAAAAAGTGTTGCATGAAGTGTTTGTTGATTACAGCTTGACGAACAAAGTAAGAATTTTTTATGTTTGTTTACTTTTTTGTACAAAATTTTTTTTCCGTATTTTTTTAATTTATGTGTGAACAACAATATGACTACGACAGAAAGCTTAAAAAAAATTATTGAAGGGTTATAGTTCAAGGTTCACCAAGAATTATCTCACACCTTGCATGACCCATGTTCTCAATCTAGTCGTACAATGTGGCTTAAATGAGCTTAGTAACGAAAAGTCAAATTTAGATAGTGAGGATGATGATAAACATATAGAGGGACTAGAAGCCATTAGGCAATAACCTTTTGGTAAGATTCTCCATAGACTTCAAAAGTTTATTCTTGCGTTACATCATTCTCCCAGGAGGATTCATCACTATAAGAATTTTTATGATGAGTTAGAAATGCCAAATAAAAATATTGTTGTTAAGGATGTCCAAACTTGGTGGAATTTAACATATGATATGATCAAGGATGCTTGGGAAAAAAAGTGTTGAAGGCAAAGGCAAGTGACCATCCAAACACAAATAAAGAAATTTTTTTAATTGAGGATAAAGTTTGAGAGCTCTTGAAGATATTTTTAGATGAACTCTTGGCTTTCTTTGAGGCAACTCAAGTATTTTCTAAGTCAAAATCAATTACATTGCCAGATTTATCGTTACTTCTGGACTTCTAGTTGAATGATTGGACTCATTAATTTTTTAGCTAGATCATCATCTTCAAGATTTTATAGGGCCAAAAATGAGTAATGAACAACCAAAGGCACTAAGATGCGCATACACAATGATAAAGGAGAAATTGCTAAAATATGATATGCAAGTAAGGAGAGAGCCTATGTTTCCTATTGTCACAGTGCTAGACCCCATATTCAAGTTGGGCCATATTTCTCATAGTGAGCACAACTTTGTTATGAAAACTTTACTTAACATGCTTGAATCAGTGTGTGTGTCATAGAAGATTCGAGTTCTATGCCAATTGATGATCTTTTGGCTTCATCGAGTCACAAGAATTCAAAAGTAATGATGCAATTTATGAAGCAACAATCAAATAGGACCATAGCACTAGATGAGAGATCAACAAAGGTTGAATTAGAGGATTACTTTTATGAACCTTGCATTGATTGCTTACATGATGACCTGTTATAGTGGTGGCACAAGAGAGGATCTAACAAATATTCACTCATTTCAGTGCTTGCAAAGGAGTTCCTTTCATTTATACATCGAGCTCTCCCTATAAGCTTCTTTTTTCCATTGGTAGAGGAATTATCACATTTAAAAGAGGAATGTTAACGCCCGACACTATATCTGTTTTGATAACCTTGAAGTCTTGGAGTTGCGAGGATACCACTGAAGATGATAAAATTGCTTCAGAAGTTGAAGAAAGTAGACTCGTGAAATGATAATTTTCTAAAACTCTATTGTTTTCTCTCTTGAGAACCTAAAACTTTGATTATTTTAAATGGCCAAAGTTTAACTATTTTAGACTTTTATCTTGAATTCTTGATATGTTGTATGTATGTTATTAGGAATTGATGATCAATTGTCCTTTTGTTTGTTAAATATGTATATATATGTATACACATTATAGTGCTATAAGAATCTTAATTTTTTTTCAATGAAAATAATAGATCACCGATAGTATAGGTTTAACCGAAACTGATATCAGACGATACCGTCACCAACATCGAACCAAAGTTAGGTATAGGTTTGGGTTTTCACAAAAACCAATATCGACCCTCGAATCGGAGAACCCTAATCTAATCACTGACGAAATTATTGCCAACAAACAATCTCCATCCCAAGAAAATCAGACAAAACATCATCAATGGCTGAGAAAGATCGGTGGATGGAAGTCTTTGGTAGGATTTTTTGTCTAAAAGTCATTGAGATGGGCCAAAAAAGATTTAGCACATATTTTGTCAAAAAATTCTAGAAAATTTACCACAAACCAGAAAATTAGGCTGAAATAATTTCCATTGTAATTGCAATTTTTGGATAGAATCATTCAAATAATACTAAAATCGCAATGAAAAATGGACTGGGCTGAAATTATATGAAAAAAACGACCCATATAAAAGTCGACGATTGTTATCATCGATATCGACTCGAGCGTGACGACACGATATTTGTTCGACGACATCTCGACAGTATCGAGAATTAAGAAAACAAAACGAAAGTCCAACTCAGCCTAGCTGGGTCGTCTACTCCCGGCTCTGCTGTCGCCGTCCCTGGCTCATTCCCTCTCCATCAAAGTCTCCACCCCCGTCTGTCTCACTAGCTCCCATCACCTCCGGCCACGTCCGCCGTAAACTCCACCCACCCACCTCCAGCCATATCTGACGCTAGCTCCAGCAACCTCTGCTGCCAGCCACCCACCTTCGCCGCCGGCTCCCGCCGCGGCCTCCGCCACCTTCGCCGAGGCCTTAACACGCCCGCCGCGAGCTCCGCCACCTCTGCTCCCTTTCACTTTTTTAATTCTTAGCCTAGACGATTCCGGCGAGGAACCACGCGCATTTCATTTTGCTTTGAACTCATCGGAGCAGGTTCTGAGGTGACTGATTCTCCCCGAGATTTTCTCATATTTATTTCGCCTAATTTCTTTGATTTTGCGATAGTTTCCCTAGATTAAAAAATTAAACGCTAGCATGGGTGAGGGGGTCCAGAATATCCGGGCGGCTACTGAATTATCTGTCTACCGCATAGACGTGAAAAATGTGGAGATCAGCTTAGACAATGAGGTAGAACCGCTCGTCGTGAGCGTGCTTGCTTAGCCAGGACGAGGATAGCATGAAGAATTCAGGCATTCCCTATGCTTGCAGTGGAAATCTAGAGGTACGAGAAAATTTGTCAATCTTCTAGCTAGTTCCTTTTTTTTGAGGTCTTTTCGCCTTTATTGAATAAAATTTTCAATATGCCGCTTGTTTGGTGCTCATTTGATACCACAGATTTCATCTAGATACTGTCTCATTTAGTTTCGAGATGCATATGGTTGATAATGGTGTGACCCATCAGTTTAATTTTTATTGATGATTTCCATGAGTGCACAATTGCACACTACTGCCACTTCATGCACCTGGAAGTGGTGTTGCAGATGTGCCAAGCATGCCATCATCCTGCAATACAAAGTGCATGATGGTCGCCTATTATAAGCTGTTGTGTATTAGAATATGTAGTCAATCAGAGGACGATGAGATCTAACTGTTGAAAAAAGTACTGCTTGGTTTCTCTTAATTGAACAAACATAGACAGAGAGAGAGGAGGAAACTATCATTGTCGCCTCACTGCCTCCACCCCCGTCTGTCGCACTAGTTTCCTGCAAGACGAGAAACTGTTGTTCCCTCACTCTATCCCTATCTCTCTATTGATTTCTCGCCCTTGTTTTACACCTTGGTAGACCTTGCCCCCCTACTTATCTTTCTCTGCTTCACTGTCCATCTCTCTCTCTATCGATTTCTTCATCTTGTTTTGTACCTTTATAGACCTTTCCCTCCTACTTATCTCTCCCAAATTCGTCCTCCATCTCTCTCTCTGTCAATTTCTTCGTCTTGTTTTGCACCTTGGTAGACCTCCCCCCCCCCCCTTATCTCTCTCAACTTTACATTCCATCTCTCCCTATATCAATTTCTTCCTCTTGTTTTGCACATTGGTAGACCTTTCCCTCCGTATCTCTCTCAACTTTGCTCTCCATCTCTCTCTCCCTCTTACTCTCTATCCACATTGTGTTTGTTTTCTCCATCTCTTTCTCAATCTGTCCTTCTCTCTGATTTTTTCTGAATCTCTCCCTCTGTCCCTCTCACTGTCTCCGCTTCTCTCTTGATCTTTGGCACCCTGTATCTCTTTCAGTTTCTCCCACTCTCTGTATATGTCTAGGTCTCTTCATCCCTTTCTTATCACTGCATTTGTTGATCTCCTTGCCTCTCTCTGTATCTCTCTCTTTCTGTGTCTCTCTAGCTCTGTCCTTCTCTCCCCTCTCTCACACTCTTTTCTCAGCTGTCAATGTGCTCTCCTTGTCTGATCCCGTTTCCACAAAATCCTCAGTTTTAAACATTGACCACCCATATTGATATCAATTTCAAAATTCTTTTCTGTTTGATAAGATGCAATTTGTTTTTATCTTCTTCATTGACTGCAAGCCAAGCGATCAGATAAAATTTCTGTTGGCTGCTCCTCAAGCAATGACTCACAATGTGAGTCATCTTCCAGTGGTGGTAACCAGATGCCTCAGCTGAGTGCATCCTGTGCACAGGAGGTGAGGGGACCTGTGAACACCTCTTCTTTGAGTGCGCTTGGGCTTGAACACTTTAGGCCTCCCAGAACATCCCATATCTTCAGAACATCACATCTGGCAAGGCTTTCTAGTCGGCAGAATGAAGTGGTGTGCCCCAAGGGGCTGTGGAGCTGGGAAGGATGTTTGCACTCCTCTGGGCCATCTGGTTGCACCACAAATGAGGCCATTTTTCAGGGGCAGACAGCTTCGGTGGAGGGAATCATCCATGACGCGGAGGCCATCATAAACGTTTGGTTTAGAAACGTGTAATTACACGCCCCTTTGTACTGCTGCTTTCCCCAAATATCTCTTTCCCCAAATATTCAATTAGGGCACATCACCGCACATGTGATTTGCTCCTTTTTATTTCCACAAAAAAGATATATGCAATTATTACCCACATATAGATTGCAGATCATAAATTCTGTTGTCCTATGCTTTTCATCTTCTTCCTTGCTTTTAGATCTTATGTTGCTGTAGTTTGTTGTTGTAATCATCCATTTCTATGATATTCTGTCAATTTGTTTCTCTAATTGTCGTTTCTGGTTGGGTAACTGACCATAAAATTGGTTATCTGAATAGAATCGGATTGGCAATTTGGTGGCATTTTATTTGAACAAACATTCTTTATTAACTAGGTCAGTTTGGCTTTCGTGTCGACTTATTTCTTGCTCAGTGTGCATAATTTCTTGTCTATCTAAATCAGCATCTCTTTACATAGATACATATATATGACAATGATAATGCAATAGCTTATATTTATATGTGGTGAACCTTGGTTTGTTGATCTAGGTGGCCGGTAATTATGCTGAGTCTCCAAGTCCTTCTACACGAAATAGAGCTTCAAAAACAAATGAATATTTCATAAAGACAGAGAAAGGAAACTATATGTGCAAACTCTGCAAGGAGGGCATCTGCCCACGAGAGGTGATCATACTGAAAGATAAGAATGGATGCACAGCTAGTAGGTGGCGGCATCTGAAGAAATACCATCATGCCGTACATAACAAGATTTGTGATGCTGTCAGTCAGGGCTCTGTCATTGACATGTTCTCAAAAGACACTACCAAGAAACCTAACTACTCAGGTCTGAGTGATGAACACAGCAGGGAGGAGCTCATTCATTTTGCCATTCGCTCAGATTGTCCTTTTTCATTGGTTGACAATCGGGCTCTGAAGAGACTGTTGTCTTACTTTGCTCAACGGGGCATTACTCTTCCTTCTGCGGACATGGTACAAGCAGCTGCCAATCAAATACTCAAGGAGGGACAGGAGAAACTTCGACGAACACTTGAGTCAGTGCAGCGAGTGTCACTAACTGTTGACACGTGGACTTCTGAGGATGAGATTCTTGTGCTGAGAATCACGGTTTACTGGATTAATGAAGGTTGGACCTGGTGCAAGCGCATTCTAGCTGTGGAGGAGTTGCTTGGCCCACATGCTGGCAATAGCATGGCTGAAATATTATTGAGGGTACAGAAAGACTTTGATTTGCTGGAAAAGGTAAGAGAAAAATGTGGTGACAAAATTATTTTATCAGGTTTCACTCACATTTTGTGTTTCCATATAGGTGTGTGCCATTACCATGCATAATGCCAGCGGTGACAACATAATAAGCAAATTCTTGGGGCAAGCTATGAAGAACAAAAATGCTACTTTCGCAGCTGATCATCAATTGCCATGCATTGCAAATGTTCTCAATCTAGCTGTTCAAGAAGGATTACAACAACTTGACATTGAGCCAGCACCTACAGAGGATGAGCTAGCCAACCAGATCATTGAGGCTGCTAATGGAATGACAATGACAAGTAATCAACATGAGAGCACACTCAGCATGTTGCTTGTCCGACTCAGACTGGCAATCACATTGATAAAAATGTCTTCTCGTCGGATAACTCAATATCAAGTCATGTGTGAGGAGCTTGGCATGGAAAGCGACCATGATCTTGGGGTGGATTGTTCGATGAGTTGGAACTCCACTCTTGACATGCTTTGTGCGGCCATCTCACAGAGGCGAGTGCTAGATAAAATGGCAAAAGAGGTCTTGAACACATCCAAGCAAAATTACTCAATAACTGAAAAAGAGTGGGAGTTGTTGGAAATTTTTGCTCATGTGCTGTGGCCCTTCCGTGATGGGATTGAGGTCCTCCGTAGTTCAAAGCAAATTTATGTGTCAAGAGTCATGCCAATTGCTGAGGGCCTACTACAATTATTGAAAGAGAACATGACTTCTCTTGACCGTGAAGCCAAGGCTCCGGAGTCATCATTGACAACAAAACAGTGGGAGTCCCTCAAGGGCACATACGACATAATGATGGTAAAATTGATGAAATATCAAGATATCTTGAAGCAAAATCCTGCTTATATGATAGCCACAGCGCTGGACCCCCAGATCAAGTTGACAAGTACTCTTCCTATAAATCATCAGGCTATTCACATCAAGCTACTTTTTTTACTCAATGATGTTGAGAGATCAAGGCATCATGAAGTTCCCCATGAAACAATATGGGACAAAGCGACGACTCCTGGCAGATTAGGTAATCTGAGAAAACTACCTAACCGACTCTCAATGATACTCTCAGGAGTAGAGCCACCATCAAAGCACGCAAGAGTGACAGCTGAAAACGAAGTAAAAGAATACTTCAATGAAGCATGTGTCATTGGAGACCCATTGATGTGGTGGGGACAGGTTGGTTGTTTTAGATATCCAAAACTTGCAAGGTTGGCAAAGGAATACCTCTCTATCCGTGTGACATGCACACTCTCCGAGCACCCCTTCGCGGCTTGGAGAGCAAGTGACACATTCAAAAGAGAGAGTATAAAGGGTAAAACTACATCTGTTTTGATGACTTTGAAATGTTGGGCTCAAGAAGAAGGTGAAGAGAATGTTTTATGCGACGAGCATGAAAGGCCTGCGGTTGAAGAAACGTAAATTATTGTTCACTTTTAACAGTATTCCATGTCTTGATATTATCTATGAAAATTGGAAATAAGGGGCATGGGCTTAATTTATAATTTTATTATGGTATCAAAATATAGAAAAATGGAGAAGTGAATATTATAATAATGTTAACTTAGAGACTTGATAGATTACGAAACAGGTATTATGGTTTGAAAAATTCAATCAAATTTTATCACGCCTTGATTGTAAAATTTATCTTCACTCCCCCAAGTACCTCTTCAGTTTGCTTTGGGGAGGAGAGGGCAAGTGAAGCAGGAAGGGTAAAAGAGGTCAGGGTGCTTGAGAAAGGTGGGAGCATGTGCAGATGCTTGAGGGAGTCTTATCATGCATACCTGATGTGCCTTGCTTTTTGAGAGGCCTAATCATACAATATCATGTTTCAAAATGTATACATTAATGTCAGTGCTAAATTTATCAAAAGTCTAAGAATGCAAGTGCATCTAAAGAACTCTTCACACCACGTGCAATTTTTAAAACGATCACCCTTCCTCAATAAGATGCATGTGTCTCTACATCCACACCTGAATCAACGACTATTTTGAGTCCAACCATCTCTATGTCTCTCTACATTTCTCTTTCATTCTTCCCATCTTCCTATATCTATATCCATATTTCTCCTCCCTCTTTCCATCTCCTTCCTTTTTATTTCCTCTTTCTCTCTTCCCATCTCTTTTTTCGTTCTTCTCCATCTCCAATCTAGTCATCAATTGACCATCTTCTTGTATTTCTCATTCCGGCTTCTGTATAGAGTGTATGATTTTTAAATAGGCACACACATACTTATACACATAGAAAACTGATAATTTATTTATCTCAACTGACTCACTCATTCTATCGTATTCCACCGAATACCCCATATCTCTATAGAACATCATATTATCTTATCTACATATCTTGACTTATATATAATTCACAAACTCATAAAATTATCCTTGAATAATTTGCATAAATTTTAGTGAGTGCACTGATATTCCGTATGAGCTGCAGCACATTATATATCCATGATCAAACTAAAGATATTAGTTGAATTCATATTTTATCTTAGTTATATATTTGGTCTCTTTCTCAGTGTAGGTCAAAAATGTTAAATCTGATGTACAAATTTAATTTACATCGACAACTAAACTATTTTTTATTGACAATTAAAAATAACAGATCTTACATTGTCAATTATTTTCATGATATTATAAGCTCCTGGTATTTCCTACTTGGTAACATGTAATTATATGATTATTAATACAAATTATGGCATAAAACATTCCATTCTTATGCATGTTATTATATTTTGAGTCATATCTATCATTCTATGCAAATATAGAAACAAACTAGAAATGCTCCAACCTCAAGGATTGATATCTGATGATCTACTAGGAGTTTTGAACACAAATTTTTAGGGTAGATTTTTCATTTTATTATTTATCCATCCATATATCTCTATATGAAAATAACCTATGGATTTTTATGCTTTGTTGCATGCATCTTAGAATTAGCTTTCTAGATGAAAGAGGGCACTGACAAGCCATCATTTACTGATAGAACATCATTATAGAGAGTTTCTTTCTTCTTTTTTTCATTCTTTATTTTGGTTTTAAGATATTCTTCATGTTCGAATCTCAAAAAAATTCTCAAAATAAGTGCATCACTAGAGTGAGTTTTTTAATCATGTTAGAGTAAAAACTATTTATTAGAATCATTTATTTTAATCTTAATATCTTATTCTCTAATCATCAACATTGAAACATGATTTGTTTCACATATCTTGAATATTCTCATCATTGAAAGGAGAATTGGATAGTGTAGATCATCACATCATATCATATTCATCCCAATTATCTCATCAATCACATTCGCTATCTCAAGCACAATCTTTACTTTTTCATAAATTAAAATTTAGACCTACTGACCTTCCTCTTTGTGGTTCTACCCTTTATTCACTCTATAGATTTTTATTTTTGATTAAGACATACTCAAATGAGGCATAGGGAGGTAACAAAGCTTGAGGACATTAGAGATGTAGGTTGGCATGAAGAAAACTAGGGAGTGAACATATGAAAGGATCTATCAAAATCCCCTGACATATTGTAAGGAGTAAAATCATTCCAAGAGAGCACACATGTGTGAATCAAGGCTTACTCTAAGAAAGCATGGAGCTTTGATCTTTCCTAATAACTTCAAAGACGTAGATTGGCATGAAGGTACAAGGAAATAGTGAGAGGAACACAAAGAGTTGACTAGTAGAAAACATGGAACACTGTCAAGTTCCAAGGAGACATTGCAAGTGATGGATATTATGTGGCCTATAAGCCAATCACAATTTCATGTTTTTTGTTTATGTTCATTGAAATGAAATTTATTCATTGTCATTCTTGTGTGATATTTTCAAAGAAGTCTATGAGCATGTGCAATGAATAAGTGAATTATGATGAGATCATAATATTGTGATCACTAGTCTTTAAACATATGTTCTAAACATTCGTATTCGTGGGACATTTGAGAAGGACATCAAATTATCCAGAAAGAAAAGCACTATCTAATCTAACTCATATGATGAGTATGGTTGATCCTGTAGCCATCGGTGTGGAGACACAAAGTATAGATAGTGGGTACTCTTTGGAGAAAGAGTCCATTGAATTGATCCATATGAATCTCTGAATGGTATTATGCCTAACTGTCAATCAGTTTGATTCATGTCATGGTTGTGTATGTGTTCCTTTGACTTGAGACACCAAAGACATCTTGTGGATAGATGATGGTGTTTTGATTATGACTAAAAAATCCCTAGCTACGGGATATCTAAAACGTCATATATTGGATACGACATGAAGTCCACGAAGATGATTATGTGATCAATAAGGGATCATTTGCCCTCGGTATTTGAGAAGATTGACTTAAGGAATGAGATGCAATAAAATTTTTGGCCAAGGTAGTAGAAATATGTTTAAGGAGTTCCTGATGATTTCTACATGCATCAATTCTAACTTGTGTGACTGATTAGGGTTTGACAATTGACCATACCCTAAGTCATTCATAAGTCTCGTGCAGATGAAGGATTATACATATATGGTAATCGATAACGGAAAGGTTCCATAAGTGATGTTAGAATAAGTGGTTAGGGAATTACCTAAGAGGGGGGGTGAATTAGGTTCTTTTCAATTCTTGGTTGATAAAATATACTTATCTATGTTAACTCTTATACACCTATCCAATGAATGAGGTAGGAGAGAAGGATGACACCTAGATTTTTAGACAGGTTCGAGCTAGTCCCTAATGTTGTTCGGGGGTATCTGTCCCGAGGTGATAGTTTGCCCTAACCAAGTTTGTGTGATTGCCCCCCAAGAAAATCAGTTGGTAATAGGGCAAGAACAAGGATACCAAAAAGGATAAAAGTCGGTGAAGCTCGGCGTCCTCCTCGACCCCCAAAGTCTTCCACGGACGAACGGAGCTTGACCTCCTTTAATGCAGCCCCCAAAGCCTCAAGATGTGGCTCCCAAAGCCTCACACTAGCGCAGCCACCCAACCTTCTGCTGGCTAGGCCACAAAGGCCTTACTCCTGCTTGATCACACAGATTTAGCGCACACAATATATGGAATAATTTTTTAACATTTATCAAGCACTAATGATATTCAAAATTTGATTCAAAATATATTCAATATAGAATTAAGATCAACTTCCCTAGGCAAATATCTCCTTTTGGGAAGATTCTGTTCTCAAAAATTGCTATAATTTTCCTTCTTTGGGTATTATTTGTTGAGGCACGTTTCTGACCTTTCTTTGGTATATTTCAATTATCTTCTTCAATCCTGCACCAAATGAAGCGATTCTTGCTTTCCCAAAGGCGTAACACGATTTCTGGCAAATGTTACTTCAGGCAATATATTCAGATTCGAAGTTAATCGATCTCCAAATAACAATCTTTCAAACCCTTGATTTTTTGGCGCGATTTCTCCGCATCTAGCTTCCGATGCCTGTAGCTTGCTCAAATCTCAATCAAATGTTACAATTCCAGATGCTCTGGATTCATATTGATTGTTACAAGGATTTATATGATCAACATATCCCAAAAATGATTCTATAATATCAGTATTTCGCAATCTTATCTCAAAGTTTGTAGACCTAACCAAAGCACATTACCAATTTCTTTTCTTCTTGCTCCTCTCTTGATCCTGAAACAAGAAAAAAAATCCGATCCTATGGACTCGGATTGATGTTAGTAGCAAAGAAATACCAATGAATCAATCAAAATCATGCTTGCAGATTGCTTGAGCGTGAGAGAGAGTTCTTGCTTTTTGCTTTGCTTGCCCTTGTTCTCTTTTGAAGGTAGAGAGAGAGTTAACCCTCAAATTTGGGGTTTGGACCAAACAAATAGGTCAGAGATTTAGAGGGATGTTTTGGTCATTAGTCAAGACTCAAACATTCATGTTTCTTAAACTTAATATCTTCCCTTTTTACCACACTTTCAAACTTACTCTTAGTCATTAAAGTGAAAAACTAGTCGTTGGACCTACTGCCTTATCTTGGCTTAATATAATTTATATCTCTCAATATGAATCATGGATTGATGGAGGGACTCATCTGTTTGTAATCTTACATTCTAATTGGGCGTAAATCATGTTTTGATCATTCATTAAAATAATCCTAATCATGCTTTGGCAATCTTCAAGTGAGTTCTTACATACTCCATATCTCCTAGAGTACGTGTTGTAGCTTGGCACCCAACGGGCTGGCAACTCAACTTATCAATTGGGTTAAATTGATCCTTGATTAATTAATCTATAATTGAATGCAGATAATTAATGAAGGTTGACCAATAAGGTGTTATTTGGTCTATACAGTTATCAACTAAACGATATATGGACCTAAAGGGTCACACACATAAGGTCTATCGATGTAGGTAGATATAGACATAATTATGAGGGTTTTTATGAAAAAACCTTATACCAAATGTCTATAAATAGTGGGAGAATGACTACAACTCAAGGTGCTCATACAAGCCTTGTGGAAATTCTCTCCTTTCTTCTCTTTCTCACTTGGTGAAGAGCTTTGAAGAGGAGACCCAACCATCCGAAGGTCGTGTGGATACCGCTAGAGGCAAGACACTTGAATAGCTTCAAGAACTCCTTCAAAGAAACCTTGTACGTATGTTTTCTCATACATACTAGATGATACGATCATCTATTCTTGGTGGCTTGGTCTTTGAATATTTGATTCAATGTTTTCAGTTGTATTCGATGTTTTGATCAAAATTTTTAAAGTTTATCAACCTCAGAACCCAACAGCAAGGAGTAGCATCATGAGAGGAATTCATAAGTCCAATTTTATGCTTATAATTTGGTAATTGTGGTAAATTAGACATGTATAGTAATTTCATACTCTATTATGGAATATACTCCACTGGCATCTCTATGGCTCTTGATAGCTCCTTCCATCTACCAAGTTTCAGCTCCTAGTGCCCCTCTTGTGACTTCCTTGTCCTTTCAAGCCAACCTGCATCCATGAATTTCTCAAGCCCCATCATCACTTCGTGCCTATCCAAGTAACTCTTGACTCAAAGAAGCTTGCAATTATTTCATGACTATACTCATCATCTCATGTCATGGCACTTGACAGCTCTTCATTTGAGGCTCAATCAGCCCCCAAAATTTCATTTGAAAATTTCAATATAGTCGAAAGCGATTTAAAAATATTAAGCACCATCAACCAATGATCCTATCATCTAGTGCATATCAAAATCAATATTTTCAAGGGTCCTCGGAGGAGCCATTTGAAATTTTTCAAATGTATAGCCTCAAGCGGTATCCACATGATTCTTAGATGCTTGGATCTCCTTTTGAGCATTGATATGCGTAAAATCACAATCATATCAAACACAAATTCACATTTTAAAATTTATATTTAACGTCTTGAAATTGATATTAAATTTAAAACATTGGTAAATCGGGGTTGAATCTACATGGAGGAAGGTTAAAATATTGAATAAGGGTCTTTTGTATATTTGGGTGAAGAAAGTGGAAAAGATTGGTGAGGGAATGATACAAATACAAAAGATGCAACAAACCAATTAAGCACTTCCAAATCCCCTATTGTA
This sequence comes from Lemna minuta, assembly GCA_024174645.1. Taxonomy (NCBI): domain Eukaryota; kingdom Viridiplantae; phylum Streptophyta; class Magnoliopsida; order Alismatales; family Araceae; genus Lemna; species Lemna minuta. The sequence goes on along the minus strand of CM044102.1, from coordinate 1,047,267 downwards.
GATCAAAACTTCTCGATCAGATGCTAAAATAGTTAATTAGTGCTGGAAAGAAATGTGTAGGAACTGAAAAGATGGAATTATAGTCCTAGAACAAAATTAAATTGTCCAAATCTAAAGATTTGTGATAAAAAAAACTCACTCTAATGATGCTCTCTTATTGATTCACTCCGAGAGAGTCGGTACATCTCTCTCTGACTTGGTATCTTGCATTCAACCCAAGGAATAAATAAGAAAGATAAGACACTCAATAAAAATGAAGTTCAATACACGATGGACAATTGATTGACGCTCCCTTTCCTCTGGCTAGCGAATGCTAGAAGTGTCTAAAGAAACATCAAAAGCCTAGTTTTTCCGCTCCATTTTCTAGATCAGCCACTATGAGGAGCTAGAACATGAAAAGATAATTCTACATATAAAATTTCATCAATATCCAAAAATATCATGATTTCAATATGAAGCATTTCTAGCCATTGATTTTCCCTTTAAAGATGCCTAGTTGATTCACTAGTTTTAGGATTTGATCATTGATAACGTGTCATTGACGCATTCATTTTTATCATTATAAATGGGTTTTAACAAATAATTCTTAGTCATATAATGCACGTTATCATCTTTTTATGATATTTTTGCATTCATCATTACATTCCACTCATATACTCAACTTGCGTCTATTTAGTGCTAATTTAGTAAAAAAATAGATATGTCCTATCATGCACCATTCTTTTCAATTAATTATACTATGAGACTAACCCCATTTGACTCTTTCAAAGTCAAGTGGTTGAATTCTCATATTTTCTATGAGTTATGTGGATGTAGGGACATAGGTATGCAAGTAGGAAAGCATGGATATGGATGACGATAAGAGGAAAGAGGAAACAAATCTCTACTAAATTTGAACACCAAGACAACCACATTTTTATGAAATGTGGTAAATGAGATTTGGATTTGGTAAAGGTATCATCATAAGATTTCTAGGTTAATCCAAAAATTGATTTAGAGTGAATATTGGGCCAATCTCCTTATTTTTTTAAGGAGGTTGGACCAAGCTTAATTTTTTTATTAAATGAGACCTTAATTTTTTTCTCATGATTTTAGATATTTTTAGTATAAAAAAAGATAGAGGATTAAATTCTTGATCCAATGGAGAAAAATTTCGTGAAAAAAAGGATTTGTATTTTGTGAGATATTCAATTTCTAAGTTTAGGGATTTTTTTCTGGAATTTTTTTCTGGAATTTTTTTCTGATTTTTTTAGGGACTTTTTTTCAGATTTTGAGCATATTTACGAAAAATGCCACTCCGATTTTTTTAAAGTGAAAATTTACAAAAAAATGCCCTCCGATTTTCGAAGTCAGAAATTTACAAAAAAATGACACTCCGATTTTTTTAAAGTGAAAAAAATTACAGAAATACCCCTCTGATTTACAGGAATTTTTCGAAGTCAGTAATTTACAAAAAAATGCCACTCTACACTATTTCAATCAAAGACTATGATTTCTCTGAATTAAAATCATGATATCTCATGATCTAGATGGAGTTTTGAGCTGAAATTTTATTTCTAGATTCATCTCTTAACTCTCTATCCATCCATACCCTTGGATCAAACAATTAAGCTTGAAAAAAAATGATTTTAATAATTGGACTCTTTTACCCCTCTTTACACTCAAACCCTAAGAACTCACTATAAAAGCCTTCATTTTCTCTCTCCTTGCGTTTTTTGGCTCTCTCTTAGCATCAGGCTACCAGAAGGAAAGGGAGAGGAGGTCAAGGCCCAAGGAGGAGCATTGTTTGATGCTCAACCTTGTAGTGGAGAAGGGAGCAAGCAAAGATCGTGATCGGAGCGGATCGAGCATCACCCGGCCTAGGACGGGCACACCGACGGGGTTTGTGCGACGATATGGATTGAGTTCTTGCTTGTGTTCATCGTCTCCATAAACAGTAAAGTTGTATTTTCCTTTTATTTTTCTTTCTTATTTTCTTTTAATGTAGTGGCTTTGACATCATCGATACTTGCAACTCTCTCTCCCTATCGCTTCACATCGATTCGTCGATCCATCGCTGCCGCCAACCACTCTTCTCACCTTCTCATCATCTCATCCCAATTTCATTTCTTTCTACATTGTTTTTCCATTGGAATTCATATTTTTCTCCTAATTAAAAAAAAGAAACTTAAAAACTATCACTCATATTCATCTCTACATGCCGCATTTACATTTGCACTTATTTCCAAGCTCTCACTTCTTCCACGTTCTCTCACCTTTCATTTAAATATCTAATCTCATTGCCTCAGCTCCTTGTGGATTCGACCCTTGCTTACACTATACTAAGTAAGGAAATATAAATTTTATTGCATGAAATCGATACAAAACAACGACGGAAAACACGCGTAATCGAGTTCATCAATCATATCAAAATTTCAAAAACCAAGAATTATGCCACGTGTCATCATTTGATTATTCTCACCTTTGAAAGAAGTGAAAAATAATTTTGACCGTTGGATCTCATCCATCAATGTCGTAACGGCCCAAATTGTGCCACGTGTCACACTATAGTTCACTGCAAAAGAGGAAAAATTAGAAAAAAAATCTAAGCCACTGATTGTATTTTGCTATCCAACACCTCACAATGCACTGTATGTCAAATTGAGAGAAGACATGATCCAGTAGAACTAGTCATATCAAAATCAGACGACTCTTATTGGTGCCAACAATTAGAGCATTCAAGTGCTACCATGTGTACATGCGAAAAAAAAGGAAAAAAGAGTTAGTCCAACTAGGAAAAATGCAAATATATTTTTCTTTGAAAGAAAAGCCCATCTCATCACCTCCCTTGATAGAGCCATGTGATCACTAATAGTGTGGTGCGTGGCTCTATCTTGTCTCGCCACGAGTGTGTGCTACTAGATCAGAGTGCCACGTTAGTGAAACGTTAAAACAATTTTTTTATTAAAAAACCTGAAAATGCCTAGAAAATGAAGAAAATATTATAAAACTTCATTAAAAATGAATTAGGAAAAATAGGATAAAATTCAAAAGATTTCCTAAACTTAAAAATATCATATATTTTCATAGAAAACTCCTCTTTAGATGAAATTTTCACCACTTTGATCATTATTTTGTCCTCTTTCTAAACATCACTGAAATCAAGATAAAATTTATAAATTTTCATTTAACTTGCTTTATTTTCTTCTCATCTTCCTCTCTATTGTCCTTCCTTTAAGGCTTTCGACACAAAACTCAGGCAAATGCAATTAAGTCACACTTATTTGACCTTGAAAAATGTCAAACATCATTCTTGCATCAAATTTACCCTTATTTATTAAAAAATACTCGTATGAACAAGATGACATGATGCATACAAAGATTTCATTTAATCATGATAACATGCATAATAATGGTCTGAATTATAGTTTAATAACAAAATGCACATTAATTTTGTATGTGCAAAATGCATGTTATGAAACCTCTTCTTTGAGTCCTTGAAGATTCCACACCATCTAATCTCACTAGATCACTAGGGAGAGGCAAAAGAAGAGAGGGTGAGGTGTTCAACAAGGTTCACATGGGTATACGAGAGGGGTGAGAGGCCATCCCTCATTTATACACTCTTGTTTTTGGAAATTTTCTAAAAAACCAATACAAAGATGTTCATACCCACTAACTTCTATTAACGTTATGTGTGTGACCCTATAGGCCCATATATCCATATAGTTAATAACTCAATTGACTAAAAAACACTTATTGGTCAAATTTAATGATTAACTATGTTAGCATATAAATTAGTAACCCAAGGATCAATTTGACTCAATTGACAAGTCTAGTTGTTAGTATGTTGGGT
>CM044102.1:824041-1042932 GCA_024174645.1 Lemna minuta | reverse complement strand
AACCTAATAATATGGAGAGTGTATAAGAACTCTTTTATGGAACCTTTCCCATCATCGGCTATTGTGTACGTATAATATTTTATCTGCTTGAGACTCATGAATGTCTTTTAGGATATGGTCAACTATCAAACCCTAATGGGTCAATCAAGTCATTACTAATCCATAGAGAAAATTAGCCAGGAACTCCTCCAATATTTCTACTACCTTGGCCAAAGATTCATTGCATCTCGTTCGTTGAGTTAATCTCCTCAAATACTAAGTGTAGACAATCCTATCTTGATCATAGAATCTTCTTTGAGGACTTCATGTTTTATCCAAAATGTGACGTTTTAGAGATCTTAAGGCTAGAGATTCATAAGTCATAATCAAAATATAATCATCCATCCACAATATATCTTTGGTCTATCAAGTCAAAGCACCACAGACATAATCGTGACTTGAATGAACTTTATGTAAGGATCCATATGGATCAATTTAGTTGACTCTTTCTCTAAAGAGCACCAACTATCTATTCTTGGTGTCTCCACACTGATAGCTAGAGGATCAATGACACTTATTAGATGAGTCAAATCATATAGTGTTATTCATTTCGAATAATTTGAAGTCCTTCTCAAATATCCCTCGAATAAGAATAACATATGTTTTAAGGACTAGTGATCATTATATTATAATCACATCATAATTCACTTAGTCATTGCATATACTCATGGACTTCATTACAAACATCACACAAGAACGACAATAAATAAGTTTCATCTCAATGAATACAAATGAGATACATGAAAGTATTAGTTGGCTCGTAGGCCACATAATATCGATCACCAAGAGCATGTCGGTGCAAAAGCCCTTAAGCTGGCAACTAATTGAATCAATTTCTTGGTACTCATATCTTGATTGTCTTCATCATTTAGTGGCATAACTTAGTTTTGAATGGGATATTAAAAGATTTTTAAGTTTTCACATCACTCCCTTCTCAAAAGTGATTTTCTCTATAACTTCTTTCTTTCATTTATCCTTGCATTCAATGTCAATGCACATAATTTTTTGTGTCCTCAAATCCCCTGTGACCATGTACCTTAACTATTTTTGTTTGAACTAATAAAACTTAAAACAAAAATATACCCTAAGCACCAAAGATAAAAATTTGTGCCTTAAGAAAACCATCCAAAAAGTGCCTCTCAAACTTGGGTATGACACCAGTATTAGTTTAAAATTAATTTGATATCATCTTTTTGAGATGATATGCTTTAAAAAAGATAGCTCATGATGATCATACATGCACATACACACACATCTATCTATATATATATATATATAGAGAGAGAGAGAGAGAGAGAGAGAGAGAGAGGCAAGGAAGAGATAAAGTAAAGGGGCATACTCAAGGAAAATATGAAAATATTTTATTCTCGTCCTCAAATATGAAAAATATGAAACTATTTTGTAAACACTTTAACTCAAAAAAAAAGTATTGGAAAAGACTAATTTGCATGGCTGCACCAACATCAACTAATTCCCTAAAGCTCAATCATTCTACATATACTTCAAAAGAGGTTTCTTGTCCATTTAACAATGTAAGCTCTGTGAACAATGGGGACTGTTTGACAATATACCAAGATTGTGAGAAATGAAAGGATAAATAGTAAAAGTTCTTATAGAAATATTTATGAGGAGAGACAAGAAAAAACTTCCACAGCTCTCTCCTACACTTTTGAATGACCTCCCTCTACACAAAATCAACAGCTCACACCAAGCTTTGTGCCTCAACAAAAAAACAATGGTTGAATACATTAAAAAAACAGCTTGAGATTAAATAATTTCTCTCCATTGGCATATTGAAATTAAAAATTAGATCCATAAATATTTGAAAGTTTCTTGGGTGGTAGAGGAGGCAAAGATCTTGAGCAATACTGCTATAGGTTACCACTCCATTAACCGAGAAATAGTCAAAGTGTAGCCTCTTACTTTTGAAACTCTTTCATTGACTCTCTCAATATCATTGTACTTGAATTTTCCCTCTCATTCCCTCTTGTTGCATGATGAATTATTCTAAGAATGTTTCAATGTAGATCGAATCAGCTTTATTTGGATTTTCTTAATGGGATCAATTTCTGGTGCCCAATGACTTGCATTAAACCAATTAACTCTTCATCTATTGCATTGGTTCCTTCAAGTCCTTGATTCATTTCTTCTCTATGTGAGTTTGATACATGATGGCTTGATTTTTAGAAATCCAACTATATTCTTGAGTTTTTTCTTATCTTATTATGAATTTTACGATTCTCTAGAACTAATTTTCACATCCATCTTGTAATCGTTTAGCAAACTAATAATCACATTCTTTCGATTATGAACTTTAGAAATCAAATAGGGTTTGAAAACGCATAAAATATCCTTTTTTTTATTTAACTCTCAAAACTATATGGATATCAAAACTAAATATAGTTTTTGATATAAAAATTATCAAAACTAAAATGCGACTAAATTTTTTTCCAAAATATCAAAATTGCAATGGTTGACAATTTGGAAGTATAAAAATTGAATAAAAGTAAAAGTCAACGTATTTGTAGATACATAACCCCTTCATCTTCAAATGACCCATGAATTGATACTGATTTTATTGGATAAAACGAACTGAAACCCTAGAGTTAAGAGTGTCTAGTTAAAATCCCCTTCTTTCTTACCTATAACGGTAATATTTTTTAAAAAATAAAAATAAAGAAGCAGAGAAAGAGAGAGCAAGTTTGCAGGTAATGACTCCTCTCGTAATAATGTCTCCGCGTTCCGTAGGCCGGTTACCGACAGAGGAAGAGAGAGAAACGCTCACCTCCGTCCTCTCTCTTCTCTTCGTTCTTTCCACCGCCGGCGGTCATCGAAGGGCGGCGCCGCCCAGGCGTTCCTCGGCCCGCATGCGGCGCGCGAACGCCAAGCCTCCGGCGGTCTTCGGTCCCCTCCACAGCATTACCGCCCACATGGACTCCCCCAAAATCGGAGGTGGAACTATCTCCACTGTCTGGGTCTCCCTCCTTTCAGTGATCATCGCCTGCCTTTGCTTCTTCCTCCTCGTTTGGTTCGTCTCCGGAAAGAGGGATCTTCGTTTCGAGATCATAATAGATGGTGGGAGCACCGGAACGAGGATCCACGTCTTCGCTTACAGGATCTCTCAGGCCGGAGTTCCAATTCTGGATTTTGGGTCCACGTCGACAATGAAGGAGAATCCTGGGTTGTCGGCTTACGCGGAGGAGCCTGATTTGGCTGGAGAATCTCTGGTTAAGCTTCTGGATTTTGGGAGGGAGAAGGTTCCCAGGAACCAAAGGAGAGAAACTAAAATTCGGTTGATGGCGACGGCGGGATTGAGATTGCTGGATAATAAGGTACAAGAGAGGATTTTGATGTCTTGCAGGAGGCTTCTGAAGACTTCGGAGTTTCTCTTTAGCCCTGATTGGGCGTCGGTAATCTCAGGCAGCTTGATCGTTCCTATAAATTCATTTGGAATTCGTTCTCTGTGGATTGAAAGCTCCACGTAACCATGTTTCTGGATTACTGGGGAGATAAAATTACTCCTTTTTGGGGAATTTTCAGGCGATGATGAAGGTATTTATGCATGGGTGGCGGCTAATTATGCTCTTGGATCATTGGGCGGGGATCCTGGGGAGACGACAGGGATAATTGAACTCGGGGGAGCGTCAGCGCAAATTACCTTCGTGTCAGAGGAGGAGCTTCCGGCAGAATTTACTCATGCGCTTCAATTTAGCAAAGTCACTTACAACCTTTATTCCCATAGTTTCCTTCATTATGGGCAGGTGATATTATCTCTGACTGCATCTTTTGATGCTGGAATATCTGTAAATTGACTTGAAAGATACTGACGAATAGATTCAATCCTGATTTCCCGCTATTTAATTCCTTGAAATTTAGATTTGCAAGATGTGGGTTAATGAATGAAAAATCAAATGCTATGTTGCTTTCCTGAAATGTTTTTCTGTAGCACATCGAAAATAGTAAACTTAATGTTTTGTAGTTGAGAGAGGGAGAAAATAGATAGTATACTTTATGATTTCATCATTGCTGTTAACATTTATGGTTATTTGTCACTTCAGAATGCGGCGCACGCGTCTTTTCTTGAATTTCTGAGCTCAAGAGAGAGGAGATCACGTAAGTGGCTGTTGCAGGATCCTTTCGTGGTTTTATCCTGACCCTTGTTGTATTTACTCATTACATCAAACACTCACTTATGTATAACGTTGAACGCCAGCATTTTTTCAACTTGAAGATTATTCCATGCAGATGAGATACCATTTGCTTCTGAGAGATTTGTGGATCCTTGCTCACCAAAAGGATATCAAGGGATTGGAAAATCTCAGATGAATTTGCTTTCAACAACCGGTAACTTTTCCAAGTGTAGATCTGCTGTGAGGGCACTGCTGCGAAGTGAAAAAGGTACCTCTGGTGCAAAGAAATGAAAATACTGCTGAGACGCGTTATCTTATCTTAACATTTAATTGTATAATCATGATTGTGCCACAGACTGCTTGTACAAGGAGTGCCGTTTGGGATCAGCCTTTGTTCCTGCCCTGGAAGGGAAGTTCCTGGCGACAGAGAATTTCTTCTTCACCTCCAAGGTTTCCTAATTTTCTTTCATTTTCATTTACATGTGTTTGATTATTTTCTCATAATTATACTGTTGCAACAGTTTTTTGGGCTGGGCCGGAGAGCAGTTCTCTCAGACTTTGTTGCGGCAGGAGAGAAATTCTGTGGAGAGGATTGGATGAGACTTAGGAGAAAGTATTACTCTCTGGAGGAAGATGACCTCCTGCGCTACTGCTTCTCCTCAGCTTACATTGTGGCTCTCTTGCATGATGGTCTCGGCCTGCCATTGGATGATCAGAGGTAATAAATCCAGCTAGGCTTCTGTAATTTTTTTACTAGGGATCATTGCCGGACTTGGTATCTGTCTTGGAGTTTTTGATAGGGTATAATTGGAGGTCAACACAGGGCTGCTTGGTTTATTTTCCTGGGTTAAAACCCTAAGTCATCTCTTTTTCCTCAAGTTTGCTTTTGACTTTCGTTGAATTCTTTTTTAGGGTTGACACTTGTGATTTGGTAATTCACTGAATTCTTCTTTTGGTTTTTACTGATGGTCATCGTTGTCACTGACTTGGTTTTCTTTAATGGGTACATACTCTGAAATCAATTCGTTCTTTCCCTGTTAACTTTTTGTTGACTTATGTTTGTGCTTGAAGGATATATTGACTCCTATCTCTCCTGTAGTGTCTGTTTGGTTTTAATCGGTGGTCAAGATGCGAGATGACATGGGTTCTTATCCTGAATTTAAATCCAAAAGTTTCATCAGGCGTTTGTCGGTGGTTAATCTTATCTTTCAGTTTTGGTTCTGTATTTTTTTATTGTTCTCGAGTGTGCCAGTCTATAAAATTGACCTGGTAGATTATGTGGTTGTAGTTGGTTGACTTTCTGCACGTTATTGCATGATGTCGTTGACCAGGATTATATACACAAATGAAGTTGGCAGCGTGCCACTGGACTGGGCAATGGGTGCATTCCTGATGCTGGCAACGCTGACTGAGGGAAGCATTGGCCTGGAAAAATCAAATGAGTTCAACAGGGATGGCAGTCAAAGCGGGTCAACACCAAGTGTTTTGGTGGCGTTTTTGGTGGTGATGGGCGTTGTGGGCTGGTGGGCTTCAAGGTGGAGGAAGCCCCAGCTGAAGACCATCTATGATTTGGAGAGGGGGAAATACATTGTGAGTCGTGTGGCGGCTACGCGGTGAGTAACTCGGCAGTTTGTCGAAATTAACTGCTCTCTGTACAGCCGCGAGGTGTTCTGCTGCACTTCTTTTGTTGAATATTTGCTCGATATTTCACTTGAGAGAGAGAAGCTTGGACAGAAGGGATCGAGCTAATATGAAGCAATTTTTATGCGATGGTTGGGCATCTTTTAGTCTACGGTGAGCTTTCTGATTTCTATCCGGCCTGAAACAAGGAGATAGGGAGAGCACAATTTTCTTATTCAGAACAGAAGACCGACGAGAAACTCATGAGTATAATTCTCTCTCTCTCTCTCTCTCTCTCTTCCCCGATTAAGCCTTTGACGAAGCATTGAAGCATGAAACGGGAGAGCGCAGAGAGCGAGAATCAGCTAATATTTGTCATCTTACAGTAGACGACGGCCTCCCGAATTTTCTCTTCCCGGTCTCTTTGAGAGGACGCCTGGCATGCTAGTGTATCACTTGCAGCATTACGCCGTCGAGGCAGGTTCTCCGGCGAGCAGCACGGGAAGAGCATCCGCATTCCTCTCACAGTCGTCTTTACTTCCCGCTTCCGAGCTGGCCCCACGACGGCGCCTCCCCTTTCTTTCGACGGAGAGGCTCCGACGCTTATTACCCAGGCGTCGATTGCATTATCGTATGTCAGCGTGACGCCCGTCGTCGTCGCTATCTTCCCCGCCGGGTCCATTCTTCTTCTTCTTCTTCTTTTTTTTCTTCTTCTTTCTTCTTCTTTCTTCTTCCTCTTCTTCTTCTTTCTTCTTCTTTCTTCTTCTTTCTTCTTTTTTCTTCTTCTTTCTTCTTCTTCTTTCTTCTTTCTTCTTCTTCTTTCTTCTTTTTTCTTCTTCTTTCTTCTTCTTTCTTCTTCTTTCTTCTTCTTTCTTCTTCTTTCTTCTTCTTTCTTCTTCTTACTCTTCTTCTTCTTTCTTCTTACTCTTCTTCTTCTTTCTTCTTCCTAGCCTTCTTCTTCTTCTTCTTCTTCTTCTTCTCGATCTGGAAAGAGGGGATGCCAGACGATTTCGAGCTGTGTAGAGAAAGCTTTAGGAGGAAATGAGGCGGAAAAGCCGGACGATTATCCGGGAGAGTGTAATGACGCATCGACGGGTTCGTCGTTTTTAATATTCCATTAGTTGTCTAGAGCTCTCGGCAGTGCATGAGATCTGTCCCAGCACCGTTCACCGTTGCGTATTTTTTATTTTAAATGTTGGGCCGATATTAATGGGCTAGTTTACTGGAACTGAAATACTGATCGGATCGAAGTGCCTTCATCGAGCCCAGTGATCTGACATATTCTTGGCAGTCTTTGGTAGGTTGAGGCAGCCCATTATCACTCGCCGTTCCCATTTAACTCTCGGCCTTCATCAATTCAGTATGTTATTTTATTTGCCCCTTTCGATTCAGCTTCATCTCTATCTTCCTTTCACCATTATTTCTCCCCTTACGGCCAAGGAGCTGTCAGCATTCCTGAAGGCATGCTCTCTCTCTCTCTCTCTCTCTCTGTCTCTCTCTCTCTCTCTCTCTCTCTCTCTCTCTCTCTCTCTCTCTCTCTCTCTCTCTCTCTCTCTCTCTCTCTCTGTCTCTGTCTCTCTCTCTCTCTCTCTCTCTCTCTCTCTCTCTCTCTCTCTCTCTCTCTCTCACACACACACACATTCTGAAATGATTTAGCAGCACGAAGGATGCCTTTGGAGCATACTTTCCATGGCTAATTCCCTTCATCTAACTCAAGTTAAAACTCCATTTCTGCCTATTTTTGCTCTTATTTGAAGGTCTAGATTTGTTCTCATAGCTAGTTTTGTCTGAGTTCGGAATTCTATTCCAATTCTCATGTTTTTATGGTTAATCTATTGGAATTTCTGGGTTTTTCTAGAAGGTCATGAAACTTATCCATAGAAGATAAAATTTTAAAGCAAAACATATATGTGGAAGCATTTTCAGACAATAAATCTCGAGCGATGTGAGGAAATCTTATTTAACATGAAGATATTGATAAATATTATGTGGTCTATGAGCTAAATTATACTTCCATATCTCGTTTTTATTCGTTGAACCGGGATTTATTCATTTTTGTTCTTGTGCGATCTTGCATAAATAATGACTAAATAAGTTATGATGAGATCATAATTAATCGATCATTAGTCCTTAAAAAAAATTCTAAATACTCCTATTTGAGGGATATTTAAGAACATTAAAATATTCAAGGAGAATAAAACTATATAATCTAACATGTATGATGAGTATGACTGATTTTATGGCCATCGGTATGGAGACACCAAGAATAAGTAGTAGGTGCTTTTTGGAGAAAGAGTTTACTCAATTGATTTGTATCAATCATTAAATAGTATTGTAGCTAACCATCAATTGAGTTGATTTCTGTCATAGTCGTGTACGCAGTCTTACAACTTGAGACACCAAAGATATATTATTGATGGATGATTATTTTTTTCTATTACTTACAAATCCCTAGCCATAAGATCTCCAAAAATGTCATCAAATTAGATACTCCAAGAAGTTCTCAAACGTTATTGAAAACTTATTGTCTCATTATTAGATCATCTACCCTCATTATTAGAGAAGATTGACTCAAGGAAGAAGATACAATTAAATCCTTATATAAGGTATTAGAAATCCTTATAAAAGGCGTTCTTGATAATTTAGCTCCCAAATGATGTGAAAGATGATGGACGGTGGTGATAGATGGAAATGGTAGAGATGGTGCTAGAAGAAGAGAAGATATTCCCCTAACTTATTCTTCTTCTTTTCACTTCTTTTTATTTCTCTCTTTTTCTTTCTCCCTTTTTCCTTGCCTCTTTCTTTTCTTTTCCTTTTTTTTTAAATGATAACTTTGGGCTGCCTCCTAAAGAGCGTTAAGTTTAACGTCTTCAGCCAGACTCATTTAAGCTCATCTTCTTCAACATTTGATGTGATTATTATAAATCAAAAATTGATGCATGATAAGAAAATTCCTCAAGATCCTAACCATAATTATCCTTTTTATGAATAATGAATCATTATACTTTATAGTTTGAAGGTGTAATTCAGAATTTATTCATGAAATTCAATTCATATCATCAAATCAGGTTCATGTAATCACAATTTATTAGAGGTAATATATTATAGATATATTATATTATATATATAAATATAGAAATATAGATATATTTTTTAGAAAATTTTCTATCGATAGAGCGGTTGGAACTTAGATCACTTTAAGTTTATCATGGCGTAAGTCTACGCAGAGCATGGTGGTGGCGTACGACCCCCGTCGCCACCAAGGCATGACACTACGGCGCCGGAGGAACCGACACCCGCGCGCGTCCAGCCCCCTCGACAGGCGAAGACGAAGGATGCCGATTTTCACTACACCAAGTGAGGACTTCATCTCGCCACGACACATCTCACCGGGCTCGCGCGCGCGTGGAGTTATCTATTCTATATTTCCTTTTATTATGAACTTTCTTAGCCCGCACGTGTTTAAGTAGGCCTTTACATATTTTCTTCTTTCTCTTTTAGGCCTTCGGGTGGGTTCGCTCCTTTTCGGGATCCCATTCGTGAGGCCCTTTCCCTTTGTAAAACTTTAATTTTCTATGATCATGTTTAGGTGTGGGTTGTGGGCCTCAAGTGGGCCCTTTCCTCTCTCGGGATATTATGGGCTCTATAAGAGGGGAATGGACCCCCCCCCACAAACCCTAACCGTCATTTGAAGAAAGAAAGGAGCACTCTCACTCTCAAGTGGCTGCTCAAGGAATATCAAGGAAGGAGACCAACCGCCGCCGCACCACCATGTGCCGCCGCCGAGACCGCCGCCTCCCCTTGCCTTGATCGCGTGCTACCAGCGTGCAGCCTTCCCGCCGCCGCCGGATCGCCGTGCTGCCACTCTTTCCACTCCCCCACCAACTCCTGCCAACCCCGATTCCTCTCCACGCGAAACCCTTCCCCCCCTTCCTCACGAATCCGCCAGACCCTCTCACATTTCTCTCCACACTTCCCCGAATCCGAATTCCTTACATTTCCGCGCGACCACTCCCCTTCTGTTCGGGAATTCTCTCACGCTCAATCGCGCTCCCACCTGCAAATTCCACCCCGACGCGTGGCCTTCCCCCACTCCAACGCCCGTCTCTCTCTCCTCCCAATTCCCAGCTCCCTCACCGACTCGTGAACGCCGAGACCTTCCTCCTCCCCCCTTCCCCTACTCCGCGATAAATCCTACCCTTCCCGAAATCGCCACCGTCGTTCCCCATCGCCCTGACCCTTGCCCGCTCCTTCCCCCCATGACGTAACCGACGTTCCAGTCCGTCACCCCCAATCCCAGCCACCTACTCGAAATCGACACGACCGACTTCGTCCTCCCCCTTCCAATCTCGGTTGAGAACCGATAGGATCCGGCGGAATTCACTTTTCCTACCCCTCCTAATTTCGGATCCTTCCGAAATCCGCATCGCGATCTTACCGTATTTCCTTCCCGCCTGCTGATCTTCCCCAACCCTCCGACATTCACGGAACGCCACCCAGTCTGCGACCTCCTTCCCAATTTGCCACGTTCACAAACACCATTTTCGACCCTCAACCCTGAATTCACTTTCACGTGTTCGAACATCCCTTTTCGCAGCCCGCGACCTTCCCGTTGCCGACTCACCGTCCCAACCACTCTCCACCAACCTGCAGGACCTCCCTTTTCCCCTCCTCCACCTGGAATCCCTTCTCGCCAATACCCACTGCTCTGCCAGAGGATTCATCGCGGAAACAACCAGGCGGTCGTCCCTGAGAGACTCGCCTGACCACGCATCCGAAATTGCGCGCGCCTGCAGCACAGTGACACCCACGGATCGGGAATTACCCCCAGATCCCGATCAGCCCGCTGGGCTTGTGTCTTGTACTACCAGCCCACGCGCTCGTGAGCTGGCTGTGGATCTTGGACACCAGGCCCACTTGCTCCCCTGCAGTCCGACTACATCTCCGCCCCAGAATATTGTTCTTTCTATTCGTGCTGGGAATCCCGCTTCGACCACGATTTTGTCGGCTCGGCTTATCTCTGCTGTTCGAGCGTGCAGCGTACGAACGACTTCTAACATCACGACCGACCGGGGTCGCGCCCCGCAGGTTAGGCACACATCCCCCCTCCTTTACGTTGAAGTTCTCTATCTTTTTCAGTATCTCCGGCACCTGTTTCCACCGCCGTCGGAACTTAGTTTAGGACGAGCGATTAGACGACTCGATAGGATTGAGATCGTGGACCAATCCGTCGTGTTGACTGTCGAGCTCTTCTCGACGATTCACGGCTCAACGCTCGCAAGGACGTGGATCGGAAGGAATCCCAGACCGACGCTACTCGGCCACCCCAGGATATCCGGAGACGATGATCGGGACGGTCTTCTGCTTGTTGGCATCAGTAGATCACTACATCATTGTAGATCGCCCTAGGATCTCCCTGTCTTAATTTCACCATTTGTAGCACGGTGTGTGATCGGTGTTGTACACCGGTCCTTCATCACATGGCTTCGATGCGGCTTAGGACGATGACAAACTCTAAATAACCATAGTACAAGAGGCTTTTTCGTATAGAATCGTGGATTTCCCCGGCAACGGCGCCATTTGACGAGAGGAGACCACGAGGTCATTAATTTCACGTGATCTCATGTCAAAAAAAAAGTCCAAACTTACCAATTTAATTAAAATAATTCGAATTGAGGGGTATAATGGTAAATAAGGGTCGAATCCACGGAGAAATAAGAGATTTTCGAGAGATCTTTTGGAATTTGATCAAATCGGACAATGAATTGGTGATAGAAATTAGGGAAAATGGTGGATTTAGAAAGATAACTCAAAGACAAATCCACGGAATCAAAAATCACTCGATTTGGATTAGTATTCGCGGAAAAATCAAAGAGCAAAGTGGAGAGAAATTTCTGAAAATCAGATCACGAAATTACCGAAATTAACGATGAAATTAAACTAAATTACTATCTTAAATTATAAATTGGTGATACATAACGAAAGATTAGAGGGAAAACACGTATTCTGACCTGGGATAGCAATCGAAATGATCCAATTACTCGCCGGATCGAGGCCTTTCATTCCGTGATTTCGAAAACGAGCATCCGTGTTCAAGAGACGAATTCTCCTTAATCGATCGACGAAATCTCACTTTTAATTACTCCGTGGATGCGGAAACGAGTCTAGAAGCGATTAGAAGTGAGAGATTCAAGGATGGAAGGTTGTAGATAGATCAATTTGGTGAAATCATCCAAGAATGCATTACAAATTTGAAGAACAACTTAATTTATAGGCGATTTGGGCGTAACCGTCGGATGGTGCGTTTAATCTTTTATTAAGGGTCCAGATTAAATGCGTGAAGGCAAATCGTCACGATTGACTCTCGACCCTTGGATTGTGGATGGATGCTCCCTATTAAGCCTCGTGTGTATGCATTATAAAATGCGCGAAACCGTCTTCGTTGGATCTTCATCGAATGGTCTTGATGATCCAATGAGTCCACCGATCGCGATTAATCTCGACCGTTATCACTTGGCTGATGGACGGTCGAGATTAATTGTAAGAGCTTCACTTAAGTTGATATTAAATCACGTGCTTTGATTGGTGATCCGGTGGACCTCGCGTCCACTGTATCAACGCGCGATAATCTCCGCGCTTTCGATCCGACGCCTAGCATTAATCCATGTCGCATGAAATTAAAAAGAAAAGTGGAACAGAGTCCCACACTGTAAAAATAAAAGAGAGATGTCGGGTTTAAAAGGTGCGACAGACTTAAGCGTTAGCTTAAATCCGACTAACAGATGCTTATATGTACTATAACCCTATATTACGAGTAAATATAAATATGCACACACGTGTCACCTCCGCGCCGAGCAGGCGCTCGCGTGGGTCCGCGTGGCTCTGTCACGTGGCCTTGCGTGCCACGTCGCATCCACATGGGTCCTGTGTAAAAAATAAACCCCTTTTTGTTTATTTTTTATTTTTTTAATCGATTTAAAATCTAAAATAAATTCATAAAAATCCAGAAAAATCCCTAAAAATTAGAAAATTCATAACTTTTAAAATATAACTCCAAATTAATCCAAATTTCTTTCATTTGATCCAAAATTAAATTATCTATCATTCTAAAAAGTCAAAATCAATAAATAACAAGAGTTTTAATTTATTTTTCAAAAATACATTCATTTATTTAAGATATTAACTTTAGAAAATTAAATGAATGTTTATAAAAATGATTTCTCTCCTTATTTAACTTTAAAAACCACTTATAATCTCAAATAAAGATAGGTTATAAAATCACTTATCTTTAATTCATCATAATTAACCCTAATTTAGTGCATTTTGAGATTATAACTTAAAATTGCATGAAATGATAGAAATGCACTCAAAGTATGATAACATGAATACAAATGGAATGTTTTATGCCTTATTTTGCATCAATAATCATCTATTATCATGTGAAGATTGCATGTTATCAGCGAGCGTTATAAGTAACGTGTGTAACATCTACCGTAGGATCGTGATCGGATGCTCAAATGTGTTTTTCATCGATTTTATTCTCAACTGTTATAACTCCTCTTGATCAACGGCTGAGATTAAAATGCAATCCAATGAATCCGATATCGCCACATACCTCTCTCACTTAAGTGAAGATCAACGGTTATAACTTCTCGCGCGATCGAAGGTCCCACGATGCGCCATGTCGCATCGCGCCCTTGATCATCGATCGCGATCGATCGGACGCTGCAGATTGCGTCACGTCACCTGCGCGCTATAAATAATCTGAAAATTTGATTTGAAATTCGAAAAATTGATTTTTAATCCCGGAAAATCCTTAGAAATTCCCTAAAAATTAGAAAATTCATAACTTTCAAAAGATATTTCCAAATTAATCCAAATTTCTTTCATTTGATTAGAAATTTAATTATCTATCTCATGTCTGACTAGGGTGCTAAGTCGGTCATGCACCGAGCTACTGAGGGTGAGACTAGGGAAGGGATGTCCTAGGGTGAACTATAGTGATGTAACGGTCTAATATGGCTAATAAGCAGAATACCGTCCGGCACGTCATCTCTGGAGCGCGGGAATGTGCCGAGTAGTGTCACTCCGGGAGACCTCCCGGTCCACATTCATGCAGGCGAGAAACCTTTGGTTGTTGATGGGGAGCTCGACAATCAACCTGACGGATAGGACCACGGTCTAAATCCTCTCAAGTCGCCTAATCATTTGTCCTAAACTAAATCCCGACGACGGTGGAAATAGATGCGGGAAATAGTGGAAGAGATATAGTACTTCAAAGTAATGAAGAGGGGATGTGCGCCTAACCTGCGGGGCGCTGGCCTGGTCGGTCGTGATGATGAAGGTCGTTCGTACGTGGCACGGACGGTCGGTAGAAGTAGGCCAAATTGGTGACGGTGCGGTCACGGCGGAGTCCTGGGCGTGGAAAGGTAGTTTGACAAACTGGCGGGAAACACGAGTGAAGCGCAAGGGTGAGCGGGCAGGATGCACGGGGAGGAGTGCGACCGCGTGGTTCGGGGCGCACATCCGCGGGCGGTAATAGGC
Organism: Lemna minuta; assembly: GCA_024174645.1. Taxonomy (NCBI): domain Eukaryota; kingdom Viridiplantae; phylum Streptophyta; class Magnoliopsida; order Alismatales; family Araceae; genus Lemna; species Lemna minuta. The sequence continues at coordinate 1,028,599 of CM044102.1, read as the reverse complement.
GTTCGGGCGTTGATCGAAGCAGCGCGTGCAGGCGTAGTGGTAGGAGGAGGGAGGCGTTGAGACAGACTGATTGGATGAGATCAGCAGGAGCGCACGGGAGGTGGCGTAAGGCATCCGAGAGGCCACCTAATTGGTTTGGTGCGGGGTCGTGCGAGAGCGGCACAGACCTGGGGAAGACATCATGGGGATCCGCCGGGCTGCAAATTTTGATGGTCTCATGGACTTCGGTCAACGCGAGCAGGCTTCCCGAAAAATGATGGCGTGGACGGGAAATCGGGTACAGGAGTATGCGTCGCGCGAGCCTGGCGTCGTGCAGAGCTGAATGGGCACGACCGGGACACCAGGCAACCCGCGCGAGGCGGTGAAGAAGTCGGCGGGCGAGCTAGCGCTGCGGTGCGACCAAATGGGAGTCACGTTGTGACAGAGGGGAGATTGGCGCGGGTAATGAACGGGGAGTGATCGGATGTTGGAAAGGGACGATGCGAATGGGTAGGTGGGCGGTGAAACTGATTTCGCCGGGGGTCGTATGCCTTGAAGGCGTAATTGGTCCGGTCGTCGTTGTGGAATTGGTTGGGGCGTCGGAATGAATTTGGGAAGGGGGGAGGGGGAAAGATAAGGTGATTTTAATTCGGCGGGGAAAGGGATACAGTGGCGAGAGGGGTGGCGGGATTCCTGGACGTCCAATTGCAAGGCAATCGGGGTAGAGAGTGGGAGTATTGGGCGTGGGTGAGGGAGAATGTCGGCGGGGCTATGGTGCAAAAAAGATAGTGAGAGGGGATGGGATGGCCGAGGCGTCAGGATGGCTTCCATGGAGCGTCGAATTCGTCCGGCTAATGGGAATTGGTAGAGGTGGATGGCCGGGAGGAGATTGGGTGGGCGACTGAGCGTCCTTAGGCAGGGCGCGAGATGGAAAGAGAATTTTGCAAAGGGATAGGGGGACATGGGTGAGCGCGAGACGGGGAGGGGAAGCGTCGGTCGGTATCTTGAATCGTTCTTGGGGAAAATGTTGGAATTGGAGAGAGGGGGAACGGTGATGGGAAAATCCGGGAAGGGAATGAGGATGACGGGGTGACGAGACGAGACCGCGAGGTCATCGATTTCACGTGGTATCGCATCAAAAATTATTCCAAACTTATCAATTTTAGGAAATTCACTCGAATTGAGGGGTATAATGGTAAATACGGGTCGAATCCACATGGAATTAAGGAATTTCTTAACGTAATCTTTAAATTTAATTAAATCGGATGAGAAATTGATGGTAGAAATTGGGGAAAATGGTATTTTAAGAAAGTAGACTTCAAATCGATTCCACGGAATCAAAAATCGTCGAATTTGGACTTGATTTCGCGGAGAAATCAAAATTTGAAGTGGAGAGAAAATTTCGAGCGTGAAAATCGTGATTTTAGGTGAAATTTGATGAAATTAACTTCTAAATCCTAATCTAAAAAGCAATTAAACATTATAGAAAGATAATCTAGGTAAAACCGCTCCAACTAAACTCAATTAGCGATCAAAACGAGGCGATTAAACGTATTAATCGCCGAAAACGTGAAGAACGCGAACGTGAGCTTCAAGCTGCGATTTCTCCCTTGATTCTCCACCAAATCTTGACTTCTACCCCTCCGCGGACGCGGAAATGAAAGAGGAAGAGGAAGGAATCAAGAGAAACGAGAAGAATGGTGTCTAAACAGCTCAATTGGATTGAAATTCAACTCGGATGCTTACAAACGATGAAGAACAAGTCTTTTTATAGGCCGTCATTTCGTAACCGTCTGATCGTTTCGATCGACGGTTACGATGGAACGGTCCATCGTGGACCGTTTCAAAAATATCGTATCCGTCCGATCGTGATGGATGGTCCAGATGCGACCGTTAGAGATGCGTTTATAAAACGCCTTAAATCACGCCCGTTGGATCTTGATCTGACGGTCGAGATGCGTCCCGCGCGATTAAATCTCGGCCGTTATAATCCATTTAATTCAGCACATGTCTTGATCATCGCCGGTGGACCACGGGCGCACGCGATCGACGCGCGTCGATTCATCGCCCATTTGATCCGGCGCTCCTCGTCGCGCCACGTCACATGTATAATATATAAGGCGTGTGGATTAGTCCCACACGGAGTTAATTTTAGGAAACCGTCGGGTTTATAAGACCCGACGGTTTATTAAGTTCGAAAACCCCTTCCCATATAGGCAAGGCTGAAGAACTTTATACTATATATAGTAATAAAATATATATTAAATATATACGCCGCGTGGGCCCGCGTGGTGCTGCCACGTGGCCCGGAGTGCCACGTCGCATCCACGTGGCCCCGCGCCGATTAAAACTGCTTTTTTTGCATTTTTTTAAATTTATTTTAATCGATTTAAATAGAAAATGAATTCATAAAAATCCTGAAAAAATCCCTAAAAATAGAAAATTCATAACTTTTCATATATAACTCCAAATTAATCTAAATTTCTTTCATTTGATCCGAAATTTAATTATCTATTATTTTGAAAAGTCAAATTTAATAAATAATAAGAGTTAAAATTATTATTTCAAAAATACATTTATTTATTAAGATTTTAAACTTTAGAAAATAAAATGAATGTTTATAAAAATTGATTTCTCTTATTATTTTAACTTTAAAAACACTTATAATCTCAAGAAAAAGATGGGTTAAATTATTAAATTCTAATTTATCAAAAATTAACCCTAATTTAAAGTATTTTGAGATTATAATGACTTTTTCATATAATAATAGAAAAATGCATATAAGTACGATAACATGCATGAAAAATAAATTATTTATGTCTTAATATGCATCAAAAATCATATTTTATCATGTCAATATAGCATGTTATCACACCCCCCAACTTAAATTATTGCTAGTCTCTTAGCAATTCAGTATATGATCTCCGTAGAAGGTCTTTCCATCCTTTGACCCTACTACTAAAAAGGTGAAGTGTATAAATGTATGATCACGTTTTTCCTCATAGTGTAGGCCCTAATGATCTAGATTCCATTTCTAGGTTAACTTCTTTAGTGCATGTTAGGGTAGTGCTCATCGGCTAATGCTCAAGTCTAATTCTTGATTGTACTCAAGGTGAGCCTATCTAAGGTATGATGCTATGGTGCTAAAAATATACTCACTCTCTCATGAGTGGATGTAATTCCTTACCCTCTCCATAAACACATCACTCCTTCCCTCAACTTGGAGGCTACCAAGTACTTAGAATTCCCTTCAACTCGTTTTCCTCCTTAAAAGAGTGCAATTCAAATGGATTCCTATCTTTGGATGCATCGTGTGAGGAGGCTGAAGGAAATAAAAGATATTATTTCTAAGGGTATGACTTGGCTAAAAGTAAATATGCTGATAAAACAAAGTGGATTATAAAATCAAAGAAGGTATCACTTATGATGATTATACTCCCAAGTGAGGTTGATGATGATGAATAGGGTAGATGGTAGAGATGGTAGTGGAGGTAGAGATAAAGATAGAAGATGTTCCCACTTATTTTCCTTCTTGTAACTTCTTATTTCTCTCTTTCTTTTGACTTTGCTCCTCTTTCTTTTCTTCTACATTTTTTTTAAGCATTTCAGAAGACTAGAATGATGATGTGGAGGAGTTTTAGGATTTCTGAAGAGAGTGTGTAGCAAATGAAGTGTAGTAAAGGTATAAGCACATGTGGGAGGAAAAATGGAAGGTGAGATGGATGTGTGGGTTCACTTGGGAGTGTTCATCATCAAAAGCGAAGTTTGAAATAAATTGGTGTTTACTACTTGACTGCTTTGGAAGAGAAAACTACATGCCTATAAGGAAAAGATAGGTGCTACAAAGATTATGGATCATTGCACTCTTTAAAGGGGAAAGTCTAGCATCGAGAAATTCTTTATACTAAGCAGTTTGGGCTAATAGTAGGTAAACGGTGAAATTTTTTTCTCTCAAATACTCTCCTTTCCAATCCCATAGCATTTCAACCTCTTGATTACTCTTTTTCCTTGGTGCTTGTTAGATACTCAACCCCAAATAAGTCAACCACTACTGTAATCCATTGGTCTCTCTAGATCATTTGGCTTTATTACTCAAAATGTAATCATATGGACTATAAGGTCCTCACTTCTACATCTCTAGTAGGTCAGATCTCTAGATGAAAAGACTTATAAGGTGGGGTAGATTAGATCAAAGCTTTTAAAAATAGGAGTTTTTTTAGAAGGTAGAATTTTAAAATTTTCAAAAATTGTAGGACTTTTTCTAAATCCTCACCCCCCAACTAGATTCTTTCATTGCCCTCAATGAAAACTACATGCTTATGTGAAAAACTCGTCGAATCATGGCATGAAAACAATAAAAAGTGCGGTGAGATGGGTTTAGAAAAGCTCATTAGTCCGTGATGCTCGTCGGATTTTCCAGTGCAGGTGCGCCCTTTCCTAATGTAGTTCTCCGACGTCTAAAAAGAAACTGAAATGAAAAACATAAAACTAAAAGGTAAGATAATCTTGGGGTGCCTCCCAAGAGCGCTAAGTTTAACGTCTTCAGCCAGACTAAACAAAATGAAACCTAGACTACTCATGGGTCGAGGGTGATACTGTTGTTGGGATCTGAGGCTCGAAAAGCTCTCCAAATCTTTGTCCAAAATAATGATTGCAGCTGAAGGTGTTGAATCAAAACATTCAACATCGTGGAAGCACCAAGAATAGATGATCTCATCATCCATTCTAGGTGATCCTATCATCTAATATAGAATAAAATTCATACTTACTTGGATCATTTGAAAGAGTTCTTCAACCGTTTAAGCGTCCAGCCTCTAGCGGTATCCACACAGTCTCCAGACGATCAGATCTCCTCTTGAACACTCGTCACCACGAGAGGAAGAGAAGAGGGAGGAGAAGTTCCACTAGGCTTGCATGGGTGCCTCTATTATGGTCGTTCTCCCCCTATTTATAGACTTTGGGAATGTGAACTTTTGACAAAAAACCCTTATTATTATGTCTATATCCACCGACGTCCATTGACCTTATGTGTGTGACCCTTTAGGTCCATATATCTCGCCAGTTAATGACTCTATCAACCCAATAACACTTATTGGTCCTTCTTATCAATTAACTATATCAACATATAGATTAATTGACTAAGGATCGATTTAACCCAATCGACGAGGTTGAGTCGCCAGCCGGTGGGTGCCAAGCTACACCACGTGCTCTAGGAGATATGGAGTATATTAGAACTCTTTCATGGAACCCTGCCGTCATTGGTTACCGTGTACGTATAATCCTTCATCCACACGAGACTCATGAATGACTTAGGGTATGGTTAATTGTCAAACCCTAATCCGTCACTCAATTTAGTACTGATGCGAGTAGGAAATCATTGAGAACAACTTCTCTAATATTTCTGCTACCTTGACTAAGGATTTAACCGCATCTCATTCCTTGAGTCGATCTCCTCATATACCGAGGGTGGATGATCCCATCTTGACCACACAATCATCTTCATGAACTTCATGTCGTATCTAATATATGATGTTTTAGATATCCCGTGACTAGGGATTCGTAAGTCATAATCAAAACATGATCATCCATCCACAAGATGTCTTTGGTGTCTCAAGTCAAAGGACCACATACACAATCATGACATGAATCAACCTGATTGACAATTAGGTATATTACCATTCAAGGATTCATACGGATCAATTCAGTGAACTCTTTCTCCAAAGAGCACCCACTATCTATCCTTAGTGTCTCCACACCGATGGCTATAGGATCGGTCATACTCATCATATGAGATGGATCAGATAGTGCTATTCTTTCCAGATAATTCGATGTCCTTCTCGAATATCCCACGAATACGAATGTTTAGAACATATGTTTAAAGACTAGCGATCACTATATTATGATCTCATCATAATTCACTTAGTCATTGCACATGCTCATGGACTTCATTGCAAACATCACACAAGAATGACAATGAATAAATTTCATTTCAACGAACATAAACAAGATTGATAAACGTGTGATTGGCTTATAGGGCACATAATATCCATCAACCGTCACGTCCTCGAATGCTCGGGAAGATGTAGATTTATCTTATCTGTTAGTGCGGGTGGCTTTGAGGTCAGATATGGCTTAAGATGATGGTCGTTTACCTTGAATTGTTGACCGGTCTTAGGATCGGAGATGAGTACTGCTCCGCCATCGAACAATTCCAGAATCATGTAGGGACCATCCCATCTGGAGCGCAGCTTTCCAGGGAAGAGTTTGAGGCGGGAATTGTAGAGCCAGACCTTGTCGCCGATCAGGAATGATTGTCGTCGGATGTGTCGGTTGTGGAAGGCCTTGGTCTTTTCCTTGTAGATTGCCGCATTTTCGTACGCGTCGTGCCTCAACTCTTGTAACTCCTGGAGCTGGAGAAGTCGTTCTTTGACTGCTTCGTCCAGTGCGAGGTTGAGCTTCTTGATGGCCCATTAGGCTCGATGCTCTAGCTCAATTGGAAGGTGGCAGGCTTTCCCGTAGATGAGTCAAAAGGGAGACATCCCGATGGGTGTCTTGTATGCCGTCTGGTATGCCCATAGTGCGTCGGGGAGCTTGTGTGCCCAATCCTTTCCATATGGACGAATTATCTTTTTAAGTATAGATTTGACTTCTCTATTACTTACCTCTACTTGCCCATTCGCCTGGGGGTGGTATGGCGTGGTGATGCGGTGGTGTACTCCATATTTCTTCAACAGCGCCCGGAAGTGCGAGTTGTTGAAGTGTGAGCCGCCGTCGCTGATGATGGCTCTCGGACAATCGTATCGGACGAAGATGCATCATGCGATGAAGCGCAGTACCTCCCGATGGTCGTTTGTCCTGGTGGGGATTACTTCGACCCACTTGGACACATAGTCCACCGCCACCAAGATGTACTCTTTCCCGTCAGAAGGTGGGAAAGGTCCCATGAAGTCTATCCCCCAAAGGTCGAAGATTTCTACCTCAAGGATCGGCTGCATCGACATCTCGTCTGGCTTGGAGATGTTGATCGCCGCTTGACATTGTAAGCACTCCGTGTAGAAACGGTGGGCGTCCTTGAAGATGGATAGCCAGTAAAAGCCGCTCTGTAGGATCTTGTCCGCGGTCTTTCGTGCCGCGAAGTGTCCTCCGCACGTCGATGAGTGACACATCGCCAGTATGTCTCCCTGCTTCTCCTCCGGTACACATCGTCAGATGATCTGGTCGTATCCTAGGTGGAATAGAAGCGGTTCTTCCCAGAAATAATACTTGAGCTCGTGGAAGAACTTATCTTTTTGGTGTCGGTTCCAGTGCTCCGGGATCGATCCAATGACGATAAAGTTGACGATGTGCGCTTACCAGGGGGTGTGACTCGAGATGGCGAGGAGATGCTCATCTGGAAATGTGTCTCCGATGTCCTCTCCTCCCGAGATGTGGAGACGCGAGAAGTGATCCGCCACCAAGTTTTCGCTGCCCTTCTTGTCTTTAATCTCTAAGTCGAATTCTTGAAGGAGCAGCACCCATCGTATAAGTCTTGGTTTGGCCTCTTTCTTGGAGAGCAAGTATTTCAGGGCCGCATGATCAGTGTAGATGATGATCTTGCTCCCCAAGATGTAAGGCCGGAACTTCTCGAGAGCATAGACCACCGCCAGAAGCTCTTTCTCCGTAGTTGTGTAATTAATTTGAGCTTCGATGAGGGTCTTACTTGCATAACAGATGGCCGTCAGCTTCTTGTCCAGTCGCTGCCCCAAGACCGCTCCCACCGCGTAGTCCGAAGCGTCTCACATGATCTCGAAAGGTAAGTCCCAATTAGGACTTTGTAGAATTGGTGCCTCGATTAGTGCTTGCTTCGATGTCTTGAATGTGCGCTTCCCTTCTTCGTCGATGATGAAGTCCTTATCTTTGCAAAGAAGGGTGGTGAGGGGCTTGGATACTTTCGCGAAGTCTTGGATGAATCGTCGATAGAAGCCGATGTGCCCGAGAAAGCTCCTTAAATCCTTCACGGTATTTGGGAGAGGGAGATTTTGGATAACCTCTATCTTGGCCTTATCCACTTCTAAGCCTTTGCCCGAGACGATGTGCCCGAGCACTACTCCCTCTCGTACCATGAAGTGGGATTTCTCCCAGCTAAGTACCAGTCGTTTCCTGACACATACCTCCAGTATCTTCGTCAGGTGAGCAAGACAAGTTTCAAAGTCGTTTCCAAAGACGAAGAAATCGTCCATGAAGACTTCTAAACTGTCGCCAAGAAAGTCGGAGAAGATAGCCGTCATACATCGTTGGAAGGTCGCGGGGGCGTTGCACAATCCTAATAATTGACGAAATTATTGCCAATAACCATTCTCCAGCCCAAGAAAATCAGACAGAACATCATCAATGGCTGAGAAAGATCAATGGATGCATGTCTTTGGTAGGATTTTTTGTCTAAAGTCATTGAGATGGGCCAAAAAATGTTTAGCAAATATTTTGTCAAAAAATTGTAGAAAATATACCACAAACCAGAAAATTCGGCTGAAATAATTTCCATTATAATTGCAATTTTTGGATAGAATCATTCAAATAATGCTAAAATCGCAATGAAAAATGAACTGGGCTGAAATTATAATGAAAAAAAAACGACCCATATAAAAGTCGACGATGCTTATCGTCGATATACGATATCGACTCGAGCGTGGCGACACGATATCTATTCGGCGACATCTGGACAGTATCGATAATTAAAAAAAAAACGAAAGTCCAACTCTGCCTAGCTCAGTCTACTCCGGCCTCTGCCGTCGCCGTCCCTGGCTCATTCCATCTCCACCACCCGCTCCCATCACCTCCGGCCACGTCCGCCATAAACTCCACCCACCCACCTCCAGCCATATCTGGCGCTAGCTCCAGCAATCTCTGCTGAAGGCCACCCACCTTCGCCGCCGGCTCCCGCCGCGGCTCCCGCCGCGGCCTCCGCCACCTTCGCCGAGGCCTTAACCACGCCCGCCGCGAGCTCCGCCACCTCTGCTCCCTTTCACTTTTTTAATCCTTAGCCCAGAGGATTCCGGCGAGGAACCACGCGCATTTCATTTTGCTTTGAACTCATCGGAGCAGGTTCTGAGGTGACTGATTCTCCCCGAGATTTTCTCATATTTATTTCGCCTAATTTCTTTGATTTTGCGAGAGTTTCCCTAGATTACAAAATTAAACACTAGGATGGGTGAGGGGATCCAGAATATCCGGGTGGCTACTGTATTATCTGTCTACCGCATAGACGTGAAAAATGTGGAGATCAGCTTAGACAATGAGGTAGAACCGCTCGTCGTGAGCGTGCTTGCTTAGCCAGGAAGAGGATAGCATGAAGAATTCAGGCATTCCCTATGCTTGCAGTGGAAATCTAGAGGTACGAGAAAATTTGTCAATCTTATAGCTAGTTCCTTTGTTTTGAGGTCTTTTCACCTTTATTGAATAAATTTTTCAATATGCCGCTTTTTTGGTGCTCATTTGATACCACAGATTTCATCTAGATACTGTCTCATTTAGTTTCGAGATGCATATGGTTGATAATGGTGTGACCCATCAGTTTAATTTTTATTGATGATTTCCATGAGTGCACAATTGCACACCACTGCCAGTTCATGCACCTGGAAGTGGTGTTGCAGATGTGCCAAGCGTGCCATCATCCTGCAATACAAAGTGCATGATGGTCGCCTATAATAAGCTGCTGTGTATTAGAATATGTAGTCAATCAGATGACGATGAGATCTAACTGTTGAAAAAAGTACTGCTTGGTTTCTATTAATTGAAAAAACGTAGAGAGAGAGAGAGGGGGAAACTATCATTGTCGCCTCACTGTCTCCACCCCCGTCTGTCGCACTAGTTGCCTGCAAGATGAGAAACTATTGTTCCCTCACTCTATCCCTATCTCTCTATTGATTTCTCGCCCTTGTTTGACACCTTGGTAGACCTTGCCCCCCTACTTATCTTTCTCTGCTTCACTCTCCATCTCTCTCTCTATCGATTTCTTCATCTTGTTTTGTACCTTTGTAGACCTTTCCCTCCTACTTATCTCTCCCAAATTCGTCTGTCATTTCTCTTTCTGTCAATTTCTTCATCTTGTTTTGCACCTTGGTAGACCTTCCCCCCCCCCCCCCCTTATCTCTCTCAACTTTACTTTCCATCTCTCTCTCTCTATATCAATTTTCTTCCTCTTGTTTTGCACATTGGTAGACCTTTCCCTCCGTATCTCTCTCAACTTTGCTCTCCATCTCTCTCTCTCTCCCTCTTACTCTCTATCCACATTGTGTTTGTTTTCTCCATCTCTTTCTCAATCTGTCTCCGCTTCTCTCTTGATCTTTGGCACCCTGTATCTCTTTCAGTTTCTCCCACTCTCTGTATATGTCTAGGTCTCTCCATCCCTTTCTTATCACTGCATTTCTTGATCTCCTTGCCTCTCTGTGTATCTCTCTCTGTCTGTGTCTCTCTAGCTCTGTCCTTCTCTCCCCTCTCTCACTCTCTTTTCTCAGCTGTCAATGTGCTCTCCTTGCCTGATCCCGTTTCCACAAAATCCTCAGTTTTAAACATTGACCACCCATATTGATATCGATTTCAAAATTCCTTTTTGTTTGATAAGACGCAATTTGATTTTTTCTTCATTGACCTCACGCCAATCGATCAGATAAAATTTCTGTTGGCTGCTCCTCAAGCAACGACTCACAATGCGAGTCATCTTCCAGCGGTGGTAACCAGATGCCTCAGCTGAGTGCATCCTGTGCATAGGAAGTGAGGAGACCTGTGAATACCTCTTCTTTGAGTGCCCTTGGGCTTGAAATTCCCATATCCCCAGAACATCACATCTGGCAAGGCTTTCTAGGCGGCAGAATGACGCGGTGTGCCCAAGGGGGCTGTGGAGCTGGGAAGGATGTTTGCGTTCCTCTGGGCCATCTGGTTGCACCCCAAGGAGGCCATTTTTCGGGGGCAGACAGCTTCGGTGGAGGGAATCATCCATGAGACAGAGGCCATCATAAATGTTTGGTTTAGAAATGTGTAATTACACGCCCCTTTGTACTGCTGCTTTCCCCAAATATGGATATATTCAATTAGGGCACATCACCGCACGGGTGATTTGCACAAAAAAGATATATGCAATTATTACCCACATATAGATTGCAGATCATAGATTCTGTTGTCCTTTGCTTTTCATCTTCTTCCTTGCTTTTAGATCTTATGTTGCCGTAGTTTGCTGTTGTAATCATCCATTTCTATGATATTCTGTCAATTTGTTTCTCTAATTGGCGTTTCTGGTTGGGTAACTGACCATAAAATTGGTTATCTGAATAGAATCAGATTGGCAATTTGGTGGCATTTTATTTGAACAAACATGCTTTATTAACTAGGTCAGTTTGGCTTTCGTGTTGACTTATTTCTTGCTCAGTGTGCATAATTTCTTGTCTATCTAAATCAGCATCTCTTTGCATATATACATATATATGACAATGATGATGTAATAGCTTATATTTATATGTGGTGAACCTTGGTTTGTTGATCTAGGTGGCTGGTAATTATGTTGAGTCTCCAAGTCCTTCTACACGAAATAGAGCTTCAAAAACAAATGAATATTTCATAAAGACAGAGAAAGGAAACTATATGTGCAAACTCTGCAAGGAGGGAATCTGCCCACGAGAGGTGATCATACTGAAAGATAAGAACGGATGCACAGCTAGTAGGTGGAGGCATCTGAAGAAATACCATCATGCCGTACATAACAAGATTTGTGATGCTGTCAGTCAGCGCTCTGTCATTGACATGTTCTCAAAAGACACTACTAAGAAACTTAACTACTCAGGTCTGAGTGATGAGCACAGCAGGGAGGAGCTCATTCATTTTGCCATTCGCTCAGATTGTCCTTTTTCATTGGTTGACAATCGGGCTCTGAAGAGACTGTTGTCTTACTTTGCTCAACAGGACACTACTCTTCCTTCTGTGGACATGGTACAAGCAGCTGCCCATCAAATACTCAAGGAGGGACAGGAGAAACTTCGACGAACACTTGAGTCAGTGCAGCGAGTGTCACTAACTGTTGACACGTGGACTTCTGAGGATGAGATTCTTGTGCTGAGACTCACAGTTTACTGGATTAATGAAGGTTGGACCTGGTGCAAGCGCATTCTAGCTGTAGAGGAGTTGCTTGGCCCACACGCGGGCAATAGCATGGCTGAAATACTATTGAGGGTACTGAAAGACTTCGATTTGCTGGAAAAGGTAAGAGAAAAATGTGGTGACAAAATTATTTTATCAGGTCTCACTCACATTTTGTGTTTCCATATAGGTGTGTGCCATTACCATGCATAATGCCAGCGGTGACAACATAATAAGCAAATTCTTGGGGCAAGCTATGAAGAACAAAAATGCTACTTTCGCAGCTGATCATCAGTTGCCATGCATTGCACATGTTCTCAATCTAGCTGTTCAAGAAGGATTACAACAACTTGACATTGAGCCAGCACCTACAGAGGATGAGCTAGCCAACCAGATCATTGAGGCTGCTAATGGAATGACAATGACAAGTAATCAACATGAGAGCACACTCAGCATGTTGCTTGTCCGCCTCAGACAGGCAATCACATTGATAAAAATGTCTTCTCGTCGGATAACTCAATATCAAGTCATGTGTGAGGAGCTTGGCATGGAAAGCGACCATGATCTTGGGGTGGATTGTTCGATGAGTTGGAACTCCACTCTTGACATGCTTTGTGCGGCCATCTCACAGAGGCGAGTGCTAGATAAAATGGCAAAAGAGGTCTTGAACACATCCAAGCAAAATTACTCAATAACTGAAAAAGAGTGGGAGTTGTTGGAAATTTTTGCTCATGTGCTGTGGCCCTTCCGTGATGGGATTGAGGTCCTCCGTAGTTCAAAGCAAATTTATGTGTCAAGAGTCATGCCAATTGCTGAGGGCCTACTACAATTATTGAAAGAGAACATGACTTCTCTTGACCGTGAAGCCAAGGCTCCGGAGTCATCATTGACAACAAAACAGTGGGAGTCCCTCAAGGGCACATACGACATAATGATGGTAAAATTGATGAAATATCGAGATATCTTGAAGCGAAATCCTGCTTATATGATAGCCACAGCGCTGGACCCCCAGATCAAGTTGACAAGTACTCTTCCTATAAATCATCCGGCTATTCACATCAAGCTACTTTTTTTACTCAATGATGTTGAGAGATCAAGACATCATGAAGTTCCCCATGAAACAATCTGGGACAAAGCGACGACTCCTGGCAGATTAGGTAATCTGAGAAAACTACCTAACCGACTCTCAATGATACTCTCAGGAGTAGAGCCACCATCAAAGCACGCAAGAGTGACAGCTGAAAATGAAGTAAAAGAATACTTCAATCAAGCATGTGTCATTGGAGACCCATTGATGTGGTGGGGACAGGTTGGTTGTTTTAGATATCCAAAACTTGCAAGGTTGGCAAAGGAATACCTCTCTATCCGTGTGACATGCACACTCTCCGAGCACCCCTTTGCAGCTTGGAGAGCAAGTGACACATTCAAAAGAGATAGTATAAAGGGTAAAACTACATCTGTTTTGATGACTTTGAAATGTTGGGCTCAAGAAGAAGGTGAAGAGAAGGTTTTATGCGACGAGCATGAAAGGCCTGCGGTTGTAGAAACGTAAATTATCGTTCACTTTTAATAGTATTCCATTTCCTGATATTATCTATGAAAATTGGAAATAAGGGGCATGGGCTTAATTTATTATTTTATTATGGTATTAAAATACAGAAAAATAGAGAAGTGAATAGTATAATAGTGTTAACTTGGAGACTTGATAGATTATGAAACAGGTATAATGGTTTGAAAATTTCAATCAAATTTTATCACACCTTGATTGTAAAATTTATGTTCACTCCCCCAAGTACCTCTTCGGTTTGCTTTGGAGAAGAGAGGGCAAGCCAAGCAGGAAGGGTAAAAGAGGTCAGGGTGTTATGCACCATTGTGCTTGAGAAAGGTGAGAGCATGTGCAGATGCTTGAGGGAGTCTTATCATGCATACCTGATGTGCCTTGCTTTTGGAGAGGCCTAATCATACGATATCATGTTTCAAAATGTACACATTATTTTCAGTGCTAAATTTATCAAAAGTCTGATAATGCAAGTGCATCAGAAGAACTCTTCACACCACTTGCAATTTTTAAAAGGATGTGTCTTTGCATCCACACCTGAATCGAGGGCCATTTTGAGTCCAACCATCTCTATGCCTCTCTACATTTCTCTTTCATTCTTCCCATCTTCCTATATCCATACCCATCTTTCTCCTCCCTCTTTCCATCTCCTTCCTTTCTATTTCCTCTTTCTCTCTCCTCATCTCTTTTTTTGTTCTTCTCCATCTCCAATCTAGTCATCAATTGACCATCTTCTTGTATTGCTCATTTTGGCTTCTGTATAGAGTGTATGAGTTTTAAATAGACACACACACACTTATACATATAGAAAATTGATAATTTATTTATCTCAACTGACTCACCCATACCATCATATTCTACCAAATACCCCATATCTCTATAGAACATCATATTATCTTATCTCCATATCTTGACTTATATATAATTCACAAACTCAGAAAAAAAATTATCCTTGAAGAATATTTCTAAATTTACTTGGATTTATTTCGATTTTTAAAATTTTATTGTACGCTAATGTGGCAGAGCGGATTACATGTCACCATGTGGCGATGTGTGCACACGTCATGTGACGCACGTGTGTGTGCACGCACGTCATTAGTGGGTTAAGCATCCATTAATGGATATAAGCTAACCCACTAAGACCACTCCACTTATATACACGATTATTTGTCTCGATTATTTCCACGTGGGACAATTTTTCTCTCTTTTTATGCACAGGTAGCATGGCGCATTCTGGAACATGGGACACATCGTCAATTTTCACTTAAAGAAGTCGGTACGTGGCGCATAACGATTCGTCACCAAGGAGTTATAATGATCATTTTAAAACGACTTAATCTCAACCATTCATATGAGTTATAACGGTTGAGATTAAAACGCACCTGATGGACTCTCGTGGACACATGTACGTATCCAGAGCATCCAATAGAGATCAAATGGCAGCGGTTACGCAACGTTTCTTCTTCATAGGCGGCGTAGTGAAATCTGAGCACTCCATCTTAATCAGAGCGAGTGGATGGGACTTAATCATGAAAATTAGCATCCGAGCCTTTTATCTGAGCCGTTGATCGAAGATGAAGTGACAAATCGAACAATCACGTCCAATTGTAGCCTATTTATACCCACGTTCTTTGATGGATGTTTCGAGCAATCAAACTGTTTAGACATCTCAATCCTTTAGTCTCTTACTTTCTTCTTCTAAACTCTTTTTGTATGCAAAAGAGTCTTTGAAAGTGGTATTTTGTTTAGAGAATCGAGAGAATTCGCCTCTTGAACATCGAATTTTTGTTTTTAGAAATACAGAATGAAAAGCCTCGATCAATTAATGAATTATATTCTTTTGAGCGCCATTTTAAGTTTGATTACATGTTTTCTTCTTGTAACTAGAAATTTTTACTTGATGCAAGTTTGGGCCCTTGAGCCTCATTACTAGTCAATTTCTACTCGATGCAAGTTTTGATTCACACACATGCTTGATAACATGCAAATTATAACATCAATATCATGCATTTTATCTATTTATTTACATAAAAATGAACATACACTCATGTTTTCAAGCATTACAATTATTATTTTATTTTTTGATTTTTTTTTCTAATTTTTATAGATTTTTAGTATTTTTTTATATTTTTCAAAATAATCAAGAAAATATTTAAGCTAGAAAATTTTTTTATTTAAAAATAAATTAAATCAAGTTTTTTGGCTGTTTACGTGATCCCAGCTTGTGGCACAATGATGGACATCCATTTCAGGAGCCAATAATTGCACACAACCAATAATTGGCAGCATCAATAATTGAATTATATTTTTCCAAAAACTTTCATGTAGGACATGACATAGCAAAAGTGGAAAAGACGGTGACCAATAATAAAATTTGAGCTTTTACTAGTTGGCCACTCCAACTTTTGAAAAGGATGATCTGTGGCACTACTATGACATGTGGGGTTTTGTGATTATTAGTCACTATTTTTTAAAAGGAGAGAGCTAACAATGCTTATGAGACATGGCATAACATAATTGGTCGTTGTGGATCTTTAACATGAAGAATGACGACGTTGTTACTTTTTCTTTTAAAAGGTGATGAACTGGATTTTGGTGTAATTTTTTTCATCGTATTGAATTGATTTCATGCAAAAAATTTATTTGTTTCCTTACTAAGGCTAGGGCTAAAGGGTCAAATCCTCAAGGAGCTATGTCATGTCCTAAATAAAGATAGGTAATGTGATTAGATACTTCTAGTGGAAGATGATATGATGAAAGAGGAAGTGAATGTGGATTTTTAGTGTGTTAAAGGAGTATACATTTTTATTTTTTTTGATGAAAAATAATATTGAGATCAGAAATGAGATGAAGAAGATGAAATGGTGAGTGTTTATGAGAGTTGATGAGTGTTGAGAGTTGATGGGTGAACGATTGTATATGAGATCTTGTGATGAAATGATCACAATATATGGATTTGATTACAATAAAAGGGTTCTACACTATGCATGGATTTGATTACAATAAAGAATTGATCTGACTCTTTGCATGACCCTATTTTGATGTCAATCTTAAACTGGGTGATGCATAGCTTGTTCTCATCACCATCCCCTACTTCCCTACTTGATTTCACGAACATGACAAACTTAAACATCAAATAATGCTTAAATTCAGTCTTGATCTTCTGTCCTTTTCCTTTTGGTAGCGTGATGCTAAGATAGAGACAAAAGAATAAGAGGAGAGAGAAATTTTAGGATATTAAATAGAGGCTCTTAGGGTTTTAAGGCATCAAGGGTAAAATTGTCCATCCTTAATGTCATGAATTTATTGTGCTCAATTTCTTGACCAAAGGTGTAGATTGGTAGAGGGAAAAAATAAAATCTACCCATAAAATTTGACTCAAAACTCTATCTAGATCATGAACTATCATGATTTTAAAATGGAGAATTTCTAGTCATTTGATCACAAAGGATGCTAAAAAAGGCTCCACATGTCATGCTTTTTTCATTGGATGTGATAGGTGGCTTTCCCCTTTTTAAGTGTGGGAGAAATTTCAAGTGTTTGATTGCATTGATCATGATTGATGGGCACAAGAAGACGCCATGCATTCCTGCAGATATTTGATCTTGATCAGGCGATCCAAAGCACACCACATGTTCTAGTGTCATTCAACACCACAGTGGTCTTATTCCTTTTAGGGCAGGATCAATGATAATGCATTTATCACCACTCTACCCTGATCATGTCACCCTTGCATGGTGCCTTGCAAGCCACCGAGGCCCAACATGCACATCACGTTGCAAACCTTGCAACGCAGCAATGCGACATTCAGCTACCACTTGTGTATTCTGATTCATCTAGGTGGCATGCACATTGCAATTCAATGTGTCACGGTTTGATTCGTTTGGATGCAAATTCTTTGTAACCCCCTTTTAAACCGACTAAAGCCGAAAAAATCTAAGAAATTCCCAAAAAAGTTCCTTAACTTAGAAATCCAATACCTCCCAAACTATAACTCCAATTTCTACCAAATTTTCTTTGTTAGATAAAAAATTTAATCGTCTATCTTCAATTATTAATTTCTAAAATCTTGAAAAAAAATAAGGGGTCTCAAAAGAGAATTAAGTTTGATCCAACCTCCTTAAGAATAAGGAGGTTGACCCAACTTGAATTCCTTAACAATTATGGATCATCCAAAAAAAGATAGGATAATCCATCTATTATATGCAAACTTGATTGGCCAATTTTCCTTCATGATCATCTGGTTGACTTGGCTCCAAAACTTGGTGGAGAGTTGTTTCTCCCTTTGTCACTAATTAATGATTGACATTCATGCTCTTTTGTTTGAGCACCCATGTCCTTGCATCCATACAATTCAAAAAAGTTAAATGGGATTAGTCTCATAATATGAGTCATAAAAAGACATGGTGTATGATAGGGCATAGTCATTTTTATACCCAATTAGCACTAAATAAACGCAAATTGAGCATATGAGTGGAATGACATGATGAATGCAAAAGTTTCATCATATCAGCCAAAGTTATACATTTAATAATGATGAAAATTAATGTATTCAAAGACCTGTTATCCAAAGGTTTTCATATACGTGATGGGTGCTTATTTTGTGGCCAATTATCATTTTTTATTGATATCTGATGATCTACTAGGAGTTTTGAACTCAATTTTTTATGTAGATTTTTCGTTTTATTCTCTATCCATCCATATATCTCTATATGAAAATAACCTACGGATTTTTACGCTTTGTTGCATGCATCTTAGAATTAGCTTTCTAGATGAAAGGGGGCACCGACATGCCATCATTTACTGAGAGAACATCATTATAGAGAGTTTCTATCTTCTTTTTTTCATTCTTTATTTTGGTTTTAAGATATCCTTCATGTTGGAATTTCAAACAATTTTTCAAAATAAGAGCATCACTAGAGTGAGTTTTTTCATCATGTTAGAGTAAAAACTAGATTAGGATCTTTTCTTTTAATCTTAATATCTTATTCTCTAATCATCAACATTGAAGCATGGTTTCTCTCAAATATCTTGAATATTCTCATCATTGAAAGGAGAATTGGATAGTGCATATCATCACATTATATCATATTCATCCCAATTATCTCATTGATCGCATTCGCTTTCTCCACCACAATCTTTACATTTTCATAAATTTAGACCTATTGGCCTTCCTTTTTGTAGTTCTACCCTTTATTCACTCTAAAAAATTTATTTGTGATTAAGACATACTCAAATAAGGCATAGGGACATAAAAAAGCTTGAGGACATTAGAGATGTAGGATGACATGAAGAAAACTAGGGAGTGAACATATGAAAGGATATATCAAAATCCCCTGACATATTGTAAGGGGTATAATCATGACAAGAGAGCACACGTGTGTGAATCAAAACTTATTCCAAGAAAGCATGGAGTTTTGATCTTACTAATAACTTGAAAGACGTAGATTAGCATGAAGTTACGAGGAAATAGTGAGAGGAGTGACGGGTCATTTTCGTGCGTCGTTAAAACACAAAGACGATGGTCAAACAAAATTTATAAAACCGAACTCACTAAGACAAGATATAATAATCAAGTATTGGCTAAGTATCGGGTCGATCCACAGAGAGCAGGGTTGACTTTAATCGCAGAGTTGACTTGCTCAAACTTAGGTTTGAAAGGAGTTTTAAATAAGATAAAATAAGATTTAAAATATGGAAATGATATAAATAAGGTAAATAAGAAGTTTTAAGAATTGAAGTCTCGGATTTGACAGAGAAAAGTCAAAAGTCAAAGTCAAAGTGTTGACTTTGACTAGTACTAGGTGTTCTGCAAAATCAGAGAATCAAACAAAGTCAGAAGATTACCAAAATTGTATATTTGGAAACTAGAGAGAAAATGGAATTTATTGATATATATTTCGTAATTTTTGGATAAGAAATGGATTTATTATGAATTATTGAAAATCAATGATCAGAAAATCCCCGAAATTAACACCTCAGAGGAAATCTTCAAATTGAATGCCCAAATGAAATCCAAATCTTGAAATTTATATTTCAATGGAAAGCTAAGAACCAGAGGAATCCAACAAGACCGAAATTATCAAATTCTGATTTGTCAATAAAAAAAGTAATTGACCCCGAAAGTCAACGTTTGACTCTGATGAAAGATGAACAAGTACATGGTCAAACGTTAAATTGAAGGGTCAAATGAACTCGGAATTTGATGAATTTTGCTATCCACGGAAAAGCTGATGAAAAAGAGGAATCCAATGAAACCAAAAATCAAGTGATTTGGAATTATAATCAAAGAGATATCCTATTTTCAAAAATCAGCAACTTTTCGGACCTAAAAATTGGGGAAAATGAAGAACACTATGAACTAATTTGCAAAATTAAAGATCTAAACCTAATAAAAATACAAATTACCTCTTGATAATCGATCGAACCTCACTACTAACCCGATTGCCGCAAGAATGGGGCCTCAATTCTCGTGGATTAAAGCGAATTTGCTCAGATTCTTCCTCGTGGACGTTCGGAATTCAAGGGGAAAATTCGATGAAATCAAGAGATGAAATCGTGATTATCATACTTCAATGGCTGCGTCTCTACACTCTTGGAAGCAGAGGATCACGAGAACTTAAGACCTTCCTCGAAACTCGCTTAATTTCTTCACGAGTCGATCAAAAGTTGAAGAACAAAGAGAAGGAAATACATGCTTTTAAAGAGGGAATTAGGCCCGAAATCGTGGCTATTGGAAGCGGTCGTGGGCGTCGTTTGAAGGCGTCATGGAGGCGCTTCCTGGGGCATGGGTCGTGGCTTCAATTCCGCGGAGAATGAGCTTCAATTTTGCTTCGAAAAAGGCTTGATTTTCGGCACGATCGGGCCGCGATCGGGCCACGATCGGGCCATAATCTTAGTCCTGGTCGATCTTCGGTCGTCGTCCGGTCGTCTGGAGGCGATTCCGCCGCTGAAGGAGTGTGATCGCCGCTCGATCGCAATGCGATCGTGGTGCGATCGCGGTTCGATCGCACTGCGATCGCGACGTTCTTCCAGGACGCTTCTCCGCCGTCCGATGGTGATCGTCACGATGAAAATCCCGACCGTCCGATGAAGATCAGACATTTCCGACGCGTCCACGCGATGCTTCGGATCGCGAAAGATCCCGACCGTCCACGCCGCATCCAACGCCTGTAAACAAAAATCAATGACGTGGCCACATATTCATTTTTAGCAAATCAAGGGCCGCCACGTAAACGTTGAAACCGCGTTGCATTTAATGCACGCAGTTTCATTTAATGATGTGTTAGAGGTTCGATTCACTTAAATTGCGGCGCATTTAATGCGCCGCAAGGAATCTTTGCCTTGACCGTTTGTTTTATTAGGCGCCGAAAAAAATCTTTTCTTTCTCATTGGTCCACGTCGCCTCGACCACTGTTCCTGAAAAAGAAAACATAAATGTGTTTGTCTTATTAGGCGGGGAAAAAGGCCATCTTTTTTTTCTATTGGTCGCCGCCTTTTTCCCTGACACATCTCGATTTAATGATTGCGTGGACCTAAGTCCACGCGATCGACGCCGTTCAAACTCAATCCGACGCCCGCCAAGCCGCCACGTCACCTGCAAAATAAGAACCGTGTGGGACATAGTCCCAGACGGAAGAAAAAAAATGCATGCGCCCCTATAAATTAGGGGGCCCTCCACTTACCAGCCCCCTCGCCACGTGGCGCCCCTCACGGGCGTCCGCGTGGCATCCGGCCACACGTCAGCTCCCCGCGTGGGCCACACGCGTCCTGCCACGTGGCCTCAGTGCCGCGTCGTAACGGCGCGGTGGTCCCGCGCGCTACGTCAGCCGGTCGCCTGGGCCCCGCTCGCCACGTCAGGTAAGCCTGCCACGTCATCAGGTGGGGCCTGTGGACAAAAATACCCCCCTTTTTCGCGATTTTAACTAGAAAATTCGATTTAAAAATCAAATAAAATTCGGAAAAGAGGCCTAAAACTTCAGAAATTCATAATTTAAAATATACAACTCCTTTTTAATTGAAATTTTCTCCATTGGATCATAAATTCTTTCCTTTTTAATATTATGTCATTTAAAATATATTTAGAAAGAAGAAATCAAGATGATTTATAATTTACTTAAATCATTTTTCATTAAACACTTTAAATCATAAATTCATTTTGAAATCATCTTTCCAAATGTTTACTAAAGTCAAAAATCATTCCATAACAGAGATTGACTTCTATTCATTTAAACAAAAGATTAATCATATATTAAGCATGAAATTATCCCTAATTTACGCATAAATAACAACTTTAGTAAAATGACATGACAATGGAGAAAATTCCTAAAAAGTATGATAACATGCATCATATTCACATAAAATAAGCATGAATATGAGTTAATTAAGATAAGAATTCATGTTATAAATGCATGTTATCAAGGAGCACAAAGAGTTGACTATTGGAAAACATGGAACACTATCAAGTTCCAAGTAGACATTGCAAGTGATGGATATTATGTGGCCTACAAGCTATTCACACTTTCATGTATCTTGTTTATGTTCATTGAAATGAAATTTATTCATTGTCATTCTTCTGTGATGTTTCTAATGAAGTCCATGAGCATGTGCAATGACTAAGTGAATTATGATGAGATCATAATATAGTGATCACTAGTCTTTAAACATATGTTCTAAACATTCCAATTCGTGTGATATTCAAGAAGGACATCAAATTATCCAGAAAGAATAGCACTATCTAATCCAACTCATATGATGAGTATGGATGATCCTATAGCCATCAGTGTGGAGACACTAAGGATAGATAGTGGGTACTCTTTGGAGAAAGAGTTCACTGAATTAATCTGTATGAATCCCTTAATGGTATTATGTCTAACTGTCAATCAAGTTGATTCATGTCATGGTTGTGTATGTGGTCCTTTGACTTGAGACACCAAAGACATCTTGTGGATGGATGATCGTGTTTTGATTATGACTTACGAATCCCTAGCCGCGGGATATCTAAAATGTCATATATTGGATACGACATAAAGTCCAAGAAGATTATTGTGTGATCAAGATGGGATCATCCGGCCTTGGTATTTGAGGAGATTGACTCAAGGAATGAGATGCGATGAAATCCTTGGCCAAGGTAGTGGAAATATTGGAGGAGTTCCAGATGATTTCTACATGCATCAGTACTAACTTGTGTGACCGATTAGGGTTTGATAGTTGACCATGTGGATGAAGTCTCGTGCGGATGAAGGATTGTACATATATGGTAATCAATGGCGTAAAGGTTTTATAAGTGAGTTCTTATATACTCCATATTTCCTAGAGTACGTGATGTAGCTTGGCACTTAATGGACTGGCAACTCAACCAATCAATTGAGTTAAATTGATCCTTGATTAATTAATCTATATGTTGAGGTAGATAATTAATTAAGGTTGACCAATAATATGTTATTTTTTCTATAGAGTTATTAACTAGTGAGATATGTGAACCTAGAGGGTCACACACATAAGGCCTATGGATGTTGGAGGATATATACATAATTATGAGGGATTTTATGAAAAAACTCATACCAAATGTCTATAAATAGGGAGAGAACGACCACAGCTCAAGGTACCCATACAAGCCTTGTACAAATTCTCTCCTTTCTTCTCTTTCTCTCTCGGTGAAGAGCTTTGAAGAGGAGATCTAACCATCTGGAGACTGTGTAGATATCGCTAGAGGCTAGATACTTGAATATCTTCCAGAACTCATTCAAGGAAACCTTGTAAGTATATTTTCTCATTCATATTAGATAATAAGATCATATGTTCTTGGTAGCTTGGTGTTTTGAATATTCGATTCAATGTTTTCAGCTGCATTCGATGTTTTGATCAAAATTTTGAAAGTTTATCGACCTCAGGACCCAATAGCAAGGAGTAGCATTATGAGAGAAATTCAGAAGTCCAATTTTATGGTTATAATTTGATAATTGTGGTAAATTAGACATGTATAGTATTTCCATACTCTATTTTAGAATATACTCCTCTTGGCATCTCCATGGCTCTTGATAGCTCCTTCCATCTACCAAGTGTCAGCTCGTAGTGCCCCGCTTGTGACTTCCTTGTCCTTTGAAGCCAACCTACATTTATGAATTTCTCAAGCCCCATCATCACTTCGTGCCTATCCAAGTAACTCTTGACTCAAAGAAGATTGCAATCATTTCATGAATATACTCATCATCTCATGTCATGGCACTTGATATCTCTTCATGTTATGATTTGAGGCTCGATAAGCCCCCAAAATTTCATTTGAAAATTTCAATATAGAGGAAAGTGATTTAAAAATATTAAGCACCATGAACCAATGATCCTATTATCTAGTGCATATCAAAATCAATATTTGTAAGGGTCCTTGGAGGAGCTATTTGAACTTTTTCAAATGTATAGCCTCAAATGATATCCACATGATTCTTAGAGGCTTGGATCTCCTTTTGAGCATTGATATGCGTAAAATCACAGTCATAGAAAACACAAATTCATGTGTTAAAAATTATATTTAACTTCTTGCAATTGATATTAAATTTAGAACATTGGTAAATCGAGGTTAAATCCATAAGGAGGAAGGTTAAAATATTTAATTAGGGTCTTTTGTATATTTGGGTGAAGAAAGTGGAAAATATTGGTGAGGAAATGAAACAAATACAAAAGATGCAACAAACCAATTGAAAACTTCCAAATCCCCTATTGTAGATCAAAACTTATCGATCAGATGATAAAATAGTGAATTGGCATTGGAAAGAAATGTGTAGGAAGTGAAAAGATGGAATTATAGTCCTAGATCAAAAATAAATTGTCCTAATCTAAAGATTTGCGATAAAAAAACTCACTCTAATGATGCTCTCTAATTCATTCACTCCTTCGAGAGTTGGTACATCTCGCTCTGACTTGGTAACTTGCATTCAACACAAGGAATACAAAAAAGATAAGACACTCAATAAAAATGAAGTTCAGTACACGATGGACAATTGATTGATGCTCCATTTCCTCTGGCTAGCGAATGCTAGACATGCCCAAAGAAACATCAAAAACCTAGTTTTCTGCTCCATTTTCTGAATCAGCCACTATGAGGAGATAGAACATGAAAAGATAATTCCACCAATGAAATTTTATCACTATCCAAAGATATCATGATTTCAATATGAAGAATTTCTAGCCATTGATTTGCCCTTTAAAGATGCCTAGTTGATTCACTGGTTGTAGGATTTAATCATATCAAAATTGCAAAAACCAAGAATTATGCCACGTGTCATCATTTGATTCTTCTCACCTTTGAAAGAAGTGCAAAAATAAGTGTTGACCGTTGGATCTCATCCATCAATGTCGTGATGGCCCAAATTGTGCCACTTGTCACACTATAGTTCATTGCACAAGAGCCAAAATTGGAAAAAAAAATCTGAGCCACTGATCATATTTTGCTATCCAACACCTCACAATGCACTATGTGTCAAATTGAGAGAAGACATGATCTAGTGGAACTAGTCATATGAAAATGAGACGACTCTGATTGGCGCCACCAATTAGAGCATGCAAGTGCTCTAATTGTACATGCAAAAAAAGGAAAACATAGTTAGTCCAACTAGGAAAAAATGCAAAATATATTTTTCTTTGAGTGAAAAGCCCATCTTATCACCTCCCTTGATAGCTCCATGTGAGCACTAACTATGTGTTGTGTGGCTCTATCTTGTCTCGCCACGAGTGTGTGCTGCTAGATCAGGGTGCCACGTCAGTGAAACATTAAAACAATTTTTTTATTAAAAAAACTTGAAAAATGCCTAGAAAATGAAGAAAATATTAGAAAAATTCATTCAGAAATTTAAATGAATTAGGAAAAATAGGATAAAATCCAAAAAAATTCCTAAACTTAAAAATATCATATATTTTCATAGAAAACTCTTCTTTAGATGAAATTTTCACCATTTTGATCATTATTTTGTCCTCTTTCTAAATATCGCTGAAATCAAGATAAAATTTACAAATTTTCATTCAACTCGCTTTATTTCTTCTCATCTTCATCTCTATTGTCCTTCCTTTAAGGCTTTTGACACAAAACTCAGGCATATACAATTTAGACACACTTATTTGACCTTGAAAAAATGTTAAACATCATTCTTGCATCAAATTTACCCTTATTTATTACAAAATAGTCGTATGAACGAGATGACATGAGGCATACAAAAATTTCATCAAATCATGATAACATGTGTTGTAATGGTCTGAATTAAAATTTAATAACAATAAATACTCATTAATTTTGTATGTGCAAAATGCACATTATGAAACCTCTTCTTCGACTCCTTGAAGATTCCTCAGCATCTAATCTCACTAGGTCACTAGGGAGAGGCAAAAGAAGAGAGGGCGAGGTTCTCAACAAGGCTCACATGGGTATGCAAAAGGGGTGAGAGGCCATCCCTCATTTATACACCCATACAAAGATGTTCATAACCACTAACTTCTATTAACGTTATGTGTGACCCTCTAGGCCCATATATCCATATAGTTAATAACTCAATTGACTCAAAAACACTGATTGGTCAAATTTAACTATTAGCTATGTTAGCATATAAATTAGTAAACCAAGGATCGATTTGACTCAATTGACAAGTCTAGCTGTTAGTATGTTGGGTTCCAAGCTAAGAAACGTGTTCTTGAAGTTATAGAGTGCATAAGGACTCTATTATGGAATCTTTATGGTAACTGATTACCAAATATTTATATTCATGCATCTAAGTATGACTCTTGAATAACTTAGGGTATGGTCAAGTGGCAAACTCTAGTTAGTCATTTTAGAACACCTTCTATTATGTTTCCACTACCTTCGCCGAATCTTGACCACTCAATCACCTTAGTGGACTTTATGGCATATCTAATCTATGCATTTTGGATATTCTTTAGATATGGATTCATAAGTAATAGTCAAAACATAATTGTCTATTTACAAGATGTCGCTGGTTTCTCAAGTTTACAGACCATGTACACAACCATGATATGAATCAGCTTGATTAATAATTAGGTATAATACTATTCAAGGACTCATACAGATTAGTTCAATAAACTCTTTCTCTAAAGAGTACTCACTATCTATCTGTGGTGTCTCTACCAATAGCCATAAGATTATCCTCACTTATCATATAAGTGACGTTAGATAGTGTTATTCTTATTCAATATTTGAATGTCTTTCTAGAGTATCCATTTAATAGGAATGTTTAGAATATATGTTTAAAGACTAGTGATCTTTATTATAATCTCATCATAATTCACTTAGTTATTTCATAGATTCATGACCTTCATTACAAATATCACACAAGAATGACAATGCATAAAATTTTATTTCAATGAATATAAAGATGACATGAAAGTGTGATTGGCTTGAAGACCATGATATTCTTCAACTCGACTCTAAGTTCTCCTATGCAATTTCCCTTGTCCATTCAAGCCACATTGTATCTTTGAAGTTCATTTTCCTCATCACCAATCCATGGATGCTCCAAATAACCCTCGATTCACACACATGACTCTACTCATCACAATGACTACCTCAACACTCAACAACTCCTCTTGTCTCCCATCAAACAAATCTCTTAGGTAAACATCAACATCTTTCATAGTTTGAACCAATTGGTGTTTTGCCTTTTGGCTTAATTAAGAAATACATTTGCATCCTTGCCATCATCTATAGCTATTGTTATATGGCATAGTGTTAAAGCTTTGTGATCCTGATGATTGATATTACGACATGACTTGTTGCATTGATTCTAACCAATTGATAAGTCAATCAAGAATGGATGGTGACTTGAGATCTTCCCACCATCTCTCAATGGAACTAAATAAACCATCTAGAAATTAAATTTTCAAGCATTTATTGAGGGAAAGAAAGAAATTTCAAATGCCAATGTTAATTCTTTCAAGTCAGAAAATAAAGACCTTACCAAAGAAGAGGAGATGAATTCTTTGGCATGAAATATGCTTCTCACTTCCTTAGATAATACAACTCATCATCAAGTCTATATTGTTATGATCGCTAAAGAGAGATGGGATTAGAAAAATATCATAGACAAGAAGATCTTCTAGTGATGAGAGACACAAGCAGAAATACTAGTAAAGGAACTTGAGTTTTTTATACAATAGCAAAGAGAAAGTCCAAAGGAAATAAAAAGAAGTTTCTTAACACAAGAATCAAGCTGTTTACACATTTCTAAGGTGTTTTCCACCTTAAAAGAAAACAAGAAATTTCTTAACACTCTATGTCTTTAAATATCTATGGTGTGTATTTATATAGATGAATGTATCCTATGCATTTTATGTTTATAAGTATATGTGTATGTATGTTGTGCATCCTCCACATTTTTATATATAAATAAATGCATGGTCTGCATTTCATGTATGCGTATATATGTATCTATGTATGTTCTTCATGTTATGTTTGTTTATATACTTATGTGTGTCTGTATGCTATGCATTTTATGTAGGTATGTATATGTGTTAGGCATGTCGTGCATGTTTGCGTATATATATATGTTATTTATGTATGCACGTACATATGTGTGTATGTATGTATCTATATACATATGATTATGATACATGTTAAGTATTCTCAGTATATAAGATGTGGGTGTCTGTATTACATGGATGTTATCTATGTAGACATGTATGTTATGCATATAATGCATCTTATGTATGTTTGTTTTTCGATGAATTGCATCTTATTTATTTTTGCTTTGTATCTATTGCATTGTATGTGTGTATGTTATACATGAATTGAGTGAGCGTTATTAATGTATGTTATGTGTCTACATGTTACTTATGCGTATATATAAATATACATGTGATATGTTACTTATGCATATGTATACATGCTATCTAGATTTTTTTATTTTTTTAAGTAGAATATGGGTATTTTAGGTAAGTTTTATTTGACTTTTGAGTTATTGCGGCGGACGGAGCCAAACGCCGTACAAGGTCCTGTTAGCCGTTTGACCCTCGAATCCCAGCCCCACGGCTGAGTGAGATTTCATTCGTTGCGAGACTTCCACGAGTTCTCCGGAGGTATTACCCGATGCGGAATCCCCCGCCCTAACCGTCGTCATTACTTCGACGTCTGGCGAGATACGAGACCCCTTCTTCCATCTGGCTTGATCTCATCCGACAAGAATCCGAGGTGATTTATTCTCCCCCTAGGACTATTTCTCTTCCAATTGAGATCCGTGGTGGCTCTATTATTTCGATTGGTCCTAAATTATGTAATCGAAACCCTAGGTTTCGATTTCGCATTTCCTTGAACGTTCGTCTATTTTTTGGGCAGGAAAGTACAATCGATTTGCCAGATGGAGGAACGCATCCCGCTGCCTTCCGATCGCGCAACCACCAGCTACGCTTCAATCGCCGAAAAAGACCTTCAGATCGACGTGGCAAAAGAGGAACAGTCGCTAATACAGAGAGCAGAATGCCGCATTTGCCAGGAAGAAGACATAAAGAAGAATCTGGACGTTCCCTGTGCTTGCAGCGGAAGCCTAAAAGTACCCTTTTTACAAATTTCACCCTCGTTGCTTGATGAATTTGACTCATGTTCTTTGGACTTTTATCCAGTACTCTCATAGATCGTGTCTGCAACGATGGGTCGACGAGAAGGGAGACCTTGCTTGCGAGATCTGCCTCCAGGTTGCTCTATTCTCTTGATTGCTTCTTCTAATATTGCATTCCTTTGACCCTTTTTTGATTTTCAGCCGTATAAATCCGGTTATATTTCTCCTTCGAGAGTTACCCCCGATGCAATTGCCATAGATATTAGGTGAATAGCTTATTTCCTCGTCAATCCCTTAAGCTTTCTGTTTTTAACTTTGTGTACAACGAGTGATTATGCGATCAATTGTTTTCAGTGATTGGGCTGTCTCTGGTAATCCATTCGATTCACATGATCTGCGGCTGCTATCTATGGCGGCTGCTCGTCGGCGTTTTCTCGATGCCGAATTCGATGAGCATGCCGCCAGAAATGCCAGTGGTTCTTCATTCTTTCGCTCCATCGCTCTAATTGTGAGCTCCTGCTGTTTATTCAATTGTTTAATTGTTGAAAATAAATGTGGTATGTTTTCTTTGCAGTTAATGGCTCTCCTTCTGCTGAAGCATGCAGTGCTTGTAAACGATGGGGAAGGAGAGGACGATGCATCTGCTGTCTTTGTCGTATGTGGCATCATCTTATTGGGTGGTGTTGGTATTTCATCTATTTATTTGCCTTCTTTCGTTTAAACAGGTTTTCTTGCTGAGGGCGGCTAGCTTTGTGCTGCCTTGTTACATCATGGCGTGGGTGATTGGCATTCTTCAGCGACTGAGAGAAAGTCAAACGGTTGACATTTTTTTCTTACTCTAGAAAATCCAAACTCTTACTTCAAATCCGCTTGTTTTACATATCCGTTGTGTTCCGTCGCGTCGACCAGGAGGAGCCAGAATTGACTTCAGGTGCTAACTTGGCGTTCGTCCTGCCGACTGGAGGCATGATGTCGATCACCAACCAGCGAGAACCGAGGCGCCTCTGACAAGTGCCGCCATTTTACTCTTAATGGAACGATGACGATCATTTCTTCCCCTAATCTTGGATTGTACCCAGGAGATATCCCCTGGATTCACATTACACGATGTGAGGTTGTATGAGAAAAAAACGACTGTTTTCCCATCGCTCTAGTTTTTGCCCTTGATTCTGGGAACTCGGCAATTCCAGACGAAGAACCAGGTAAAGATGGGTCCCTTTCTTCAGATGTTACAATTTATGATGACGACGATGTCTAAACCCAAGAGAAAGCATGACTGCATGATTATGATTTCCTATTTCGTGGGCTACTGAGGAGATGTGAAGATGAAGAAGTCAACGAGTTCTTTATGACTCGGAAAGCTGCCCTCTCCATGTAGTTAATATCATTTCGAATCATGGATTTTCTTATCCACACGGGCACTGAGAAGTGCCTTATCTCTTCCGCTTTTCTTCCTCTCTCTCTCGCCGGAGGAGAGGAAAGCTTTGGCGATGAATTTTGCACTCGTGGCGGCGGGGCAACCGCTCGCCTCTCTCACCGCCGGCGGCCGGGCAAAGCCGCCCCTGAAATGGGCGGGTCTTCCGTCTAGAGTTGTTCCCTTGACGCAACGAGGAGGGGCGTCAGTTCTCTCTAATGGGCTTTCTTCAACCGTGACGTACGCGTCGTCGACAGCGCTATGGCGCTGGCGGGCAGAGAGCAGGGAGCTCCGGTTCGTCTGTTTCTCTTCCGTTGGAGAAGAGGTAGTAGCAGCGAAGGATTTATGGTTATATCGCCGTCGTTCCTTGGCCGGATACAAATCCAATATCTCTTTTTTAATTCCATTTTCTAAGGATTCGGCAACCGGGTGGCCTGTTTTTGATCGTTGGGAGGTGCCGTGGAAGTGGCAAACAGTTGTTCTCACCATGATGGCATGCGGGCTGAGGTATCCGCCCTCTTCCGCTTTCGCTTGCGGAAAGCTGAAGCTGAGAAGTTGCTTTGTTTCACGCTGAAATATCTTCAGGCAGTTTTGTTCTTGTAGGTTTGTCCGAGGCGCTTGTTCTTCCTTATCTCGGGATTCAGGGTGGAGCTCTCAGCTTGGATGAGAAAGCCGAGATCCTCTTTCTTGGGCAGTTGTAATATCCCATCATCGTTGTTACCTTCATCATCATCATCAATAATCTTCACCCGTATCATCATTATCATAGCCTCATTCTCTTTGCGATCGTCATCCCCATCATCGTCGCCTGGATGATTATGATGCTGATGATCATCATCCACATCCTCATCGCCCCAATGATTATGTTGCTGATCATGCTTATGGTGGCCATTGTCATCTTCATCATCCATAATTTTTTGGCAGCTTGGCGACGGCTGTGGTGCTGGGTGTGGTATTTGGCATCACTAATTCCTTCCGTCCCTTCCCTGAGGATGTCTTCCGATATGGTAGAACTCCAGATATAAAAAGATTGATTTTTTCTTTGGCCTTGTAAGGAATGGGCGAGTAGCCCAGAAACTAGCTTAAGGAACAACCCTAGGAAAAGCTTGATTTTTTTTTTTTATTCAGATTTGAGGAAACCCTTCAACCTCCGGGACGGCTGGCTTCTGTGGGCTGGTGTTGGCTTTGGCGGTGCAGTAGCTGCCATAACTCTAACAGGGGCTGCCACCGCCCTATTCACCGGGGACAACCCCCAGAGAGACGTGGGCTTTATTTCTTTGTCTTGCTTTCTTGAATCCATGATGAGACTTCATCAAGTTCATAATGTGCCTTTGTGATTATCAGACAGATGCTCTGGTCCAGCTTCTGCCATTAATCGGCTCCTCCACGGCAAGGTACTCTGTCCACACTAGGCATGTATGATGGCATCTTATCATGTTGTCATGTATATCGTGTAATCATGCATATCTTGTCATCTAATCATGTTTGTGTTATCATGGGCAGCACTGCCTTCCTTGTGGGAATCACTGGCGTTCTCGCTCCATTGCTAGAGGAGACAGTCTTTAGAGGGTTCCTGATGGCGTCGCTGACCAAATGGTGACAAACACGTGTTTACCTCTTCTTTAGTTTCATTCAAGATGTCATGTTTTATAGTCATCATCATCGTCAGGTTCATCATTATCATCATCATGGGGCCTTTGTCATTCTGATCATCTTTCTTTGCAGGGTACCCACACCAGTGGCAGCTCTGGCCAGCGCTGCTGTTTTCGCTGTGGCCCATCTCACCCCTAATGAGTTTCCTCAGCTGTTTGTGCTTGGTGGGTCATCTTCTTCCATCTCATCTAATCTCATGTGAGTTGATCTCATTCATTCATGTCAATGGTTCCTGAAATGCAGGCTCAGTTTTAGGGCTCTCTTACGCTCAGACAAAGAATCTTTTCACACCCATCCTCATCCATGCTCTCTGGAACTCTGGCGTCATTATTCTGCTCACCTTCCTTCAAGTAGCTCCATCACCTCTCTCTCTCTCTCTCTCTGTATTTATATCCTTTTTATCTATCTGCTGACTTGTGTACGGCTCCTTTGCAGCTCCAAGGCTATGATATTAAACAGCTGGTTCAGGGTTCGTGATGATGATGATGTCATTGATGGCTGATGGTGGATTATCTGATCATCTCCATCATCCTTACCTGGGATTGAGATCCTGTGAAGATAGACAATGATGATGCTAAATTTTGTCGTGGACAACTTATTCTTTCCCGGCATAACTTCCCTCTGTTTAAATCAAGCCATGACTGTTTCTTAAATCGAGAGCTTACAAATAGTCCATCGAGTAATAGTTAAAGTAAAATAAATAAATATTGTGTAAATTGATTTTTTGACAGGGGATCATTTCTTGCACAATTTGTTCTCTCAAAACTCTCATCCAACAGCTCCAATGAAGCGAAAAGATAACCTATGATTAATCGGAGTGAACTGGCTGACTGCCGGGCCTTCGCCATCTTCAATGACCTAGTGACAAGAGAGCTGAATCACGACATAGGGGTCGACGACTACAGACTTAATGCACATGTCCAGCCTTGAAGAAACAACCGCCCCTGAGACAAATCCCAACACCAAGATGACGATTGAGCAAAGCTCGACGATTAGATCGACACAATCACCAACCCTCTCTCACAGCAACTCACCCTCTCTCTCCATCTCTTGCGGAAATGGAGTTGCTGGTGCCTTTTGCCGGCAGCAGCCCACCCCCCTCTCTCTCTCTCTCTCTATAGCAGAAATGGAGTTCCTACTCCCTCTCCTTGTCTTTGCTCGACTTGACCGATCGACGATCAATCGACAGCCGTGCTTCAGGGCTTTTTCTTGATCGAGTGGTCAATCTGATGACAATGTACGTCGATTGATCAAGATCGCCCGACCGCAACTGCAGAAATTCAAGCGTCTTTCCATGGACGAAAATGCGCTATCAAGGTGAAATTTTGGAGACAGCACTACAAGCCCCCATACCTGCTATAATCTTGAGCTTTGACACTGGCAAAGACGCCGTCATGGTGGGAAATAAGTCACCGGAGCTTCTATCTTACCAGTAGAGCTGTTGGGATGGTCACCGGAAGGGAAAGGGAGGAAAGAACAAGGGAAAGAAAGGCATGAATTTTTTGGCTCATTGTGATTTTCATAATATACATAAATGATTTGTTGATTTTTATAAAAGGTTATATCATTTTATTTTAATTTCTGGTTTACCTTTGAGCAATAATGTTTGAGGAAGATACTTCTTTTGTGGGTACAACTCAAACAGTATACTCACTAAAAAAAACTCGGTAACTTCTACAAATAACCCTTTTATCTCACTACATCATATTTCACGTAATCTTACATCTAAGTCAGTAATGTTTTACTATTTATAAACCATATGAATGATAATCATGAAATCATAGTCGTTGAATATGCGAAATCACATATCAAAAATTATATTCAACTCTTGGAATTTCATTTTAACATTTTAAATATTAGTGAGTTGGGGTTGAATCCACGAGGAGGATAGTTAAAAAATTGAAATGAAATATTACTCTTTCTTTGTATTTTTAGATTTAGAAAGTAAACATGATTGATGAAAAAGAAAGACGTATGTAGAAGATACAATGAATTGAGCAAATGCCTTCGACTCCTTTTGAAGATCACAAACTCTTCATTGGATGGTGTAATGATGATTTAGGGTTGAAAATGTAAAAATGTGGATGTAAAATAATTGAGAAAACTAGAAAAAGATAAAAAAGAATAAACCCTAATCTAAAGGTTTGGGATAAAAACTCACTCTAGAAATGCTCTCTTATTAAACACTCCTTTTGAGAGCTCGTACATCTCACCTTGACTTGGTGTCTTGCATCCAACATGAGGAATCAATAGAAAAGAAAAGAAATTCACTAAAAATGATATTCGGTACTCGATGAACTATCGGTCGGTACTCTATTTCATCTGACTAGCCAATGCTAGAAGCCACCAATAAAACATTTAAAAACCTAACTTTTTGCCTCAGATTTATGATTAGCACATTGATGACATAGAGTATGAAATGGTGTTCAAGCCCATGAAATTTCAGCTTTAAAATCCATCGAGATCATGATATATCATGCTTTGAATGTGGAGCAATGTGAACCATTGATATATTACTCATTCCTCGTTAGCCGCATCAATTTATGTGCCCGTCAAGTCCACGAACTCCCGCATCTTGGGTGTCAAGCTCGAGATAAAACATTACTTAAAGTCATAAAAAATTCTCTCTCTCCTCTCTTCCCTCTAAAAACACTACAATTTTTACCCTTAGGAGAACTTTTGGCATTACAATTTGTTGCAGCGATGTACACTTTATGAGAGAGTGCTTGAGAGAGAAAAAAGAGGGAAAAAAGAGAGAAAGAGAGAGGGAAGAGAGAGAAATAAAGAGAGGGGAGAGATAGAGAGGAGAGAGAGGGGACTTAATTACCCTCTCTCATGACTTAGTTGCGGCACCACAAATTTTGCCATGTCAATGACATGAGAGGAGAGAGAAGAGAAGGACAGGTGGAGGAATCCCCACAAATTTTGATGCACCGAATCATGTGTTAGCATTCATGAAGGGATAGTGAGCTTTCTCTCTCTCATATTTAATATTTTTTTGAGAGAGAAAAGTAGCAGCCATTAGGAGGCCGTTGCGTTGCTGGTACCACATGGCACAATCGCATAAAAAGGCTAAAAAAGGATTTTTAAAATAAAAAAGTACATTATTTGAGTGTTTCAAATACATTAAAATCATATTTTTAAACTCTTGAAATTCCTTGAAAATTTTAGAAAAATAAAAAAATCTCAACTTTCTCATAGAAATAAAGAAATTGATTAAAAATCATGGTAGCATCCATTCATAAATATTTTCATGTCAATAAATGCATTCAAATGTAAAATAAATAGAAATTTCAATTTTTAATTAAGGAAAAATAATTTTCTTGATTAATCAATGTTATAAAATTCTCTTAAAATGTTAACAAATCATGAAAAATCAAGAATATCCTTTCAAATTAAAGGACTATCATTTTAATCATTTTAAACTATGATAACATGCATTTGTGATCATATTTATACAAATAAATGCCTAAACATGTATGATATGAATGTATAAATTTGCATGTTATCAATAAACATTACTAATGTCTAGATATCGATATTTCAATTTAAAAATTATAATTACTTGAATTCAAATCCGAGAAGTATTTAATCAAAATTTATACATGTAAGTCGTAGTTTGCTTTGTCATGAGGAGAACATTTAATCATGACATCAATGGCATTATATATAGCACCTATACTTAATATTGTGACTAGTAAAGCCCAATTGTATTAAGTGAGTGATGAAAATATTACAAGCCTCTATTTATAGAGGAGAAAGCGAGAATGATAGAAATATATCCCAAGAGCGAGATAAAATATGAGCACTGCCCAAGAGGTCACCCATCCTAGTATTGCTCTCACTCATGCTTAACTTTTGAGTTCTTATATTAAGTGTGTTATATACACCCTCTAATGGGCTATATCTAACAAATATTAAGTGTTTTATTTCTCTAATTCTTTTATCTCCATAAGAATTTAATTTTTTTAATAGTCCCCTGTGGGATTGATTTTATTTTTTGAGGGCATGAAAATGAAGAAAGAGGGCTCTACGATAAACAATTATAAAAAAAGTGATAGTTTCTCTCTCTCTCTCTCTATCTCTCACTAAGAGACGATAGCAGCTCTTTCTCTAAGGAATGATCAAATCTCTCTCAATCTTGATCTCTCTATTCATAATGACCAAGGTCTCAAGCATCCCAAATGATCAAATCAGGTTCACTATTTTCTATTTTTGAACAGGGTTGATTCATGAGGTTCTTTAGATTTCTAATTTTGATTGACTTCTATTTTGGTTTGCTTCAGATATTAGGTTTTTTATATTGTTTAATTCTGGTTTTGATTTGTGATTTGTTATTAATTTCAAGTTTTTGCTTTAGGTCTGATTTTTAAATTAACTAAAACATTTCTATATTTTTCTGCTATCTAATTTAAATTTGATAGCTATATAGATTAAATTTTGATTAAATCCAATTTTTTTGTATTGATTTCTATGATGATTAGGTCTAATTCCTATACTAATTAAATTTGATTGTTGTACTGATTAAATTCTCATTTCAAAACTTACTAAATCTTTTTTTTATTCCTCTTGAACTATGAGTTTTGTCTTTGACCAAAATCTGATTTCTAATATTATCTAATTCTGATTTTTAACTATTTTTATTATTTCTTGGTGTATTTTTCTCAAATACTTTATTTTCTAAATTATTTATTTTCTATTTCTTTTCAAAATTCTTTTGATTTTGGATCATTGATCAGATATTGTGTATGAAGATTAAAATTTAGGTTATTAATAAAGACATTACACATTCCTATAAAGTAATATTGATATATCATCCATCCATCATAGATTCATAAAGGATCATCATTTAGATCCATTGCATAGGTAAAACATATTATAGCTCATTCATCATCTCATACACTTATAGAGAATCTTTCTAGCTTTGTACAAATCCACTCAAGCATTATCAAAACATTCAAGGGCAGAATGTTGAGAGTCAAAGTCATTAGCTGAAATTAAAGTCAACTTCAAATATTCAGAGTCAAAGGAAAAAGGGAAGTCAACTCTACATGGAGATTTTCATTTATTTAGTGCTTATAAGATCCTTGTTTCTTTCTACTTATTTGCATCTATTTATTTATTTTTAATTAAGTTCAATATTTTATTTATCTTTATATCATCTAAATTTTCTTGGAGCTAGGTTCTGGGATCTGAATTCGACAAGCTCTCCAAAACCTTCAATGCAAGCATTGTATGTAGTGGAAACTTATCAAATCAAACATTCAACACGTAGAAGCACCAATGCGAGATAATATTATCAACTTTTATAGATTAAAACCATACTTAACTTATTCATTTACAAGAGATCTCCAAGTCCGTCTAGCCTCTAGCGGTATCCACATAGTCTTCGGAAAATTAGATTTTTATAGAACACTCATCAATATGAGAGGAAGAGAAGAGAGGGGAGAATTTCCACTAGGCTCGCATGAGTAGCTCTATTATATTCGTTCTCCCCCTATTTATAGATGTTGCGAATATATAATTTTCACAAAAACCCTTATTATTATGTCTATATCCACTCGACATCCGTTGATCTTATGTATGTGAGCCTCTAGGTCCATATATCTCACCAATTAAGAACTCCACTAACCCAATACCACTTATTGGTCTTCCTTATTAATTAATTATATCAATATATAGATTAATTTATTAATGATCGATTTAACCCAATCGATAGGTTGAGTTTCTGCCTGTTGGGTGCCAAATTATATCATGTGCTTTGGGAGATATAGAGTAAATAAGAACTCTCTCATGAAAACTTACCGTCATTAGTTATAGTATACGTATAATCCTTCATCTATGTGAGACTCATAAATGACTTAGGGTATGCTTAATTATCAAACCATGACCGGTCACCAAATTTTGTATTGATGCAAGTAGGAAATCATCAAGAATAACTTCTCTGATATTTCCACTACCTTGGCCAAGGATTTAATCACATCTCATTCCTTGAGTCAATCTCCTCTTATATCGAGGGCAAACAATCTCATCTTGACCACTCAATCACCTTCTAGTAATTCATGTCATATCCAATCTATGATGTTTAGGAGATCTCGTGGCTAGGGATTCATAAATCATAGTCAAAACATGATCATCCATCCACGAGGTATCTTTGGTGTCTCAAGTCAAAGGACCAAGTAGACAACGGTAACACAAATCAACTTGATTTACACTTTGGTAAAATACTATTCAACGATTCACAAGGATCAATTTAGTGAACTCTTTCTCCAAAGAGCACCCATTATTTATCTTTGGTGTCTCTACACCGATAGCCACAGGATTAGTCATACTCATCACATAAGTTAGATCAAAAAACATGATTCTTTCCAGATAATTGGATGTCCTTATTGAATATCCCACGAATAACAATATTTAGAACATATGTAAAACGATCAATGATCATTGTATTATGATCTCATCATAATTCACTTGATCATTACATATGCTCATGGTCTTCATTACAAACATCACTCAAGAATGACAATGAATAAAATTTCATTTGAATGAATATAAACAAAGGGTGAAAATATGATAGGCTTGTAGGCCACATAATATATATCATTAGGGACAGTTAGGATGACTCATAAACACTAGGTTGACTCTAGGAGAGTTATGCTTAATTGTGAGTGTAAGGGGTGGACTCATGTTGAGTTGGTGCTAGATTGAGGATGAGTCAATGGGGTTGATCGAATAGTCAACTCAAGGTGGGTTGGTTCTTTACCTTGGATGATCACCCTAGATTGAGGTTGAACGATCTACTTTGAGTGAGCATGGATTAGTGATGGGGCTCGAGGACTTCAGAGAGGTATGTTGACCAGAAGGGGAGCATGGAACAACGAAAAGAGCTTTGGAAGTCAGCCTAGGGGAGATGGGATGAGCAGCGATGTATTGAAGGACTTTGAAAAATGAGGTTACCAACTAAGAGCATAACAAGTTAGATTTTTATTTGGTGGACTTCGATAAAACTAACCTAGTGAGTTAGTAATTGCTATTAGGGGACTAACAAGGTGAGAATTCACTCAAGGGGGATTGTCTTCTCCTAGGACTGATATGGGGGGTTCGGATACCCAATCCAGTATAAAAAATTTGTTGTAAGAGTAAACCTAAATGATAAAAAAGTAAGAATAATAGGACTCAACTAATTTGAAAATGCCAGGAAATTTATCCAATTATATGACAGATCAAGAGTTTTTCATTTTGTTTCTCTCGGGTGCAATTCCATATTCAATAGAAATGCCAAAAAGTGTAAAACACAATTGAAGAAGTGAATATCAAGAAAAGTGGTTCACAAGATCAATTCGATCAAAATAATACCGAATTTACCAATTTAAGGAAGTAATAACAAATAGAGGGGTATAATGGTAAATAAGGGTCGAATCCACAGGAAATTAAGGTATTTTCGAGAGATCTTTTAGAAATTGATCAAATTGGACGATGAATTGAGGTGAGAAATTAGGTAAAATTGTAGATTTAGAAAGATAACTCAAAGATGTATCCACGGAATCAAAAATCACTCGATTTGGATTAGTAATCATGGAGAAATCAAAGAGTGAAGTGGGACGAAATTTCCGAAAATCGGAAGAACATAAATTGAAATTAAAAACAAAATTAAATTAAATTGCTATCCTAAATTACAAATTGATGATACATGACGATAGATTAGAGGGAAAACATGATTTCTAACCTGAGATAACAATCGAATTGACCCAATTGATCGCCGGATCGACAACTATTCATTCCACAAATTCGAACGTGAACATCGGTGTTCAAGAGACAAATTCTCCTTGATCGATCGACAAAATCTCACTTTTAATCACTCCGTGGACGTGGAATCGAGTCTAGAATAGATTAGAAGTGAGAGATTCAAGGATTGAAGGGTGTAGATGGGTCAATTAAGCGAAATCATCCAAGAATGTCTTACAAAGATCGAAGAACGCCTTATTTTAAAGGCGAATTGGGTGTAACCGTCCGATTGATGTGTTTAATCCTCATCAACGGTCCGGATTAAACGCATCAAATCGAAACGTTGTCAAAATTTCGTGGCCGTTAGATCGCGGATGGATGCTCCAGATGAATCCTCGCGATGTGTGTTATAAAACGCATCAAACTGCGCCCGTTGGATCGCGATCCGACGATCGTGATGGGTTTCCGCGCGTTAGATCGTCGCCATTATAACTCAGCTTTAAATGACACGTGCGTTGATCGATCATCAGTGGTCCATGCGTCCACGCGATCAACGCACGGATTTCTAAGGCGCCGCCGATCTGACGCTTGTGATGTTGCCACGTCGCTTGTATTGAAATAAACTGTGTGGGACTTAGTCCCACACGGGGAAAATTAAATGAAATTGTCTAGTATATAACGTGCGGCAGTTAGGAGGGTTAATAAACTTGCCTCCCGATAATCAGGAGACATATATACATTATAAATCTAATATATAATAAATATAAATAGCAGCCACGCGTCACCTCCGCGCCACGCGTGGGCCCGCGTGGCTCTACCACGTGGCCCCAGTGCCACGTTGCACCCACGTGGGACCCGCGCAAAAATTAACCCCCTTTTTATCATTTTTTTAATTATTCAAAACGTTTTAAATCGAAAATAAAATTGGAAAAAATCGAAAAAAATCCCTAAAATTTGTAAAAATCATAACTTTTAAAATACAACTCCAAATTAATCTAAATTTCTTTCATTTGATCTGAAATTTAATTATCTATCATTCTA
This sequence comes from Lemna minuta, assembly GCA_024174645.1. Lineage (NCBI taxonomy): Eukaryota > Viridiplantae > Streptophyta > Magnoliopsida > Alismatales > Araceae > Lemna > Lemna minuta. The sequence goes on along the minus strand of CM044102.1, from coordinate 987,573 downwards.
AAAAGTCAAATTATTTAAATAAAAAGAGATTTAATTCTTATTTCAAAAATACATTCATTTCTTTAAGATTTTAACTTTTAGAAAATTAAATGAATGTTCAAAAAAATGACTTCTCTCATTATTTAACTTTAAAAACCACTTATAATCTCAAGTAAAGATAGGTTATAAAATCTTTAATCTTTAATTCATCATAATTAACCCTAAATTAACGCATTTTGAGATTATAACATAAAATTGCATGGAATGATAGAAATGCACTCAAAGTATGATAACATGCACATAAATGGAATGTTTTATGCCTTATTTTGCATTAATAATCATGTTAAGATTGCATGTTATCACCATCTAACAATGTTAAGTGACGATTGAAAGCTAAGATTTCTTCATGTTTCTTGCCAATTTTGAAGCAAAAATTTTAGCGAAATGTAATTTTTTAAATCTTCATTTGATGGATATGATAAAATCATGTCATGATGAGAAAGTCAAGATTTAAAAGATTTTCATCAATGGAAATATTGACAAAGATCAGATGTGTGCCCTATTGCCATGTGTCAAAAAACGTGGGTACCATGGCTCATGTCTGCCTCTTGGTGAATAGAATGCAGGCAAGATGCCCACGGCTCCCTTTAGTGAAGATGGATGGTTGGCGCTTGATTTTTGCATCCAGCGATTGAGATGCAACCAAATCATTTGCAAGAAAGAGAAAATGTTAGTCTCATGTGCAATGAGTTTTATGATATCTATGGCTATAAATATAAATCAATATGGGGATCATAGCCATTTGGAATATATAATTTAAAAGTATGATCTCCTGGTAGGGCGCCATGTAGACACCACTTGCATTGCCCGTGGTGCCTTTAGTCATTGCTACTTGGGGCCATGCGTACGCAAACTACCAGATCAGCTCGCCACACCATCTATAGCCCAAATGGTCCTAATTTTTTTTTCTGATTTAGACATTAAATAAATAAACAAGTAATTAGAAAAATTCTAGAAACAATAAGAAAAACTTAGAAAATCATATCTTTCAAAATATGGAGCCTTTTTCTATCAAATTTTTGGAATTATCCTCTAATTTTATTTCCTAAATTACTATGAAATTCATAAAATAAAAATAAAAATAAGGATAAAATTAGTTTGATTTGAGAATTAAACTCAATCAAAAGTAAATATATAAATTATCAATTTTACTCTTTCTTATGTCTTCTTTGATTCCTTGAATCCATTTAGGTTTTGTAATCATTACAACTCTAGAAAATAGTTAGATTTAAATTTTTTTAACTCTTTTTAGAAGGTCAAACACACCTAATCAATATTAATTTTAAAATCATTTTGAATGGAACTTTGGTGAAAATGTCATGACATGCATAAAAATATACTAATATGATGAGAATATGCATTAAAATGATATCGAATTTGATGAGAAAATTAAGCATAAATTTTTAAGTAAGAATGTGTATTATCATTTGGCTACATAACTAATAAGGGAGATTGGAAATCTACTTCTCATTATTGTACATATATTGGAGACAACCATGCTACCCTGCGTATTAAGAAGCAAAATGTTGTATCATGCTCAAGTGTTGAGGCTAAGTATCAAGTAATTGTTATGACCACTATCAAGATGATGTGGATTTCGTCTCTTCTATAGGAGCAAAATCTTCGTGTGTCTTCTCCTATTCCCATGCACTAATGGACAACATGGCATTGATCTTGATTGTGAGTAATCTAATATTTTATGATCACACAAAGCATATTGAGGTGAATTGCCTATGGATACTGGCTGACAAAGTGCTGATAACTTTCATTTTGAGGTATTTTCAGTCTTACTAATAATCAATTTCATACAAAAATATTTAAATTTCCTTACATGATATAATGATTACATATGGGTCAATCCTTAGGGAGCCTAGTTAATGAGAGTATATATTTCTAGAGGAAATAGATACTTATATAGGGAAGATGGATGAGATGCAATGAGATTACCAAAAAAAAAAGTGTTTGTGAGAGGATGATGATATATGGATAGATATATTATGAAATATATCTATCCAAGCACATTTTTCCGTAATCTACAATCATATTTGTAGTTTGATGCTCCGAACTAACAAAAATTGAGGAACTAGCAAATGATGACTTTATTATAAAAACAAAGTGCATAATGGATACGAGTAAAACAAAAAAATTGACATAAAAAGTGAATTTGTTGAGGTCAAGAAGTGAGTATATATATAAATATTGATATAGCTAGAGAAACTCTTCTCTTTACAAGAACAGTTAGTTTCTCACCGTAGATTATTGATTTCTCACCTATTTTCTGACGATGCCATTATTTTCGATGTTATCATTGATATTTTTATCTCTATTTAATGTAATTATGGGTTCCTCTCCTCTTGCCACATTTTCCAATGAATTCATGGATTCATCTTGTCGGGTCTATCAGAAGACCGTGTGATTGAAGAAAACTCTAGTCCTTACATTTTAATGCATTTAATCATGATTTCATCGGAAATCTTGAGGATGTTTTGCTCCTCTACCCTGAAGAGAAAGGAATAATTAATTACACATAAGCAAGTACAAAACTCGGGGGAGAGAGAGATGAGGAAGATGTGAGACAGAACCATGGGTGCAGCAGGTCAGTGGTCTTTCCGGACGGCGAAAGCCTTGTTCTTTGAATTCATCAACCTGGAGAAGAACCTCTCTGTCGGTGAACTCGCCAAAACAGTCACCTTTGAACACAGAGAGAACCATTAAGTTCACCACTGACGCCGCAATGAAACATTAAATGCAGGCTGCTCTGAGTTAACGGCGAGCGAACCCCCCAAAGCGCCTCTGTCCAGCTGTTGAGTGAAACAGAAGAAAGTGTTATTCCATCTTCTGGTCAGCGTACGCCATGCTCCATACATATATATAAATATGGGGAGGGAGAGAGAGATTAGAATTAACGCCATAGTGTCACGAGGAATTACCGCTTATAGAGGACGAATTGAGCGGAAGTGCAGTTGGATGATAAAAGAAGAAAAGCGTTGATTTCCGTTACCCTCCCGTTCCGTGGCCGCTAAGTCTCCTTATCCATCAGTTTCCAGGTTGAGAAACTCAATGACCACGTAAACTTCAACGTGAAGAACAGCACGTTGAAGTTTACGTGGCTCGGAGGATGAACTTATGCACTTTTATGGAACCCAAATACGGCTGAAAACGGCTAAAATATCATTCTCTCTCTATCTGTATGCCATATCTGTCAGTAATCAGTCTTATTTAAGCGTGATGGAGAAGAGGAGGAAAAGAATGGAGGGATTTTCGGATCGCACACATCTGAAGTAAAAAATTGGAGATTTCTAGGGAATGTGTTCGTTCCGTCCCTGCCTAGGAGCTTAGGTATTTGACCATGGGATTAATTAAAGGAGGGAAGAGGCGGGGGATCCCCAATCCCCATGAATGCAGTCTTCTCCTAGAGATCATTCCCCTTGCGAAATTTAAAATTTCCTCTTTTGAGTGGACTTCAATTTTTTTTGCTATGCTGAACCGCGTCGGCTTCCTGAAGTTCAGGCGGAGCTTCGGAGGTATAAAACCACCCCGCATAACCATGCCTGTCGATATTATCGGGGAAGTGTGAACGAGATAACGCGGAGTCAACGGCAAATAAAGAGAGAAATATATATCTACATATATTTATATATATCTAGAGAGAGAGAGAGAGAGAGAGAGAGAGAGAGAGAGAGAGAGAGAGAGAGAGAGAGGGATTAGTTTTAGCTCTGAACCTCTTTCCTCTGAACCGTTATCAGTTTTAGCTCGGTACACACCCGAAAAGATTAGAGATTAGGGTTCTTGTTGCACTCTGAAGGCTTTCGTCTTGCTCTTTCCTGTAATGGATTTGGAGAGCGAGGAGGAGAAGGCAGAAGAGGGGATGTTGCCGGGTTTCAGGTTCCATCCGACAGACGAAGAACTTGTTGGGTTTTATCTGAAGAGGAAGGTTCAGAAGAGAGCCGTCTCCATTGAGCTCATCAGGCAGCTCGATATTTACAAGTACGACCCGTGGGATCTCCCCAGTAAGTTTTCAAGTCTTTCGCGTCGGCGTTTGGTTTCCTTTCTACGTGAACAAATCCGTCATTCTTTTCTCATGATGCCCTAGATATGGTTCCACTGTCTCTTCTAGTCTATCATCCTTTGAATCTGATCAGCATTCCTTCTTCTTTCATCAATATGAACGACTGTCTGTAAAAAAATGAAATTGGATGGCTTTCTCTTCTCTTCTCTTTCAGTTATGCATCTTCATGTTATCTCGCTCTCTTTCTCATTTTCTTCTCTCATCCTTGTCTCATCTATTCGTCCCTTCTCTCTTCTCACTCTCACTCACATTGACTTACACATATTTTTCTCTGATTTCTCTCTCTCATTTACCACAGCTATTTCTCTTCTAGCTCGCATCTGTGGCATCTATCCATCGCATCACTCTTCTCTTTCTAGTTTTGTTCTCCTCTCTTTCATGTCTATCTTTCTTTTCATCTCTCTTGTTTCCCCATCCTATCTATTTCTCTTCCTTCTTACCTCTCTCTCTCTATCTCCAGTTTCGCATTCTTTTCATCTCTATCGTCTCCTCGTCCTCACATTTATCTTCCTTGTCATCTCTCTCTTTCTCTCAGTATTTCTCTCCTCTTTCTCCCCTATATCTTCCTTTTTTCCTTCTTCATTTAGCTAGATTCCCCACTGTCTTTTACTTCTACTACTTCTGCGCTTTCCCTCTTATTCACTTTTTTCCTTTTTCATATCTCTTATATCTTCTGTTTCATGATAAGAGCTGGCAGTGGCTGGAGAAAAGGAATGGTACTTCTACTGCCCCAGAGACCGCAAGTACAGGAACAGCGCGAGGCCCAACCGCGTCACCGGCGCAGGATTCTGGAAGGCCACCGGAACCGACCGGGCCATCTACACCGCCGACGGCGCCACCTGCATTGGACTGAAGAAATCTCTCGTCTTCTACAGAGGAAGAGCCGCCAAGGGCATCAAGACCGACTGGATGATGCACGAGTACAGGCTCCCTCCTTACCCTCCCCGAAATACCCGCGACAAAGATATCTCCCCCAACGTAAGAACCCATCTCCCTCAACCTCTCCTTCTACAGAATTCACCTCTTCAAGAACATTGGTTCTTTCAGGACTCGTGGGCTATCTGCCGGATCTTCAAGAAGACCTGTTCCGCGTCCCAGAGATCTTTCTCCCACTCTTGGGCTTCTTCGATTCCGCCAGTAGAAAGCTCGGATCCCTACGATATCATATCTCTCCCTACTGAATCAGGGAACGCGGCTGACGAACCACTTCTCTTCTCCGGCTCTTCTATAGATATCAATCCTACGATATTTTCTTCTTCTGGACTTGCCTCCAGCCTGACGCTTCCGCAGACTGATATGCTGGCCTCTTCGACGTGCTCTCTTGACGTCGCAGCGCTATTTCAGTGCATCCAGCCGCAGTTCGTGGCTGACGCAGAGAAGGATTTCTTTCCGTCTTCTTCTTCGTCTTCGTCCGCAGATCAGATGCATCACCGTCGTCATCAGCAGCCGGGAGTCCAAGCCTTGTCGATCGATTTGCTTCTGGAAGTGACGGGAAATCTTGGGAGAGGGGGAGAGATGGGGAGTACTAAGAAGTGCCAGAAGAATCCAGAAGCTGCCTCGGAAGAAAATAGAAGTTTTGGTGACGATAGCCAGTGGGGGACTCTGGCGGCCGCAGTTCTCCCGTTTGCCCGGCCTCGAAGTCGCCTTTGGGAGAGGGGGCTGCCAAGCCTACTAGAGTAGCATAAAAAGAACGATTAAAATCCTCAAAGCATCGACTACTTCTGTCTATTTTCCTGATTGATAGTAATGAGAAAGTTTTGTACCATGCAAGTGATAAAATTCTTAACGAAGGGCTGCCAAGTCTGCCAGAGAATCAGTAAACAGAACTAGTCAAATCCTTGAGCATAGACTATTTTTGACAGTTTTCTGAATTGATGTTAGTGAAAAGCTTTGTAACTTGCTAGTAATGCAGTTCCTAGAGAAGCCTACACGAGGGGAGATGCTGATTCAGTGGAAGATGCAGAGATTATTGAAGCATCAAATGAAGCTTTGTTGGAGCTACAACTGAATAATGCAATGAATTAGATGTGCACAAGAAAGCATGATGTAGTTGGACCTTCATGACAAGAGAGTCACACATAATACATATATATCGGAAATTTAGGGAGTTTGAAAATACATTGTCAGCTTAAGACAATCATCAAATGATACTTTCTGAAAATGCATGTAGAGTTCAAATGCACACATGTAAGCATGTTTGGATACATAATCACAAGAGATTTGAGGGAATATCATTTAAACACGAAGATGTTATGTGAGAGATAGCGGGAACCACCTTTTTAACCTTTTTGAGTGTCACTGTAAAACCATGGGATTAATGTATAAGAGTGATTGGCTTTAGTCCAAGAAAGATATTGATAGATATTATGTAGCCTACAAGTCAAATCATACTTCTGTGTATCTCATTTATATTCATTAGAATAAAATGAATTCATTGCTATTCTGGGTAATGTTTGCAATAAAGTTCATGAACGTTTATAATGATTGAGTAAATCAGGATGAGATCTTAATATAATGATCACTAGTCTTTAAAAAATTTTATAAATATTCCTATTCGAGGGATAATCAAGGAGGACATTAAATTATCTAAAGAGAATAACAGTGTCTAATCCGATTCGTATAATGAGTCTTGTTGATCCGGTGGCCATCAATGTGGAGACATCAAGGATGGATAGTGGGTGCTCTTTGAGAAAGAGTTCACTAAATTAATCCATATAAATTCTTAAATATTACTATACACCTAATTTTCAATCAAGCTGATTTAATAGTATTATACCTATTCGAAATTAATCTATAGGAATCTCAAAATAGATTATACCTTATAGGAATCTATATGTCATAGTTGTGCATGTAGTCCTTTAACCTAAAACATTGAAGATATCTTGTAGATAGATGATCATCTTTTGATTATGACTTACGAATCCTAAGTCACGACATTTCTAAAATGTCATATGGAAGATATGACATGAACTCCTCAAATATGACTCAAAGAATAAGATACAATAAAATCATTGAAAGAAGGTAGTGGAAATATTGAAAACAAGGTTCCTTTACATAAGTTCTTTTACACACTATATCCCCTAGAGCATGTGATGTACCCAAGGGTTGGCAGCTAGACCTATCAATTGTGTTAAATCTATCCTCAAATGATTAATCTATGTGGTAATATGGATATCTAATAAGGTTGATTAAGATTATTATTGGGCCTGTAAATTTATTAACTAGTAAGATATATAGACCTAGTGGGTTACACACATAAGATCTATGGGCATTTATGGATATAGACATAATTATGTAGGTTTTTGTGGAAATTTCACATACCCAATTTTTATAAATAGAGGGACAACGATCACAACTCAATATATCCTTTGCAAGCCTCTTATGTTGATTTCCACTTGGTGGGGATATTTGTCACAAGAACGTTTTTTTGGCATTTTATTCTTCTCTCTCAATTCCTTGTATTAACAAATATTTTGAGGTATTCTCTACCGCATGGACAAGTTTTTGAAGCTCATAAATAAATCTCTCCAAATGCTCTTTGTTCATTAACTTCTTGATTATCCTCTTCAAAATACTCTTTGTACATAAATGAGGCAATGATCAATTTTTCAAGCCTTCTAGAATAGCAGGTTGACAACATGGGCAATACGCGACATAGGTACCACTTTGGTTAACATTGATCCACTATCATTCAATTTTTCCCCTAAGTTGCCACCATTTTTCTTGTTATTTCTAACATTATCTATTGTAATTGAAAAACTCTATAAAAAAACAACAAAAATTCATGTTTAGAATTTGAGACTTGTAATACCAAAACGTATAAGATATGGCTTGCCTTTTGAGTCAAATAAATACTCTTTCGGCACATGATATAATTTATTTTCCAAAATTTCACCATAATAGGATTCACCCAACTCCTCTACATCAAGAACTAGTTCACAAATGCTCCATTATTTATCAACCCGTTGTATTATGATTGATAACATGCAATTTCATGCATTATTTACATTTATTCTTCACATACATGCATGTTATCATGATTTAAAAAGGATGATTCTTATGTTGAAATAAATATTCTTAATTTTTTATAATTTGATAACATTTTATGAATATTGAATGACATTCATTTATTAAGAAGATAATATTCTTTAATTATAAAATTAAACTTTCCACTTAATTTCTAATTAAAATGTATTTACCAACATAAAAATATTTATGACTGCATGACATAATGAATTTCATTGGGTAAATATTATTTCTCTGAAAAAGTTGAGATTTTTTTAGACTTTTGGAACCTTTTAGGAATTTATAGAGGTTAGAATCATTATGAGATGATTTTTTCTAACAATAAATTTTTTTTTCATTTTTCAATGATTTTTAGAAGAATAGGTGACATGGCAGCTAGAGATTGGCCACAACATTTCTCTCTCTTCAATTCAAAAAATATAAGAGAGAGTAATCTCTCTCCCTCGATAGAAAAAAAAATCTTGCCATACAAGGAGAGGCACTCTTCTAATGATCTCTCTCCTGTGCCGATCCTCTCCTCTTCTCCCCTCTTTCTTTCTACTCTAGGAGATATATAGTATATAAGAACTCCCTTATGGAACCTTTGTGTCACCAATTATCATGTATGTATAATCCTTCATCTACACAAGACTCATGAATGACTTAGAGTATGGTCAACTATCAAACCCTAGTTGGTCACTCAAGTTAGTACTAATGCATGTAAGAAATCATTAGGAACTCCTTCTTTGATATTTCCACTACCTTGGCCAAGGATTTCATCGCATCTAATTTCTTGAGTCAATCTCCTCAAATATTGAGGGCATATGATCTCATCTTGACCACACAATCATCTTCAAGGACTTCATTTCATATCCTATATATGACATTTTAGAGATCCCATGGCGAGGGATTTGTAAGTCATAATCAAAGCACGATCATCTATTCACAAGAGATCTTTGGTGTCTCAAGTCAAAGGACTACATACACAACCACAATATGAATCAACATGATTGACAATTAGGTATAATATCATTCAAGGACTTATACAAATCAATTTAATGAACTCTTTCTCCAAATAGCACCCACTATCTATCCTTAGTATCTCCACACCGATGGTTACAGCATCAACCATACTCATCACATGTGTTAGATCAAATAGTGTTAATTTTTTTGGATAATTCAATGTCCTTCTTGAATATCCCAAGAATAGAAATGTTTAGAACATATGATTAAAGATGAGTGACCGTTGTATTATGGGCTCATCATAATTTATCTAGTCATTGCATATGCTCATGGACTTCATGATAGATATTATGTGGCCTATAAGCCAACTACACTTTCATGTATCTTGTTGATTTTCACTGAAATGAAATTTATTCATTATCATTCATGTGTGATGTTTGCAATGAAAGTCCATGAGCATATGCAATGACTAAGTGAATTATGATGAGATCATAATGCAGTAATCACTAGTATTTAAACATATGTTCAAAAAATTCTTATTCATGGGATATTGGATAAGGACATCAAATTATCCAGAAAGAATAACACTATCTAATCCAACTCATATGATGAGTATGACCGATATTGTAGCCATCAGTGTGGAGACACTAAGGATAGATATAGGGTGCTCTTTGGAGAAAGAGTTCACTGAATTGATCCGTATGAGTCCTTGAATGATGATTATATCTAATTGTCAATCAGGTTGATTCATGTCATGGTTGTGTATGTGGACCTTTGACTTGAGATACCAAAGATATCTTGTGGACGGATGATCATGTTTTGATTATGACTTACGAACCCCCAGCCACGTGATATCTAAAATGTCATTTATTGGATTCAATATGAAGTCCACGAAGATGAGTGTGTGATCAATGTGGGATCATCCGCCCTCGGTAATTGAGGAGATTGACTCGATAAATGAGATGTGATGAAATTCTTGGCCAAGGTAGTGGAAATATTAGAGAAGGAGTTCCCGATGATTTTCTACATGCATCAGTACTAACATGAGTGATCGATTAGAGTTTGATAGTTGACCGTACCCTAAGTCATTCATGAGTCTCATGTGGATGAAGGCCTACACATACATGGTAATCGATGACAGAAAGGTTCCATAAGTGAGTTATTACATACTCCATATCTTCTAAAGTACATGGTATAGCTTGGCACCCAACGGGATGGCAACTCAACTGATGCAGGACGCGGTGGTGAAAACCCTCGTGCCTGATCAATGGGACTGAGGTTGACCGGAGGTAGCCGGTCAAACCTAACCTATGGGTAGGCAAATCCTAGACTCTAAATACGACCTTTAACCTAAACCTAAGGGTAAGCAGGTGTGCCGATCAGCGGAGCCGACTCCGGGTGACCCGGGGAAACTCGCGATGATGGGTAGGGTGAGATCCTCTCGATCCACGTCCAGAGGCGTGGAAGTCGCTCGTCGTGGAGTAGCCAGGAGGCTGCAGCCCACGTTCGGTTCCGGACCTAACGTACGTGTCGGAAATCTCGAATCTATAATCGTACTATCCTACCTACGTCGTCCGACGGCGGTGGAGACGAGTAAAGGAAACGCTTCGAAAAGTAATTAACTTGAAAGAGGGGACGAAGCTAACCTGCGGGGCGGGGTGCCCGGTCGGTCGTGATGAAGGAGATCGTCGTACGTGGCGCGTACGGTCAGCAGAAGTAGGTCGAGTCAGCGACGTCACGAACGGACGAAGATCTCACCGAGGAGTATGGATAGGCGCGCGGACACGCGGACAAATCGTGTGGACTTGCGGATAGGGCACGCGGGCGTGGGGGCGGGAGCACGAGCGGAGTACACTGGCCGGCACGTCGGGCGCGCAGTTCCACGGACAGGGTGCAGGATCACATAGACTGGAACTGAGCAAGGACCCGAAGGGAGCAGACCAGGCCGCATGCGGACGCGGCTGCGATTGGGGATGGCCAACTGCCAGATATACCGGGCAATGGGGGCCCCACGTGCGCGCGGATATGCAGATAGACGGAAGTGGGCTGGAGGGGGCCCCGCAGGCAGAGGCGTCCTGGGACTCCAAGCGTTGACCGCTGGAGAGGCCGGGCGTAACCCGGTCCAAATCAAATTCCGTTGAGGCGACCTGTGGTATATCGGCGGATGTCACGTCAGGTAGTATTGACTCGCCCGGTGAATGACAGACTCCTCCCACTCAGCAATTTTGGTGGAGACTCAGCGTTCAGTGACAGGACGCTAGCGGGAAGGAGATGCGTAGGGGCAGGTGAGCCGCGGAGTCGGTGGTTTTTTTTGGTGATAGCTTGGTGGAGGCGGAGCCGCGGGTTGATGGTGGGATGGGTGAACGATCGTTGGCGGCGAGTGATTGAGCCGGACAACTCCAGAAAGAGGGGCGGCGGTGACGGCAGGGTGGAGGTTGGCGAAATTTATGGCGGTGAGTTCCGATACGCGATGGAGGGGAATTTTCGTCTTGGCAGAGTCGCTCAACAGGGGAAGATGGACGTGGCGCGGAATCGATTTCCTGATTGAAATTTCGCGGACGTCGTACGGTCGCGCGGAAATTTCGGGAAGGAGAGGCGGGGGAGAAATCGTGGGAAGATGGGTTGTGCACGGGCAGGCGAAAACGGGATTGCGTGGGATTCGTTCAGGCCGGAAACTTCAGGGTAGGGATTGACGGCATCGTGTCACGGTAGAAGTGAGGGACGGGGATAGAGATTGATCGTAGGGTGGACGGAAGAGGGATCACAGAATTTATTTAGAGAAATTTGCAGGTGGGAGGGCGACGGTCGGGGAGAAATCGGACAGGCGGTGATGCGGAAGTTGGATCGGCCGGGAATGGTCAGATAGGAAATTCTGGAAGATGGGTCGACTCGTCGGGAGGTGGGTTTGCAAAGAAGGGGTGGCAGGCGGCGACAGAAATGGACGCGCGTAGGCTGAGGGAGAGGGGAAATTGGCGAAGGGCAGGGAATCGTGGATGGTGAAGGGGTATGCCGATGAAGGGGAAACGGGATGGCAGTGAGGATGAGGCGGTTCGGGAAAACGGGAAAATGTGGGAAAGAGGAAGTCGGGGATTTCCGGCAGGAGGGGAATGCGGTCGGAGATGCGGCGGTCGGAAATGGGGAGGGGATTCGCGACAGGCCGGAGATGGTGGGAGAGGCAGGGAGAAGGGTGACTGGGAAAATGAAGATGGAGGTGGAGTTGGAGATGGAGATGATGGTCCGGGGAGGAGGAAGGGAGGTGGAGGTGCGGCGATCTGGCGGCGGCGGCGGCGACGGCGGCTTGAGGCGGCGGCAGCGACGGCGGCGGCTGGAAAGCTGCACGTAGGGAACCAGTGGGCAAGGCGGGGAAGGCGGCGGCCTCGGCGGCGGGCACGGCGGCGGCACGTGGTGGTGCGGCGGCGGTGGCGCGCGGCGGTGGCGGCGGTTGGTTCCCCTCCTTGTCCTTCCTTGAGCAGCCACTTGAGATGAAGGATGACCCTTTCTTTCTTCAAATGACGGCTAGGGTTTGTGGGGGTCCCTTCCCTCTTATAGAGCCCATAATGGGCCGAGACGGGGAAAGGGCCCACTTGAGGCCCACAACCCAAAACCCAAAATACTCATAGAAAATAAAGGTTCACAAAAGAAGGGGCTTCACGAATGGGATCCCGAAAAGGGAGGAACCCACCCGAAAGCCTAAAAGGAAGAGGGAAATAAGCGAGGACCCGCTTAAACACTTGCGGGTCAAAAAGTTCATAATAAAGAAATAAAGAAATAAAGATAAGCGGATAGATCCGCGCGCGCCAAAAGGGCTCCTCCGGCACCGTGGTATCGTGTCTTGGTGGCGACGGGGGTCGTACGCCACCATCAACCTATCGATTGGGTTAAATCGATCTTAGATTAATTAATCTATATGTTGACCAGTAAGGTGTTCTTTGGTCTATAGAGTTATTAACTAGTGAGATATATGGACCTAGAGGGTCACAGACATAAGTTTTATGGATGTTGGTAGATTTATACATATTTATGAGGGTTTTTATGAAAAAAATCTCAAAGGAAATGTCTATAAATAGGAGGAGAACGATCACAACTCAAGATACCCATGAAAGCCTTGTGGAAATTCTCTCCTTTCTTATCTTTCTCTCTTGGTGAAGAGCTTTGAAGAGGATATCCAACCATCCGGAAACTGTATGGATACCGCTAGAGGCTAAACACTTGAACAGCTTCAAGAACTCCTTCAAGGAAACGCTGTAAGTATGTTTTCTCATTCATACTAGATGATATGATCATCTGTTATCGGTGGTTTAGTGTTTTGAATATTCGATTCAATGTTTTCAGTTACATTTGATGTTTTGATCAAAATTTTGAAAAGTTTATCGACATCAGAACCCAACACTTCATTACAAACATCATACAAGAATGACAATGAATAAATTTAATTTCAATGAACATAAATAAGATACACGAAAGTGTGATTGGCTTATAGGTCATATAATATCCATCAAGTGGCTGGTTATAAATCTAAGATGAAAAAAAGTTAGGTTTTTTAATGTTTTGATGAGTGCCTCTATTGGCTAGACAAATGGAAATAGGACAACAATCATTCATGCATCATGCAGTGAACATCATTTTTAGTGAGTTTCTTCTCTTTTCTACTCATTTCTCACATTGGATGCAAGTTGCCAAGTCTGGGAGTCATGTGTAGGCTATCAAAGGAGGGTTTGATCAAAGAGCATCGCTCGAGTGAATTTCAGTTGTGAACCTTTGGATTAGAACCATTTTCTTTCAAACCCTAAATCACATTTTTACCATCTGATCAAGGGTTTTCTAATCTTCACAGGAGTTTGAAAGTGTTTTGATCGGTTCATTACATTTTTTGCGTACATCTCTCTTTTCATTGATCACTTTCACTTTCTTAATCCAAAAAATAGAAAAAAAAATTGCTCCTTTAATTTCAATCTTTTAACCTTCCTCCTTGTGGATTCAACCTTGAATCACCTCTAGTCTAAGTTTTAAGATCGAATTTGAAGATTTGAGTATAATTTTTGATACGTGAACTTGCACTCTCAACGACTACAATTTTACACTTATTAGTGATCCCAAGTATTGTCATGTTACTGTTGTTGTCAAAGTGTTTACTATGAGGGACACTCTTTCAAGGGTTTGGAGCTACTGTCATACCTTATCCCTTTCACCTTAAAAGTTTTTCTCCATTCCTTGTCCTCCAATAATACTACTAGGAATACTTCATCTTATTTTACCAAGTAGTTACCAAAACTTCTCAATTGATGGGTGTTTGAGTAGCATAATGGTGCATCTGCCTTGATAGTCAAATAAATGCACTATTTTTTTCACCTTCCTTGGGTTTCTACTTAAAAATTTAGAATTCTTTTGAAAAATAGTAAATGAATGTATTAGCAGCACTAGATCGCCTAAGTTCCCTATACATCTTAGGGTGAAACTTTTCCAAGTGCTTATATAACTTGATTCTTTTACTAGTTTTGTCCCTCCTCTCTTTCATCTCCTTCGATGGGGTGGCAGCCTTACAAACTCTTCACTCATAATCATCATTAGAATTCTTCATGATGTATGCCATGGCTGGAAAGTCCTTCTTTCATTTTAAAGATCTCAAAGTTCTGGTATTCATAGAAAAAATGTTGATGACTTGTTTGATGCAATCTAAAAAGGAAGGTAAATATTGATAAACAGTAGCCATACTTTTTCAAGAGATCAATCTAATATATATATATATATATATATATATATATAGTATCCATTAGTGGAGCTTGATTTTACTATTAAGTATGATTTCTGAAACAAAAGACAATCTATAGCATAGGGTTCAAGCATAAAATTAATAAATCAAAGTTCAAAGGGAAAAACATAATTAAAATTGCAAAGAGAATTGAGAATTTCATAAAGAAAATAATATATAGAGAGAGAGGGGGGACAAAGGGATAAGATTGAAAATTTTTAATATAGAGGAATTTCATAAGTAGAAATAGATGAGAATTAAAACTTGAAGAGATTTTTTTAAAGGAGAAATGAATTTAAGAGAAAGAGGAGTGAGACTGAGAATTTGAAAGAGTGATGAATTTCAGAAATATATAGAGATGAGATTGAAGACTTTAAGCAAGTGCAAAAGGGAGATGAAATTAAGAGAAATAGGGATGAGAGTGAGACTTTGAAGGGACAAGAATTTCATAAAAATAGAGAGATGACATTGAAGACTTTAAGCAATGCAACAGAGAGATGAATTTAAGAGAAAGAGGGATGATAATGAGAATTTCAAAGAGAGAATAATTTCAGAGTTATAGAAAGATGAGATTGAAGACTTAAAGAGAGTGCAAAAGAAGAAGAACTGAGAAAGAAAGAGAGAAGAATTTAAGAGATATAGAATTTAGGAGAGAAGAGATAGAAGACTTCACATGAGTGCAAAAGAGGAAGACTTGAGGGCAAAAGAGAGATATTTATGAGAAAGAGGGAATGAGATTGAGAATCTGAAAAGAGGAGTATTTCAAAAATATAGAGAGATGAGATTGAAGACTTCAAGCAACTGCAAAAGAGGAAGAATTGGGAGATAAAGAGAGATAAATTTAGGAGAAAGAGGGATGAGAGAGAGAATTTGAATGAGAGAAGAATTTCAGAAAGAGAAATGAGATTGAAGACTTCAAATGAGTCAAAAAGAAGAAAAGTTGAGAGAGAAAAGAGATATGAATTTAAGAGGAAGAGGATGAAGATTGAGAGTTCAAAAGAGAAGAGAATGTTAGTTTAATCTAAGTTTGATAATTTATATTAGTGCGCATTTAATGTTTATGAAATATTATATCAAGCAGCTTCTACATTTGGATTGATAACTTTTCAAAAAAATGGTTTGAGAATCGTATGTCCTTGTTATTGCAGGTACTAACGGCTTGAGTGATTGACCCACTTTGACTTCGGAACGCAGATGCCACAAAGAATAAACTCTAGATTACTTATTTCCTAATATGTTATTAAAACATTTGAATAAGACATTCTAAAGATAGGATTATCATTCTCATTATTTCAGTATTATAATAAGACAGATGCTCCTAAAGATAGGTATTAATGACACAAAAAAATATTAAGTTTCATCCTCATAAAGCTATTAATTATTATTATTATCCCTATTATTTTAGTTTCTATGCTTAATTTTACATTACCATCATTTTAGAACATCGATGCTAATATTTATTGATAAAAAATGTTATTGTTTTTATTTTCTTATCACTAATATTCTTTTCTTTTATCTATCTTCATTTTTCATTTTTGTTACTTCTTAAGTAAATGCTATCTAACTGGTTTTTTGTTTTTAGGTATTTCTAAAAAAATGAATATACCCAGAAACACGATAAAAGCCAAAAATAAAAACAAAGAGACCAACTCTCTCTCTCTCTCTCTCTCTTGCAATTACAAAAATTTCTTGAAAAGATCGTGGTCTTCAGCGATCTTGAAAAGGAGGCGACAACTTCTCCTGCTTCGACAAGTTATCCTCTTTCTAAAACTTCCTTTTTTCATGTCTATTTTTTATTTGTGTGGTCCTTAGAATAGTGTTCGTCATTACTATTTAGGTTTGTGTTTTGTTGGATTTTGATTCTAGGTTGGTTAGACTAATCAGTTACTAGATTCTTCTGATTTGAAAGTCTATTGTATCAATTTTTGATTTCCAATTTTTTTAATACGGTTTTCTAATTGATCGTACTATTATTGTTTTCTTCCTTCTAAACTGATTCTAGCTCTTTAGATTCTTGATCGTGATTTCAAAAGTTACTTGGCCTGATTTTTTTGGAATTAAAATTGATTTATTATTATTTTTAATCGATGTTGTGTTTCATATTTCTGATCTCAGATTTGATCATTTATGTTTTTTTGTCTTTTTTTGTTAAACAAAACAATCCTTGTTAGATATCGTGTATGATCTGTAGGGGACCTAATATGTTTAGGTTATATTTATTTTGCTTATCAAAATTTTCTTTAAGTTTATATTTATTAAAAATCTATAGGTTACAGATTTCCTGATTTATGAACAAATTTATTTTGAGACCGATTGCCTCTAGGTTTGAACAAAAATTATTTAGCCTAGGACTGAGTTTGATCTCATATAGTCTGAGATCTTATTTAGTAATATTTAAAAATATATATATATATATATATATCTTTTGATTTGGGTTATTTCTTTTAGATATTTCAATCTGATTATAAATTTTTAAGTTTTTATTCTGAGGTCACTTCAGGTTTGATATCTATTTCATTTTGAGGGTTATAAGACATTTTTTTGTTATGTCAAATTTCATATAATTTTAAAGTTATATATGTTGATTACTTTAGTGATTATTTAGGGCATTTGAGACACAATTCCAGCTTGATTACATTGTTTTACCACATTGAGACATCATATAGTTAGGATTATCACAGGGTATAGTCTTTTAGACATTCAAGGGTAATTTTGTCAAAAGTCAAAGTAGAAGTCCAAGTCAAAGAAAAAGTCAAAGTCAAGGTAGAAAGTCTAAGTCAACAGCAAAGTCGAAGCCAACTCAATAGTAAAGTCAAAGTCAACAGTAAAGACAAAGTCAAAGTCAACAATAAAGACAAAGTCAAACTCAACGTCAACAGAAAAGTTAAAGCCAAATGCTAATACAAATCATTTCTTCACGGAGTTATTTAATTTGTTTCATTTTTATTATTTTCCTTTATATAACTTACACATTTTATATTTAAATTTTTTGTTGTTAGCTTTCATGGTTGGGTTTAGTTTCTAATACTCTCTTTGTAGCTCTTTATTTTGTGAGTCTAATTTAGGAACTAGGGAAAATTAGTTATACTCGTCATACATTGTGTTGACTCTGGGTGAGTTTGTACTTACCCGTGAGGGTAAGGGGGAGATTCCTAGGGAATTATAACTAGTCAGGATGAATCTAGGGAGTTGACTATAAAGTCAACTCGAGGTACATTTGTTCTTCACCTTGCAAGATTACTCGTATTCCAGGGACGAGTGACCTACTTGGTGCGTACTGCTGGGCATCTGAGGCTCGACAAAGCTCTCCAAGTTTTCAACAAAAACAATGATTGCAGAAGAAGATGTTAAATCAAGACATTCAACAGAGTTGAAGTACCAAGAATAGATGATCTCATCATCCATTCTAGGTGATCCTATCATCTAGTATAGAATAAAATTCATACTTACATGGATCATTTGATAGAGTTCTTCAACCGTTCAAGTGTCCGGGCTCTAGTGGTATCCACATAGTCTCCAGACGGTCGGATCTCCTCTTGAACACCCGTCACCACGAGAGGAAGAGAAGAGAGAGGAGAAGTTCCACTAGTCTTGCATTGACACCATAATTATGGTCATTCTCCCCCTATTTATAGACTTTAGAAATATAAAATGTTCACAAAAACCCTTATTGTTATGTCTATATCCACTGACGTCCATTGACCTTATGTGTGTGACCCTCTAGGTCCATATATTTCACCAGTTAATAACTCTATCAACCTAATAACATTTATTGGTCCTCCTTATCAATTAACTATATCGACATATAGATTAATTGACTAAGGATCGATTTAACCCAATCGACAAGTTGAGTCGCCAGCCCGGTGGGTGCCAAGCTACACCACGTGCTCTAGGAGATATGGAGTATATTAGAACTCTTTCATGGAACCCTGTCATCATTGGTTACCATGTACATATAATCCTTCATCCACACAAGACTCATGAATGACTTAGGTTATGGTTAAGTGTCAAACCCTAATCGGTCACTCAATTTAGTACTGATGCAAGTAGGAAATCATTGAGAACAACTTCTCTAATATTTCCACTACCCTGGCCAAGGATTTAACCGCATCTCATTCCTTGAGTCAATCTCCTCATTTACTAAGAGTGGATGATCCCATCTTAACCACTCAATCACCTTCGAGGACTTCATGTCGTATCCAATCTATGATGTTTTGGAGATCCCGTGGCTAGGGATTTGTAAGTCATAATCAAAACACAATCATCCATCCACAAGATGTCTTTGGTGTCTCAAGTCAAAGGACCACGTACACAACCTTGACATAATTCAATCTGATTGATAATTTGACAAAATACCATTCAGGGATTCATATGGATCAATTCAGTGAACTCTTTCTCCAAAGAGCAGCTGCTATTTATCCTTGATGTCTCAACACCGATGGCCACAAGATCAGCCATACTCATCATATGAGTCAGATCAAATAGTGCTATTCGTTCTGGAAAATTTGATGTCCTTCTCAAATATCCCATGAATAGGAATATTTAGAACAAATGTTTAAAGACCAGCAATCACTATATTATGATCTCATCATAATTCACTTGATCATTGCATATGTTCATGGACTTTCATTGCAAACATTACACAAGAATGACAATGAATAAAAGTTCATTTCAATGAATATAAATAAAAGATGAAAGTGTGATTGGCTTGCAGGCCACATAATACCCATCACGTACGTGGATTGGTGATGAGACTCGGTGACTTCAAAGAGGAAGGTGACGAACCGAGACCACGAGGTCATTGAAAACACACAGTCAAGAGTCAAAATAAATACCAAACTCACCAATTTTATCAAATAATCACGAATTGAGGGGTATAGTGGTGAATCAGAGTAGAATCCACAGGGAATTGAGATAATTTCTAATGATCTTTTTGAATTTGATCGAATCTAACAATAAAATGTGGATAGAAGTTAAGGGTTTAGATATTTTTGGAAAGAAGACTCGAAGAAAAATCCACGAAATCAAATATCACTGAATTTGGATCAAGATTTGCGGATAAATCATCGAATGACAAGAGAGAAATTTCTGATAAATAAAATCGTGAAAAACCAAAATTGAAATTGAAATGGAATCAAATTGTGATTCGAAAATGAAATCTAAAGCTATACAAAGGAATTTTGGATGAAATATAATCCCTAACCCAAGATTGTGCTCGAATTGATCCAATTATTTTCCGGAATCAAGGCTTTTCATACAGAATTCGAAAACGCGATCGTTGATGTTCAAGCGTAGATTTCTTCCTCTTCTCTCAACGAAATCTCACTCTCAAGCACTCCGTGGACGCAAAAAGGAGTCTAGAAGAGATTGGAAGCAAGAGATTCAAGAGATTTGGTGTCTAAACAGTTCGATTTACTCGAATTGCCCTAGAATGCTTTACAATGTTGAAGAACATCTCAATTTATAAGACAAATTGGGTGTAACCGTCTGAATGGCATTTAATCTTCGATCAACGGCTTTAATAAAATGCACGAATGCGAATCATTAAGATTAAGTCCTGGTTATTGGATCTCCGATGGATAGCCGAGATTTTTCCACGTCGCGCGCTAATAACATGCATATGTAAATTAAATTCTTATCTTATTTAACTCATATTCATGCTTATTTTATGTGATTATGATGCATGTTATCTGCGTTTTTCTGAATTTTCTCCATTGGTATGTCATTCTACTAAAGTTCATATTTATGCATAGTTTAGGGTTAATTATGTACTTTATTGATGATTAATCTTTTGCAAGGTTAAAATTAATAGAAATTAATTATTTTCCCTGATATACTTTGACTTTAGTAGATGACTAGAAGAATTAATTTTAAGTGAAGGATGTTTGGATAATATGAAATACATTTCTTATAATCATTACTTAAGTTATTTTGAATTAACCTTATAGTCTTCTTTCTAATTTATTTTAGATGGCATGATATTAAAAAGAAATAAATTTGTGATCTAATGGAGAAAATTTGAATTAAAAAGGAGTTCTATTTTTTAGGTTATTCATTTCTGAATTTCATGTACTTTTTCAGATTTTATTTGATTTATTCCCTTATTTTAAAAGGCAAAAAAGGGTTAATTTCCGCAGGAACCGCGGGCTGATGTGGCGTGGGACCCGCACGGATGCGACGCGGCACGCAAGGCCACGTGGCAGAGCCACGAGAGCCCACGCAGCACCTAGGTGGCGCGGAGGAGGCGCGGACGCGTGGCAGGGGCCACGTGGACGCCTGGGTGGCGCCACGTGGCTAGTGAGGGGGCTGGCAGGTGAAGGGCCTAGGTGTTTAGTGGGCCCTGGTTAGAAAGTTGGGGCGGTAACGCAAAGGCGTTACGCAGCCCCAGATTTTATACTCACCTCTTTCTATGATTTCCTCCGTGTGGGACTATGTTTCCCTTCTATTTTCAAATTTCAGGATACGTGGCAGCATCGCGAGTGTTGGATCTGATCGCGTCACGTAAGGCGCATTGATCGCGTGAAATCTGGTCCACCCGATCACTATCAAGCGCACGTGCCTTAATTGTGGCTTAAGTGATGCCGGATGGCTGAGATCTGATCGCGATCTTGACAAGTTATGTTGCAACACGTGGCTTCATGCGAAGGCTCCGATCAAGATCGGACAGTGAAATAAGGGGATAACGTGGACCACGTCGTGGGCCACGATTCCCCTTGATTCGGCATGATCGAACGACTCAAATCTCATCCTGAAATGGACCGTCCAGCATTTCTGCGCGAATTCTTCTTTAAAAACCGATGTATTCCCTCTTTGTATCTTAACTTTTGATCGAAATTGTGAAAAAATAAAGTGATTTTTGAAGGAAGGTCTTAAGTTCTTCGTGATCCTCTGCTTTCTAGAGTCAAATTCCGCAGCCATTGAAGTATGATAATCAAGAATTGATTGCAAGAAAATGATCGTAATCTCCCCTTGAACGCCGAACGTACATCGAAGATGAAAACCGGGCAATACTCTTCAATCCGCATGAATTGAAGCCAAATCATCATGTCAATAAGGGTTACTAGTGTGATTTGTTCATAATCCTTGCAATTTATGTAGTTTAGATTAGAATTAGGTAGGTAATTAGAGTGTAGAAGTAGTTAAATTCATATTTTTGCCCAATTTTAGTGATGGATTTTTGTCATTGATATTTTAAACAAGAGATATCTCTCTGATCATTAAATTAAAATCACTTTGATTTTTTTGCTTCATTGGATTCCTTGTTTCCTTAGCTTTCCGTGGCTAGCAAAATCGTCAAATTCCATGATTGTTTGACCCCTCAATTTAACGTTTGACCAACCACTGTTCATTTTCAATCCGAATTTGGGCGTTGACTTGTCGGGATCAATTACTCTTAAAATTTAAATTGAAATTTGAAAATTTTGGTCTCTTTCGGAATCCTCTGGTTGTTAGCTTTCTATTAATATATGAATTTCAAGATTTGGATATCATTTAGATTGTCAATTTGAATATTTTCACCAAAGTGTTCATTTCGGCATTTTTTTATCTTTGATTTTCAATAATTCATAATAAATCCAATTCTTATCGAAAAATCATAAATTTTATATAGATAAATTCCATTTTCTCTTTAGTTTCTAAATATATAATTTTTGTAATATTCTCTGATTTTCATAAAGTCAACTGTTGGTCAAAGTCAATGCTTTGACCTTGACTTTTGACATTTCTTCTAAAAATCGGTTTTCTAAAGTCTTAAAATATCTTATCTCATATATATAGATATTTTATATTGATTTTATATCATTATCACTTCTTTAAAATCTTAATTAAACCTAAGTTTGACCAAGTCAACTATGGAATAAAAGTCAACCGTGTTCTCTGTGGATCGACCCGATACTTACACTTTACTTGATTTTATATCTTTGTCATTGTGAGTTCGAAATTAAAAATTTTGTTTAACCAACGTTTGTGTATTTTAACGACCGCATAAAATGATTCGTCACACGCGTTATAAAAAACGCATCAAACAACATCCGTTGGATCTTGATCTGGCACTTCGGATGCGTTTTCGTCGGTTTTAATCTCAACCGTTATAACTCCTTTGATCAACGGCTGAGATTAAATCCTTTTAAAAATGATTCACCGACGAGTAAGAATACGCCACGTACTCTTGCCTTAAGTGACGATCGTTGATCGAGGTTTAATCACGTGATCAGATGCCCCACATGCTGCCACATCACCCCTCACCTTGATCGACGATCGCGATTTGATCGAACACTCCAGATTGTGCCACGTCACCTGCGCACTTATAAAATCGATTTTAAATTAAACAATTCAATTAGAAATTCAGAAAAATCCTGAAAAATTTATTAAAGATTCAGAAAAATTGAGGAAAAAAATCTGAAAAAATCCCTAAAATTTAGAAAATTCATAACTTTCAAAATATAACTCCAAATTAATCCAAATTTATTTCATTAGATCAGAAATTAAATTATCTATATTCTAAAAAATCAAATTTAATAAATAAAAAAAGAATACATTTTTATTTAAAAAATACGCTCATTTCTTTAAGATTTTAAAACTTCTAAAATTAGATAAGTGTACATAAAATGATTTCTCTCATTATTTAACCTTGAAAAATAATTATAATCTCACGTAAATATGGGTTATAAAATTAATCATCTTTAGTTCATCATAATTAACCCTAAATTAATGTATTTTGAGATTTTAATAATTTTTTTAATAAAATGATAGATAACACTTAAAAATATTTGATAACATGCATAGGAATAGAATCGTTTTATGCCTTAATATGCATAAATAATCATCTATTATCATATATAATTAGCAAGTTATCAGTAGGCCAGCCCGAAAGAGAGTAGAGAGCGTTGTTTGGAGCTATGGGAGTCGGCCCGAGGGACAAGACGAGAAGCGGGCATGAGTAAGTCAAATCAAAAGCTCGTGTTAGAAACTTTGATCTTATTATCCCTGTCAGTGAGTAATTGTCTAGTGGGGGCATTAACAAGGTGAGGAGTGACTCTGGGAGGACTGTCTCTTCATGGGACTGATGCGGGGGGTTTGGATACCCTGTCTAGTAAAAAAAAATCTAGCATACAAGTGAAGTGAGAAATCGAGTGGATAATCAAAGAATTCATAAAATGCATTAGAAAAATATAAATATTTAAAAGATATTAATTCACCCCCCCCCTCTCGAGTAAATTCATCATCCCTTTAGAGAATATCACATAATTATAAAATATAGCGAGATGAGAGTAAAGACTTCTAGAGAGTTCAAAAAGAAGAACTGAAAGAGAAAGGGTGATGCGATTGAGAATTTCGAAAAAGAGGAAAACTTGAAAATATATCAAGATGAGATTGAAGACTTCAAAGCGACTGCGAATTAGGAAAGAATTGAGAGAGAAAAGGAGATCAAATTTAAGAGAAAAGACAAATGAGATTGAGAATTTGAAAGAGAGAAGAACATTAAAGAATTCAAGAGATTTAAAAATAAGAAGAATTGAGAAAGAAAGAGAGATGAATTTAAAAGGAAGAGGCATGAGATTGAGATTTTGAAAGAGAATAATATTAGAGATAGAGAGAGAAAGAGATGACTTCAGAATATGATTCTTTGAAAGAGAGAAGAAATTGATAAATAAAGAGATATGAGATTGAGAAATTGAAAGAGAGAAAATTTTCAAAAACAGAATGAAATGTGATTGAGAATTTGAAAGAGAAAAGTTTCAAAAGTAGAATGAGATGCGATTGAGAATTTGAAAGAGATAAAAGTTTCAAAAACAGAATGAGATGTAATTGAGAATTTGAAAGAGAAAATTTTCAGAAATAGAATGAGATGCAATTGAAAATTTGAAAGAGAGAAGAATCCTAGAAATATTGAGAGATGTGATTGAGAATTTTAAAGAGAAAAGAATTTAAGATATAGAGAGAAAGAGATTGAGGATTTGAAAAAGATGAGAATTTAAAAACTATAAAGAGATGAGATTGAGAATTTGATAAAGAGAAAATTCTATAAATTAAAAAAATCACATGAAAGTATCAGAATTAAAAGGGGCAAAAATAGACTTAAGCAAAAGGGAGAGAGAAAATTCATAATTTTTTAGAGAGATAGAGGAATGAGATTAAGAATCTTGGAGGGAGAGAAGAATTCAAGACAGAAATAAAAAATTACAAAAATCAGATGAAAATTTCATAATTAAAACGGGCAAAATAGAATTAAAACAACCAAAGAAAGAGAGAATTCAGAATTTTAGAGAGAAATAGAGGAATGAGATTGAGAATGTGAAAGAGAGAGGGAGAGAGAAGGAGATCAATTTGAGTGAGAGATTCAGATAGAGTGATGAAATTGAAAATTAGAGAGAGAGGGACGATTTTGAGAGAAAGATTTGAGAGAGAAAGAGATTGGAGATAAAAATATATAAAAAGAAGGGAACGTAGAAGGGTTAGGAGATGCACTGAAAAAATTAGGAGATTAGTTTCATCAATTTGTCAGTCATCATTGGTAATCATCATTGAGTTTTTAGTCATCAGGGTGGAAAGGCCTAACTCATCAAGGTGTCAGATAGTGTACAAAATTAGGATTTAAGAAATAGGATTTAGGGACTAGGGAGAGAGAGAATGTGTGGAACTAAATTTTTAGTCTCACATGAAACAAATCTTCCAATGAAATTGCACTAATTCTATATAATTAATGTAGTATCAGCCGCCAAATAAAAACATACAATTTATTGGTTGGGTTGAGCATTGGACCTTGTGGCCCAATAATGCCTCGGGCCATTAAGGTTGTCTCCAACAAAAATTTTGTCTAGGCTGAACCCTAAGTAGACCTAGACCACTTGAGGCTCAAGTCTCTAAAGACTAACAATCTCATTTGGTTTTTGTAGACACCTACCTAAGTGGCACAACCACCGCAAATGAGCCATCACATTTGTGCTACATTGGAAGGAGTTGAATACCAATTGGGATGAAGGGATATGCCAATTTTCATATAAGGAAGAGAGAATATTTTTACTGAGACTTAAATCACAAATGATCTCTTAAGCCAAATACTTAAAATCAAGAAAACTAACTCTAAATTATAAAAATATCGAACAAATTTCACCAATGGATCAAATGATATTCCTCTCTCCTTCCCTTCTTTTCTCCCTCTATGTCCCTCTCACCTCCCTTCTTCTATCTCCTCAGTTTATCCTTGTCTACTCTCTTCCTCTCTCTCTCCCTCCCATTATCACTATCTCCTCTCATCCACTCTCTCTCTCTATCCCTCTTTCCTCCCTTCTTCTCTCCCTCTCCCTTTATTCTTCTTTCTTTGTTTCCCAAATCCTTCTCTATTGTTATCTCATTTCCTCTCTCCCATTATTTATCCCTCTCTGCTCATGATGAGGAATGAGTAGGTGGACAAGAAGGACACATCATGAAACATAGGAAAATGGGGATGAAGATAAAACGGGATGCCTTCACGGCTAAAACCCAATTACCACGGCAGCTGGCTCTAAACCTCCACCTTGGGAGAACACACAAACTAATTTATTCTCTACCCTCTATGAATGAATTCTACCCTTAATTTAAGGACCCAAAGAGTAGGGTCTGATTAGTCTTCCCTAGAAGAGAAGCATGGTAAAATTTGCTATCACCAGTACTAGATATCATTCTCCCTACTCCAGGGTGTGACTTCTTTTGTTGTGGCCAGCTTGTAGTGATAGAGCTAATGTTGCACTCCTTTCTATATTCTAGTGTCATGCCAATGCATTTTTCATTATATATCTTGGCCTTATCCATATCACTTCGTTTTGGTTTCCAAGGTAATTGATGGACACAACTATCTCTAATGGATATAATGTGGCCTATAAGCCAATCACATTTTCATGTATTTTGTTTATGTTCATTGAAATTAAATTTATTTATTATCATTCATGTGTGATGTTTGTAATGAAGTTAATGAGCATATGTAATGACTGAGTGAATTATGATGAGATCATAAGATAGTGATCACTAGTCTTAAAACATATGTTCTAAGCATTCCTATTCATGGGATATTCGAGAAGGACATCAAATTATCAGGAAAGAATATTATTATTTGATCCAACTCATTTGATGAGTATGACTGATCTTCTAGCCATCAATTTGAAGATACTAAGCAAAGAGAGTGGGGGCTCTTTGGAGAAAAATTTCACTAAATTGATATGTATAAATCCTTGAATAGTATTATACTTAACTAACAATCAGGTTTATTCATGTTACGTTAGTGTATATGATCCGTTAACTTGAGACACCAAAGACATCTTGTGAATGAATGATCTTGTTTTGATTATAACTTATGAATCCATAGCCACGGGATCTCTAAAATTTTATATGTTGGATACGAGATGAAGTCCTCGGAGATGATTGTGTGGTTAAGATGATTGTGTGGTTAACTTAGCCTATGGTATTTGAGGAGATTGACTCAAGGAATGAGATACGATGAAGGAATGAGATACTAAGTTAGTAGAAATATTGGAGAAGGAGTTCCCCAAGATTTTGTACACGCATCAGAATTAACTTAAGTGACTTATTAGGGTTTGACAGTTGACCATATCCCTAAATTATTCATGAGTCTGGTGTGGATGAAGGATTGTACATACTTGATAAGTGATAATGGAAAGATTTCATAAGATAGTTCTTATATACTTCATATCTCCTAGAGTATGTGATGTAGACTATGCACCCAAAAAGCTGATAGCTCAAGTTGTCGATTGGGTTAAATCAATCCTTCATTAATTAATCTTTATATTGATGTGGATAATTAATTAAGTTTGACCAATTATGTATTATTGAGTCTATAGAATTATTATACAGTCTATAGACCTTATGTCACACACATAAGGTCTAAGGATGTTGGTCAATATAGATAAAATTATGGGGGTTTTTATGAAAAAAATTTCACATACCAACGGGGGAGAATGGCCACAACTCAAGGTGCCCATACAAGCCTTGTGAGAATTCTCTCCATTATTCTCTTACTCTCTTGGGGAAGAGCTTTGAAGAAGAGATCCAACCATATAGAGATCGTGTGGATACTACTAGAGGCTAGACATTTGAATAGCTTCAAGAACTCCCTCAAGAAAATCATGTAAGTATGTTTTCTCATACATACTAGATGATAGGATCATCTGTTGTTAGTGTTTCAATGTTTTGAATATTTGATTCAATGTATTCTACTACATTTGATGTTTTGATCAAAATTTTGGACAGCTTATCAACCTCAAAGCCCATTAGTCTCTATGTTTCATCATCCTTGTTGGTGTCTCATGTTTGTGTCACCATCACCTCATCTGCATCATTCTACTTTATTTTAAGTTAACACACATTTTCTCACTTTTATTCTTCTCTCCTCCCTTCCCTCTCCATTCCTCACTTTACTCTTTTCTATTGTTCTTTTCTCTTATCCTTCCTCATTCTCTCTATATCCATTTTTATCCCTTCATTCTTCCTCCTCCCTATCCCTCTTCACCCCCCCTCTCCCTTCTTCTCTCTCCCTTCCTCTCTTTCCCTTCTTTTGAGTAATGATCTCCCCTCTCTTCTCTCTCCCCCTCCATACCAATTATCCCTCTTGATGGATATTATGTAGTCAACAAGCCGATCACACTTTTTTTATCTATCTCATTTATGCTCATTAAAATGAAATTTAATTTTTATTATTCTTTGTAGAATATTTATAATAAATTCATATGTAATGATTAAGTGAATTATGATGAGATCATAATACAGTGATCATTATTCTCTGAACATATGTTATAAACATTCATGTTCGAAGGATAATCAAGAAGGATATCAAAATATCTGGAGAGAATAGCACTATCTAATCTAACTCATATGATGAGTATAGTTGATTAGGTGGACAATCAGTGTAGATACACCAAGGATAGATAATAGATGCTACTTAGAAAAAGAGTTCACTAAATTGATCCATATGAGTCTATAGCATAATATTATACCTAAATATCAATCAAGTTGATTCATGTCATCATTTTGTATGTTCTCCTTTTTGACTTGAGACACCAAAGACAGTTTATGGATAGATGACTCTGTTTTGATTATAAATCCTTGGCCAGTGGATCTCTAAACTATCATACATTGGATATGGTATAAATTATGAAGGTGATTGTGTGGTCAAAAAAATAAGATAATTTTCTCTCGTTATTTGAGGACATTCACTTAAGGAATAAGATGCGATGAAATCTTTGGCCAAGGTAATAAAAATGTCAGAGAAAGTGTTCTCAACAATTTCTTTTACACATCAATACTAAATTGAGTTACTAATTGGGATTTGATAGTTGACCATACTCTAAGTCCTGCATAAGTCTCATGCAGACAAAAGAGTATACATACACAGTAACTAGTGATGGCAAGGTTTTATACGGGAGTTCTCATATACTCAATATCTCCTAAGGCAAGTACTATAGCTTAGCACCTAAGTGTTTGGCAAACTCGACTTGTTGATTAGGTTAAGTCCATCCTTAATTAACTTATCTATATTTTTCACTCTATAGGTCCATGAATCTTGCTACTTAATAATTATATAGACCTAATATCTATAAATATGGGAAGAACAACCACAACGCAAGGTCCTCATGCAAGCCTTATAGAAATTCTTTCATTTCTTCTCTTTATCTCTTGGTGACAAGCGTTGAAGAGGATATCTAATCATCCATCAATCGTTTGGATACTGCTAGAGCTAAATACTTGAAAAACTTTAAGAACTTTCTTTAAT
Organism: Lemna minuta; assembly: GCA_024174645.1. Lineage (NCBI taxonomy): Eukaryota > Viridiplantae > Streptophyta > Magnoliopsida > Alismatales > Araceae > Lemna > Lemna minuta. Next base: position 957,987 of record CM044102.1, on the reverse strand, counting down.
GAACCCTGTGAGAATAGATTTAAATCTATGTTAGATGATAAGATCATCGGTTTTTGGTAGCTCAATTTTTATATATTTGATTCAATGTATTCAATTGTGTTCTACGTTTTCATCAAAATTTTGAGAGCCTATTGAGCATCAAATCCCATCAGCTCTCTCCTCTCCTCCCCTCTCTCTCCATTATTCCTTTCTTCCTTCCTCCCTATTATTCCTCTCTCCATTCTGCACTCTAATTTATCTACTTTGCTTCTTATTATCCTTTCTCACCATCCCTTTGTCCCTCTTTCCTCCCTTCTATTTTCCTTCCTCTTCCCCCTCCCCTTCCATCCCTCTTTCCTCCCTTCTTTCTCCCTTTCTCTCTCCCCCTCCTTATTAGTTATCTCTCTCTCCATATCCCTCGCTTCGTCTTTCCCTTGCCTTTATCCCTTTCCCCTCCCTTCTCTCTCTCTTCCTCATTCCCAATTAAATATGTGTCCTCCTTGTTTCCATCTCTCTCTCTATTCTTCTCTTATCCCTTCTCTATTATTTCCTCTTCTTCCTCCACCTTCCCTTCACCTATATTTCCTCCCTTTACTCTCCCTTCATCTCTCCCACCTCCTTTTCAGTTATCTCTCTCCCTTAATCTCTCCTTCTTCCCCCCCCCCCCCAAGTCCCCGCTATTTCTACCTCCTCCCTTCCTCTCTAACCCTTCCCCCATCATCCTTCTCTTTCCCCTTCTCTGGTGCTTCCTCTTCCCCCTTTCCTCTCTCGCGCTCTCTCACTGCATCTTCTCATCTCCCCCGTCGGCCTCCCTTTATCCATCTCTCAACCTCTGCAAGCCAAGATGGTAGAATTGGTTGCAGGCCCTAGATTTATGAACTGGTAAAAAAGAGTGTGGGTTTGAGTTCTATTCTTCAAAATTAGTCAGCTAGACTTAGCTTAACCATATATTTTGATCAAATGTTCCTCTTCTTTAAACTATGAGTGACAATTTTTTTTTCCTTCTTTTAATTCATGATCTTAAAATCCTTATTTCTGTAAAGGTAGATCACATTGACTTTAACCCAAAAGTCAGTTCTCACATCCACCATCCTCCTCCAACTATCCCAAAATACTCCATGCGGCTTCCTTCCTCACTCCAGCACCCCTCATCGTCCCTCTGACTTTGTCTGCACCCTTCCAATCACCCACATGTGCTGAAAAACTTGACAATGCAACATAAGCACCATCGTCATCTGGGTCCAGCTCAAGCACCTTCATTGCTGCCATTTTTCCCATCTCTGTGTGCCCATTGACATTACACGCCCCCATCAGTGCTGCCCAAACTGCAAGCTCCTCCACTGCAATGCTCTCTGCAAACTCCTTTGCCTCCTCCAGCCTCCCCGCACGTGCCAACAAGTCAACCACACAAGTGCGATGCACCTCCTCCTGGTCAACCCCGTAAATCTCCTTCATTGTCCTATAGTAAGTCAATCCTTCTTCAACCAACCCACTGTGACTGCAAGCCGTCAACACACTGACAAAAGTCAATGCATCAGGCTTTACCCCTGATCCTATCATCCTACTAAAGTGCCTCAATGCGTCATCTCCCCTACCGTTCATAGAGTACCCATCAATCAGGGCTGTCCACATCACTGAATCTGGCAGCACAGCCTCCTCAAAAGTCATCCCAGCATCCTTGACACTTCCACAGGATGCATACATGGTAATCATGGATGTGATCACAGAGAGATCTGACCATGATCCATTCTTTACTGCATGAGCATGCATCTGTTTCCCTAGAGCCTTCATGGCAATATCTGAGCAAGCAGCCACAGCTGCAGCAGAAGCTAAGTAGTCTCCACAGTTCCCAAAAACCATCATCCTCTTGAATGTCTCAATGGCTTCCACGGCAAGCCCATTACGAGAATACCCCCCGATCATCGTAGACCATATCATCTGTGTCCTATCTCTCTCTGCTTCCATGGAGAATACACTGGCTGCACTGCCAGGGACCCCGCACTTGGAGTAGAGAGAGATAAGAGCCACTTCAACTTGCTCTTCTTCTGAAAATCCCAGCCGGAGAGCTTTTGCATGGGCTTCTTTCCCTCTTATCAGATACTGCGAGTTTCCACATAAGATAACGACATGAGAGAGAATAACTGGGTCAAGTGCTATCGAGGTCATATTCAACATCTCTCTGAGTAGAGAGAGAGCTTGGTCAACGAGCCCCCATTGACTGAATCCTGCAATCATAGATGTCCAAGCTATGGCATCTCTCTCCGGCATCTCCAAGAACAGCCTCCAGCTTTCCTCCAAGCTCCCACACTTGGAGTACATGGTGAACAGCGCACTCGTAAGAGAGAGAAAGGCAGTCAATCCCATTTTCGTAGACAGAGAATGCAGCTGCCTCCCTTCTTCCATTGAGTTTATGACGGTCAACAAACTGCAAGAGCAAATCTCGTCTGGCCGCACTCCTACTCTCATCATCTCTCTTGTCACTAAAAAGCATCTCTCATGACTTGCGCAATCAGCGGAAAAAGCAGAAATGATTGCAGCCCATGAAACCAAATCTCTTGTTCCTTCATTAAAAATCTTTTCAGCAAGGATTACACTTCCAGACTTGGCGTAGGAGTTAATCAGGGAAGCTCCGACAACGGGATCCAAGAAAAATCCAATTTTGTAGATGAAACCATGGACCTGATCAAGCTCTCTCAGCATGATTATGTCCTGGCAAGCAACAAGTACACTGGTGAGTGTGTACCTGTTGATTTCTGCATGGGAAGTGGCTCTCATGGCCCTGAAAGTGGAGATAGCCAAATGGGGAGCTTCCACAGAGAATGCAGATATCATGGTGGTGAAAGTGACGACGTTGGGGGAAGATATCTCTGAAAATTGGGCAGCGGCAGCAGCGATATCACCAGACTTAGCATATAGATCAACGACGGCACTGGAAATGAAGATATCGGCAGTGACACCGGCTTTTATTGCTCTTCCTTGTAAACTACGACCAAAAGTAAGGTGCCCTGATTGAGCGCAAGAGGTGATAATGGCTGAGAGTGTGAATTCGTTGGGTGAAGTGGAGGATTCTTTAACCATTCTAACGAAGAGTTGAAGAGAGAGGTTGTGCTCTCCGTTTTTCGATGCTCCGGAAATCATGGAGTTCCAGACAACGACATTGAATAGTGGGTGTTCGGAGAAGAGCTTTACTGCTTCGTTAAGAAGATTGTTCTTGCAGAAGTGGTCGATCAGCCCAGTGACGACATATCCATTAGAGGAAAAGCTGTCCTTAATGGTGAGAGCGTGGATCTGTGCGGCAAAGGTGGATGCTCCGGCGACAGCCGCAGCGCAGAGGACGACGGCGTAGGTGAGCTCCGTCGGGGGGCAGGAAGAAGCTCTCATGAGGGCAAAGGTGAGGAGAGAGGAAGAAAAGTTGTGGCGCTGGTTGTGGATGGAGATTTTCATGTTCCAGGAGATAGAATTTGGATGGGGAATTTCGTCCAGCAGGTGGAGGGCGTCTTCGAGAAGGCCGATCTTTCTGTAGGAGTCGGCGATGCAGTTGGCATTGTAGGGGTTTAAGAGAGATGATGGGGTGCACGTACGGAGAAATTGGGCGTGGGAGGCTCGCGGGTCTGGCACGGAAGAGGAGAAACGGCTGAGGGAGTAGGGGTTTAGTGCAGAGACGGCGGCGGAGAGAAAATGGAGGGAGCTTTGCGGAGGAAATGTGAGGGACGGGTCTCATCGATCTCTACAGCGAAGTTTGGCATTCCTGTTGGTTCCAGGAGTCGAAGGAATCCAGGGATGTCTGCTCTTCCAGGCAAGGATCAAACGGACGTGAAAATTGTGATGGACAAAAGAGTGCATCTAGGAGAGAAAGCTATGCCAAGAACAGAAGGCTACTCGATTAAAAAAGAAATATTAAAGAACATTTTTAACGTGGAAAAATAATTTCATCCAATATAGGAAATATTTTCACACTATTTGGGACTTAAAACTTGAAAATATATCAAAGTTTACCATAGAAACTGAAGACGTTGATCTCCATTATTTTGGGGGCGAAATCTACAATTCATCGTTGGACCAAAACTTAAACGTCTCTCTTCACCTTGTAGATGAAGTAGGGTTTGTAGGCCTGGTCTAGATGGCCCTTAAGCATCTCTCTTCACCTTGTAGATGAAGTAGGGTTCGTAGGCCTGGTCTAGATGACCCTTAAGCATCTCTCTTCACCTTGTAGATGAAGTAGGGTTCGTAGGCCAGGTCTAGATGACCCAAACTGACATGGCAATGGATCCCACTTGTAAAAATGGGCCATGTTGTGGGCTGAGTGGGATGCCTAGTGAAGTCTTTCCTGGTTGGCCCATAGAGAGAGAGAGAGAGAGAGAGAGAGAGAGAGAGAGATGGTCAACCAATGGGGCTAATAGAACTTAGTTTCTTTGTTTCTTGTGTTGTTTTATCTAAAGATAACCTCGGCTTTCTAACTATCTCTTTTTTCCGTGTCAAGCGGTTTTGCCCATGCATGAAGAGTAGGGACTCCATGAGAATCATCAAAAGTAGAGAGAGATTGTACGGCATGGGACTTGACAACATGCTACACATCCTTGTTTATCCAAAGATACTTTGTTATTTAACTCAACCCTAATCGGCCCATGCATCCTATAAGCACTCTATCAGGGGTCAAAACAAATTTAGAGGGAGTCTACACAAAGGACCTTTACTCTAGCCAAAGAGACAAAGGTATTTTTGCTCTAGAAAATTATAAATTGTCCTCACAATTTGTTTCTGATTTCAAGATTGACTTTAGAAATGAGGCCTCAATTCAGTATCCGAGGTGAATGAGTCACTAAATTGATGCCATGATTGAAACACCTATATAGATGTCTTCTTATCCTCTACTTTTGAAAGTTTTACTAGATTTAAATGAACCAAACATATATGTATTTCGTCAATGAAGATCAAGAAATATCCTAGCCATAGATGTCTTATGAGATTGATCTTTTTATATAAACTACTTCCCTGAATCTTGGCTTATGACAAACGTTCTACCCTTGACTAGATAACAATGAAAATTGAGCAAAGTTTAGATGACCCATTTGGAGCTGAAATTCCTGATATAAGTATATTGTCTTGGTTTGGACCAAATTCATTGGGCCTATGGGCCACACAAAAGAAGTTCAAGTACCCAATGATAAGCTATTATGTATTAGAAGTAAAAATGTTTGCTATAAGAATACTGTCTTGCTTTATCAATGTGAGAATATTTGCCCACTTGTCATTAAAACTTAGAATTGAAATTTTTGGGCTCAAATAAATTTGAACTATTTTTCCATTGATGCCCTCTAATTTTACAGTAGAAAGAAATTCTCCATGCAAAACTTAATAAATTTAGTTTCAAATGGGTGAAGTGGAGTGTAGCCTATGATGCAAATCTTAAAATTTTAATCCATGTGGGAACTTAAAACTTTAGCCCCGTATGTGATATCAGTAAAGCTCGATCAATAAATACTATCAACTCTATGGTGAAAAAATATTATTTTGAACAAGATAGATGTGAAAGGTAAAGCCTTTGATACTATGTGACCAAACATGGGATTACAAGCCTCTATATATAAGGGGAGTCATGAGTTAGTAAGAGATATGTCTATGATGATATCTCTAGGCGCAAGTTTAGGAGGAGAGAGGGTTATGGTTTTGAACAAATATCTTTCAAAGTAAAAACCCAAGGGGTGAGAGGTGGAGGCATTTGAGAAAAAATTTCCACTTAAAGGAGAAGATGAAAGGTGATTACTAATATATGTGTCAAGTAAGAGAGCATATATCCAGAGATAACGAGTAATGTGCATCCTAACTAGAAGGGTGAGAGTGATATCGAGTAGTTGGTGATTTTTTCGTTCCACAACTTCATCATGTGGAAGGTATGGGGAAAAGTGGTATAATGGGATCATGTCATGATTAGCTCAGAAGGTGTATAGGAACTCTTAGAAAAATTCAAGTGCATTGTTTGTGTGATGGATTTTGGAATAATCGAATGTTGGATTATGATTCTAGAGATAAATTAGCATACTATGGAAAGCACTAGGGCATGGTCTTTGAGGAGATACACCCATTTAATGCAAGTGCAATCATCAGAAAAAGACAATCTAATAACATGGCTTGATGGCGAGGCTATTAGGGAAGGTCCACAAACAACAAAATGGGCAAAGATCAAAATGAGCATGATGATGGAATACATTTAGGGAGGACAAAAAGGGCAACGATGATTTCCTAATTTGATAAGATTCACTCACAACCTCAGATAGTGATACCCAAGTAAATTTTTTTAAGTTTAGAAAAAACAAGGACGACCAATTTTATGATGCCACAAAAGAGAAGATGAAGTAGTAGAACAAGAAAAAAGATCACGAAGGTTGAAAAAATATGATAACAAGAAAAAGACAATAAAACTAGATTTATATGAACAATTTATACCCCTAATCAATCCTTTATCTGGTATGCAGATCTAGAAAATAAACTAAAAATAAAATAAAATAGCCATGAAATTTAGGGTGATGTCACTGATGGATTAAAGATTAGCTTAAAATCCACGAACATAAAGGATGCCATGTAAGGTAAGAGAAGAATTAGGTTTGGACATCACATGGCCTTTCAACACAGCACAAGTGACCATCATCAAAGGAAGTGAGGAGAGGATGGATGGGGTACTTTTCATATGAACAAATGCCATAGAGTAGATGATCCAAGAAAGATGTATTTAAATAAAGTGGAGGCAAGGTTTCCAGAAGGCTAGGCTTTCTTCCACGTTTTGTACTTTATAGGAGTGACAATCATCTAGATTACTTTAGGAGTAGAGGGTGTAGCTCAAGGAGTGAAAGTGGTAGCAGCCTATGCTTATTCAAGTTTTTATGAAGTCCGCCCAACATTTTTCTAAGGGATGCCCAATTTTCTTGCAATAGGAAAATGGAAGAAGGGACCACCGAGCCTTTATTTTGCTTTTGTCCCCATGGTTAAAAAATGTTACACGAGGCTTCAAACCTCATCTTCAATCTCAACTACGTGAAATAGATTCTAAAAATAGAGAAGGGTCAAGAAATGTTTGTGAAGAAATATATGCTAGAGTTCCTTAAAGTGACTCTAATGTTGATTGGAATTATCAACTAAAATACATATGAGATAGTACAAAATTGACTGCCAAAGAGTACTTAACTATAAATATAAGTAGCAATAAGGGGTAGAGCACTTCTGCTCTAAGATAAAGCCATGCATGAGCACCCCGTGATATTGTTTCAATGTCCATAGATATGACATTTGGGTTGATATAGAAACCACTCTTAGAAAAGACCATGGAGGTGATTGATATGCGTAAAATAACGGTCATTGAACGCACTAGTTCATATATCAAAAATTATACTCAACGCTTTGAATTCAGTTTAAAAATTTAGAATAGTGGTGAGTCAAGGTAAAATCCACATGGAGGAAGGCTAAAAGATTAAAATCAAGGAAGATGTACAGAAAAATAATTATAATTAAGAACGTTCTTATTTTAAAATTAAGAACGTGGAGATGATCAATGAATAGAAAAAGATGTATGTGTGAGATGAAATGAACCGATCAAATGCTTCCAAACTCTTTTCGAAGATTAAAACCTTTGGTTGATGGTGGAAAAGTGATTTTAGGATTTGAAAATATGAAAATCTTAAATAAAAGATAGATAAAATGGAAAATATTAATGGAAAATAATTATAAAATAAGGATTCTCGATAAAAATACACAAAGAATAATCAATTTATACATTCTTTACTCTTGGTAGCTAATGCTAGAAGCACAAAATCAAATATTAAGAACCCTAATTTTTCGTCTCAGAATTCTAATCAGCCTCAATAGATTTTTAGGGCTTTAAATGACAATCATACCCATAAATTTCAGCCCCTCACTCCATCATGGTGGTTGGATATCAAGCTTTTAATTTAGAAAAATCTATACCATTGGTTTATCTTTCTCTCTCCTCAAATTGCTCTAATAGTCAAACTGAGGTCTTCTGTCCTCTCCTTTTTACACGCGCACACATGAGGTGGAAGTGAGGGAGCAAGGGAGAATTGGCAAGGAGAAAGAGAGGGAGAAGATGATAGATGCGGTGACAAAAGAAGAGAAGGAAAAAGATTACGTCACTGTGTGCTTGCTGGCAAAGGCGCGAGAGTGGGAGAGAGAGAAATAGCAGTGAGGTTTATGCGCGACGGAAGAGAATTCTGACATGCCATAAAGACATAAGAGAGGGGTAGAGGAGGATGCACGTGCATGTGAGAAGATGAGAGATGAGAGACGGGATCTATTCCTCCTCCCCTTACGAGCAAACGTGGACGTGCAGGAGAGCGAGGGAGAGAGGGAGTAGGGGAGGAGAAGAGAGGAGAGGAGAGGAGAGGAGATAGCACAGCAGAGAGGAAAGTGGAGGAGGAGGAGAGAATTTCCACCTGCGTGCTGGAAAGAGAGTGCAAGAGGAAGTGGAAGAGGAATTTTGAGCACAAGGAAAATCCATCGCACGAGAGAGAAAGAGGGAGGAGAGAATGGAGAAGAAGAAGAAGACAAGGGGAAGAGAAGAGGGATCTCCTCCTCCCCCTTATGTGTGCATGTGCGTGTGCGGGGAGAGAAGGAAGAGGGGAGAGGAGAGCATGCATTTCTTCCATTGCGCGAGATTGGGAGGTGAGACAGTGAGCGCGCGGAAGAGAGGCATGAGAGATGGAGTGTTGGGTTATTTTAATCCTGCGTTAGGCATTTTCGGGGCAATGAAAGAGCAGTTTTTGAGCTGTTGAAACGTTGGATCTGCTGAAACGACGGTTTCATTTTTTGGCCTATAAATGTAGCTCTCCTTCAGAAATAGAAACACACTTCTTCTTTGAGATCACAAGATAGTTTATGGATCCTACAATTGCTATCAAAGCTAGTTCTCTACAGATCTAAGGAGCGCAAAGATGCCGAGACATGGGGAAACGACATTGCAAGCTGACGGAAGGTCCTCTGTGAATGTGGACATCGCCTACGCCGGAACGCCGAGCGTAATGGGTGAGGCGGTGATCAGTGCTTCCGCACCTATGTTGTCCAAGCTTAACTATCCTCTGTGGGCTATGAGGTGGAGGTTATATTGGAAGCATATGGTTTGCTGGGGGTGATTGAAGATGAGAATGTGTCAAGAAAGTTAGATCGCCGAGCAATGGTAGTGATCTACAGTGCTGTGCTAGAGGATGTGCTGGCACAACTTGATAACAAGGTGACGACAAAAGAGACATGGGAGTCTCTACGCACAATGAACGTGGGCGTGGAACACGTCAAGAAAGCGAATATTCAAACGCTCAAGCGTGAGTTTGAGATGCTCATGATGCGGGATGAAGAATATATTGCCGACTTCACTGTGAAGCTCACCAAGTTAGTAGTGCACATGCGGAGTTTGCGAAGCTCACCAAGTTAGTTTGGGAGAGAAGATTGTTGAAGGCATCATAGTCTCCAAGCTGCTACGTGCAACACTAGCGAAATACGACCCTATCACATCATCCATGGAGAAATTTGAAGATCTAGACACAATGACTTTGAATGAAGCCACTGGTTCTCTCAAGATCCATGAAGATAAACTCTGAGATCGTGAAGATTGTTGAAGGCATCATAGTCTCCAAGCTGCTACGTGCAACACCAGCGAAATACGACCGTATCACATCATCCATGAAGAAATTTGGAGATCTAGACACAATGACTTTGAATGAGCCACTGGAGATTTTAGTTTTTAATTTCGTTTTCAATCTCTTTGCGTTCAAAAATTTCTATCTAATTTGCTCTTTGATTTCTTCACCAGGTTAATCCAAATCGCGTGATTTTTGATTCCGTGGATTCGTCTTTGAGTTCTCTTTCCAATTATATCAAAACCTTTAATTTCTCACCTCATTTCATCGTCCAATTGAATCAAATTTCAAAAGATATCTCAAAATTCTCTTATTTCTCTGTGGATTCGACCCTTAATCACCACTATACTTCTTAATTCGTATTAATTTCATATAATTGGTGAGTTTGGATTAATTGTTGACGCATGACCGTGTGTTTTTAACGATCTCACGGTTTTGTCTCATCAGGAACACTTTAGGTCAGTATTAGTTGACACCTATTCTATCGGCCTTCTAGTTCTCCAAGCTTAGGTAGTCAATGTCCATCGGCTTTCTACTCCACCTGCTTAGGCGATAAATATCATCACACTTGGGATGATAGTCAACCCCCTAATTTGATTGTGTCCATCCTTCTTGAGGGAAACCCTCCCCCCCTGCATCTATATTGTGGTAAGCGAAATCACGTGACGCCTAAGTTTAGGAAGCAATTTGGAAAGCTCACTTATGCATTACTTGCAATTGTTGCTTCTCCATCTACCCTTTTTCCACCACCTAGTGTTTCATCTTTTCTAGGGCAAGTGACTTTGATGGCAGTTGAGTATAACATACTTCACCGTTCTAGTGGCCTTGGCACATCTTCTTTAGCTAGTTGTGCATTGCTTTTCCTTCCCTCTATGTTGGGTACAAAAGCTCTTTGTGCTTCCTCCTCATCTCTGTGGATTATTGACCCAAGATCCTCTACTCATATGACCGGCTCCCCCAACCTCTTATCATCCTACTAGGCTACCTCTACCCTTCCCTTGATTACCATGGTTAATGGCTGCAAGTTTGGTCAAAGCTCATGGCACCACCATCGTCAATGCATGTCCTATACATTCCCGGATTCCCTACAAATCTCTTATCCATTAATGTTGTTACCCATGCCCTACTCTACTTGGTTACCATTTTTCTATTTTTTTCTACATTTTAGAATCTACATGCAAGATACATGGTTGGTTTGGGCTTTGAGCACAATTGGGGGATCTACAAGCTGATTGCTAACAAACCCTCCACAAGCCTTTGGGCCCTATTTTTAGCCTCTATGACCACCTACTCTCTTTTGTAGCATCGCCAATTAGGCCATCCTTGTTTTCAAAAATTATCAAAGACTCTACCTTGGGTTTCTGGAAATTTTTTTTGTGTGAATCATCTCAATTAGACAAGCATCATTGCTCCACCTACTCAAGTCACAAGGGGATTCCCTCCTCAACCTCTTTTGATCTCCGTCATTGCAATGTCTTGGGCTCCTCTAACACTCCTATCTTGAGCCACCGTTTTTACAATGTATTTGTTGAGAACTTTATTTCTGTGAGCTAGGTCTTCCTCCTCTACGACCACTCCCAAGTCCTTGCTATTGTCACCTACTTCATCATCAAAGTTGTCACCCAATATTTGACCACACTCAAGATCCTTTGTACTAACAACACCCTTGAATCTATCCAAGAATCACTTCACCTCTTTTGTGCTAATTTGATATTCCCATTCAGACCACTTGTTGACATACATCCCCACATAATAGTGGGATAGAGATCATGTGGCATACAAGCCATTCACACTTCCATGTATCTCATTTATATTCATTGATATGTAACTTATTTATTATCATTTTTGTATGATTTTTGTAGTGAAGTCAGAGCATATGTAATGGCTAATTAAATTATGATGAGATCATATTACAATGATCACTAGTCTTTAAATATATGTTCTAAACATTCCTATTCATTGAATATTCGAGAAGACCATCAAGTTATACAAAAAGAATAATACTATCTCATTCGACGCATATGATCAGTACGGTTGATCTTGTTGATATTGGTGTGGACACTCCAAGGATAAATAATGGGTGCTCCTTGGAGAAAGAGTTCATTGAATTGATCTGTATGAATCCCTAAATGGTATTGTACCTAATTGTCAATCAGCTTTATTCATGTCACAATTATATATGTGGTCCTTCAACTCGAGACACCAAAGACATATTGTGGATGGATGGTAATGTTTTGATCATGTCCATAATCTCTAGAACTAGCTTCCTTCCACTCCACTCAATGGGATAGTTTCTCTTTATTGCCTTTCATCTGATTCTTCATTATTCTCTCTTCCTCAATCTTTTGGTTGCACTGCCTTTGTTGAAGACCCTCAAGATTTTAAAGAGGTCTTCTTTGGCTTTCTAAGGACACAAAAAGGCTATCTCATTTTTTTCATATGCTTTGCTACATGAGTCTCCTTTCTTCTCTCCCGTACCATCTCCTCCTTGAGCTACCCAACCCTTCCCCCTCTGAACTTCATTCTGCTCCCTTGGTGGTTGTTGTAGATCCCCCTCCTTCCCATCCTCCCTTTCCAAATTCTCCTTATTCAACTTCTACCCAACCCTCATCTCCTATTGTATCCTTTTCTCCAAGCGCCACTTCCCTTGCACCCTTGCCACTATGCCTCCAACCATCTATGTGCCCCTCTAGATGATCTTCACCTCTCTATTGCCCTTTGCAAAGGTGCACGTACTTGCACCCAAAATCTAATCTCTAAATTTGTTTCCTATGACCATTTGTCTCCCTTCTTTTGTGTCTTTGCACTATCCATGGCCTCCAAGTTGATTCCATGGTTATATATTAAGATAAAAAAATGTACTTGAGTGGGAAGTGGCCATGGATACAGAAGTGAATGCTTTGGACTCTCAGGGGACTTGGACATTAGTATCTCATTAGAGTAATACCAACATTGTCACATGAAAATGGTTATTCACCCTCATGTATAACTTGGGTGGCTCTAATGCCTGCAACAAGCTTGCTTGGTTGATTTTTGTTTCACCTTAGGCGCATGAGATTGATAGCATGTAATCTATCCATGTAATAATCTGATTATTAATACAAATTAAGACACAAAACAATCCATTCTTATGTATGTTATCATATTTTGAGTATCTATATGTTATTCTATCAAAATGTACTATTTTTAGGGATAATCATAAATAATTAAAAAGCGATATTTGATATTAGATTATTCTCATTTTTTAGTTTTGAGATTATAATTGGATTTTAATTTAAATAATAAGAGATTTTTTATATATACTCATTTATTTTTCTAGTTTTATTGTTTAAAAGAAATGAGTGTATTTTTGAAATAAAAATTTCTTCTCTTGTTATTTATTAAATTTAATTTGTTTAAAATGATAGATTATTTAGTTTCTAATCAAAGAAAAAAATTTAGATTAATTTGGAGTTATATTTTTTAAGTTATGAATTTTCTAATTGTATAGATTTTTGGAATTTTTTTATGAATTTATTTGAATTTATTTGAATTTATTTCTATTTTAAAAAATAAAAAATATCTTTTCTCGCACGCTTATGTGGCAATTGACGCGGAGGAGCGAAATACGTGTCGCCGTTTGGTGACATGTGCACGTTGCATGTGGCGCACACATGCATGTGTATGCTCGTGCATCATTAGTGGGTTAAGCATCCATTAATAGATATAAGCTAACCGAATATAGATCGCGTTATATTTGTATGCAATTTCTACCTTGATTTTTGCTATGTGGGACTATGACTTTTATGTTTTTACGCATGTGACATGGCGCGTTCTTGAGCAAGAGATCGAGTGGTTTAAATTATGACCCTCCATTTTCACTTAAATGGAGGGGGTGCATAGCACATCCTGATTCGACAACGAATCATTTTTGTAAAAACCGTTCGATCTTAGTCGTTCATCTGGGGAGTTATAATGGCTGAAATTAGGTGCACCCGATACACTTTAGGAGACGCGTGGCAGCATCTTAGGGGTCCTGTAAAGATTGAACAGTTTGCGCTTCACGTCACTTCTTCTTCACACGTGACGTGTCAAATCTGAGCGCTCCATCTTTGATCAGATGTACGGGATATAATTGTGATGATTTCACATTAGAGCGTTTCATCTGAGCTATTGATCGAAGATGAAGAGGCAAATCAAACAGTCATACCCAAATTAACCCTATTGAGTCCCATGTTCTTCAACGGAAAGAGCATTCTCAAATGTTTTGAGCAATCAAACTATTAGACATCTCAATCCTTAAATCTCTTACTTTCTTCTTCTTCTAGACTCATTTTCGTGTCCAACGAGTGTTTGAAAATGAGGTTTCGTTGAGATAATATGGAGAATTCACCTCTTGAACACCAGATTTTTGTTTTGCGAAATGCGGAATGAAAAGCCTTCATCCGGTGATGAATTGGATCATTTTGAGTGTGATTTAAGGTCATATTATATGTTTTCTTCTAGTCTTTCTTCCAATAACATTAGATTTCAATTTTGAATCATAGATTAGTCAAATTTTACTACATTTCTATGTTTTCTCTCTTCACGCAATCGATTTTCTTACCTAGATTTTACTATTTGATTTCTCCAGGAATACTGATCCAAATTGAGTGATTTTTTAATTCTATAGATTCGTCTTAGAGTCTTCTTTCCAAATCTATTAAAATCCCTAATTTCTCACCTTAAGTCATCATCTGATTTGATCGGATTGAAAGAACACCTAAAAAATTTCCCTATGTCTTTGTGGATGCGACCCTTGTTCACCATTATACTAATCAATTCTTGATTAAACTTTAAATTAGTGAGCTTGGTAATTGTTTTGACACGCATTTATATGTTTTTAACAACCTCACGAATTCATTTTATCATACATAAACTATACTAAGACCTACTCTTGATTGTTTTGCTCCACTCCATTTGCGTGCTCCTCTCCCTTTCAATTAATTAGGCATGTCTCTAGTGCTTTTCTTTATGGTGAGGTCAAATTTCATGTCTTTTTGGAGCAACCTTCAGGGTATGTTTTTTAAGGAGAGTCATCAAAGATGTGCCTTCTACAAAAAACTATTGATGGGTTCAAGCAAAGTTCTCATGCATGGTTTGTTTAGCTTAGAGGCCTCCTTACCACATTTGGCCCCTCAACATGTGTTGTAGATGCAAATATTTTCACAAAGAAGATGAAGGGCAGCATCCTCATTCTTGATGTATACATTTATGAAATTCTTGTGATTGGGCGTGATGAGGCAAGCATCTAGGTCACAAAAGACTACTTGCATAATCACCTCAATATACGTGACTTGGGGATCCCATGCTACTTCCATGGGATCAAGTTCACCTGCTAGGATGGGAAGCTCACCATGAACCGGTGAAAGTATGTCTTTGACCTACTTGAGGAGACTAGACTCCTTGGGTACATGTTGAAAACCTCACCCATGGAAGCTCATCCTCACTTTTGGGATACTTTGTATCCACTTCTTGAGGATAATACTATGTATTGATGTTTATTGGGAAAGTTTATCTACTTCACAATCACTCACCTCGACACCGTGTACAGGTTGGTGTTTTGAGCCAATTAATGAAGGGACCTTGACTAGTTCATTAGAAGGGAGCTCTATGAGTCCTAGCATATGTCAAGTGAGTTCTCGGGAGAGGGATTCTCTATAGGTGACATGGACATCTCTTGGTTGAGCCCAACTCGAATTCTAGACAAGTGGGTGATCAGGACAATTGGAAGTCCACCACTAGCTATTGCATATATGGAGGTGGCCTTCTTACTTGACGTCTAGACAAGTAGATGGTGGCCTTGAGCTCTAATATTGAGCTTGAATACCGAGCTATGGCTACAATATAGTGGGAGATGTTGTGGCTCTAATCAATCCTCAAAGAACTCAACATTTCTGCTTTGTCTCCAATGCCTATTCATTGTGACAACTAAATAACCATCTCCATCTCTAGTAACTTCACCTTTTACAAATGTACAAAGCATATTAAGATTGCCTTTCATTATATCTGTGAACAAGGTAATGTCTGACCTCATCTCCACTCCACATGTGACATCATCTAGTCATCTTGTGGACATCTTCCCCAATGACCTTGTCGAGATCTCATATAATGTCACGTATACCAAAGCTGGGCATTTTTTACTTATATACTCCTGCTTGAGGGGGAGAGTCTAACGGTATTATTGAGCTCTCAGCCCATTAGGGCCCATTATCTCTCTCTCTCTCTCTAATCTATAAAAGCTTATGTACCTCTCCTTTCTTGAGTAAGTATTCTAGGGTTTTTCTAATCAATAGAGATCATATTTAATACCTTCAATTGAGGTTTCTATTTAATGAATTAGACCTAATTTCTCAACCAATCTGCATAAATCACTCAAATATATGATTAGCAACCATTCTAGGATTCACACAAATCTTAAGAGCAAGAGATTTTGGGGAAGGATGATACATCACACAAAATAGGAAGAATGAGAGTACCTTGATGAAGATTCTCGATCAATGTGATCTTATTGGGAAAAAAATTGAAATCTCTTTCTTGTTTACTCCTTGATTTGAAAAGGAAATAAAGAGGAATGGTGGAAAGAGAACAATAAGGGGAAATGGAGAAATCGTGGGTGTGTGTGATGAAGAAAAAATGGAAGAGAGAGTGAGAAGGAAAATTGTAGTTGGATGTGTGAAGTAGAGGGAGAGAGAGTTTTCTAGAGGAGGGAGAGACAAACTAGGGGAATAACCAAACTTACAAATTTTTAAAATTTCATAATATGAAGAGAGAGAGAGAGGGCTACACAAGATCCACGTAAATAGGAGAAGAAAGATAATCTTCTCACCCATTGAAGGGGTGCCACCTTTTTAGGAGGAATTTTGTGCCTCTTGAAAGGGTGACTTCATGGAAGATCCACTTTTCAAGATGGATGATTTTAGTTGGGAGAAATTTTAGGGGCAATTTTTGTATATAATGTGTCTTAAAAATATGGGTTTAGGGTTGGGTTGGTCAAAGAAGGATCTAGATGAAAATAACATGATGTTTGTGAATATATAAAGGTTTCTATAATTTAGAGAGATGGTTTGACTTGGTCAAAGGTGCTCCTAAACTTTAAGAATGAAATTTTACTTCGTCAATGGCTTAAAACTAAAGATTTTTTTTGTGAAGAAGAGAGTTTGGCTAAGCTAATAGAAGTATTTTAAAGATTAAAAGGATTGAGAAATGCCACTCCCATCTTAATGGGCTTTTTTCTATTCATGTCTTCAAAGTCTTTGGATAAATACATGTTTTACAATGATAGATTGTTAATTTTATTGGCTAAGATCATCATGTTGTTTACTTGATATGGATGACTTTTGATCCTTGCATTCTGTTCGACAGGCTTATTGGGCTCCCAGCCCATTATGACCCATTATTTCTATCTTCTATTCTCATCTCCTCTTTTCCTTAATAAGAATATATGTATTCTTCTTCCTCTAGAAGAAGAGAGATCTCTCTCCTCTCTCCTTCTCTATAGCTAGTCATTTAAACACCATCTTGAGGACTCTCTCACTAATGATGCCATCGAGGATGAATAGAGGTGGTTCATCTTGCCTATTACGTAACATTGGATGGTATTTGAGGCTCAATAAACCTTAAAATTTTTTATCAACACATCAAAGATAGTAGAAAGTATTGAATTTAACATTTGAGTGTGAGGCACTAAGAATCAATGATCCTATCATTTAGTATAAATCAAAATCCACAACTTATAAGATTGATTGGGCACTTGAAGTTGTTTAAATGTCTAGCCTCTAATGGTATTCAGACAACTTTTTGAATGATTAGATCTCCTCTTCAATAGTCTTCACCAAGAGATTGAGAAAAAAGGAGAGGTTTTCCCACAAACTTTGTTCGAGAACTTTTAGACGTGATCATTCTCCCCTTATTTTCTTTCTATGAATCATCGAGAACACCTTTTCTAAGGATTTCCAATACCTTATATATGGATTTAATTGTATCTTCTTCCTTGAGTCAATCTTCTCTAATGATGAGGGTGGATGATCTAATAATTAGACAAGAAGCTCTCAATAAGTTTTGAGAACTTCTTGTCGTATCCAATTTGATGACATTTTGGAGATCTTATGGTTAGGGATTCGTAAAGTAATAGTGAAAAACAATCATCCATCAACAAGATATCTTTGGTGTCCCAAGTTGTAAGACCGCATACACGACTATGACATAAATCAACTCGATTGATGGTGAGCTACAATACCATTAAAGGATTCATACAAATCAATTAAGTAAACTCTTTCTCCAAAAGCCACCTACTGCCTATTCTTGGTGTCTTCATACCGATGGCCATAAAATTAGGCATACTCGCAATACAGGTTAGATCATATAGTTTTATTATCTTTGAATATTTTAATGGCCTCTTTAAATATCCCTCACATAGGAGTATTTAGAATATTTTTTTAAGGGCTGATGATCGATTAATTATGATCTCATCATAACTTATTTAGTCATTACCTATGCTTATGAACTTTATTTCAAGATCACACAAGAACAACAACGAATAAATCATGTTTCAATGAAAAAAAAGGAGATATGTAAGTGTAATTTAGCTCAGGCCACATAGTATTTATCAATATCTTCATGTTAAATAAGATTTCCTCACATCTCTCGAGATTTCTTGTCTGAAAATGCTTCCACATATATGTTTTGCTTTAAAATTTTATCTTCTATGGATAAGTTTCATGACCTTCTAGAAAAACCCAGAAATTCCAATATATTAACTATAAAAACATGAGAATTGGAATAGAATTCTGAACTCAGACAAAACCAGATATGAGAACAAATCTAGACCTTGAAATAAGAGCAAAATAGGCAGAAATGGAGTTTAAACTTGAGTTAGATGAAGGAAATTAGCCATGGAAAGTATGCTCCAAAGGCATCCTTCGTACTGCTAAATCATTTCAGAATATGTGTGTGTGTGTGTGTGTGTGAGAGAGAGAGAGAGAGAGAGAGAGAGAGAGAGAGCATGCCTTGAGGAATGCTGACAGCTCCTTGGCCGTAAGGGGAGAAATAATGGTGAAAGGAAGATAGAGATGAAGCTGAATCGGAAGGGGCAAAATAAAATAACATACTGAATTGATGAAGGCCGAGAGTTAAATGGGGACGGCAAGTGATAATGGGCTGCCTCAACCTACCAAAGATTGCCAAGAATATGTCAGATCACTGGGCTCGATGAAGGCACTTTGATCCGATCAGTATTTCAGTTCCAGTAAACTAGCCCATTAATATCGGCCCAACATTTAAAATAAAAAATACGCAACGGTGAACGGTGCAGGGACAGATCTCATGCACTGCCGAGAGCTCTAGACAACTAATGGAATATTAAAAACGACGAACCCGTCGATGCGGCATTACACTCTCCCGGATAATCGTCCGGCTTTTCCGCCTCATTTCCTCCTAAAGCTTTCTCTACACAGCTCGAAATCGTCTGTCATCCCCTCTTTCCAGATCGAGAAGAAGAAGAAGAAGAAGAAGAAGAAGAAGAAGGCGAGGAAGAAGAAAGAAGAAGAAGAGTAAGAAGAAAGAAGAAGAAGAAAGAAGAAGAAAGAAGAAGAAGAAAGAAGAAGAAAAAAGAAGAAAGAAGAAGAAGAAAGAAGAAAGAAGAAGAAGAAAGAAGAAGAAAAAAGAAGAAAGAAGAAGAAAGAAGAAGAAAGAAGAAGAAAGAAGAAGAAGAGGAAGAAGAAAGAAGAAAGAAGAAGAAAAAGAAGAAGAAGAAGAAGAAGAAGAAGAAGAATGGACCCGGCGGGGAAGATAGCGACGACGACGGGCGTCACGCTGACATACGATAATGCAATCGACGCCTGGGTAATAAGCGTCGGAGCCTCTCCGTCGAAAGAAAGGGGAGGCGCCGTCGTGGGGCCAGCTCGGAAGCGGGAAGTAAAGACGACTGTGAGAGGAATGCGGATGCTCTTCCCGTGCTGCTCGCCGGAGAACCTGCCTCGACGGCGTAATGCTGCAAGTGATACACTAGCATGCCAGGCGTCCTCTCAAAGAGACCGGGAAGAGAAAATTCGGGAGGCCGTCGTCTACTGTAAGATGACAAATATTAGCTGATTCTCGCTCTCTGCGATCTCCCGATTCATGCTCCAATGCTTCGTCAAAGGCTTAATCGGGGAAGAGAGAGAGAGAGAGAGAGAGAGAGAGAGAGAGAGAGAGAGAATTATACTCATGAGTTTCTCGTCGTTCTTCTGTTCTGAATAAGAAAATTGAGCTCTCCCTATCTCCTTGTTTCAGGCCGGATAGAAATCAGAAAGCTCACCGTAGACTAAAAGATGCCCAACCATCGCATAAAAATTGCTTCATATTAGCTCGATCCCTTCTGTCCAAGCTTCTCTCTCTCAAGTGAGAGATTGAAGAAGGCAAAATATCGAGCAAATATTCAACAAAAGAAGTGCAGCAGAACACCTCGCGGCTGTACAGAGAGCAGTTAATTAGGACAAACTGCCGAGTTACTCACCGCGTAGCCGCCACACGACTCACAATGTATTTCCCCCTCTCCAAATCATAGATGGTCTTCAGCTGGGGCTTCCTCCACCTTGAAGCCCACCAGCCCACTACGCCCATCACCACCAAAAACGCCACCAAAACACTTGGTGTTGACCCGCTTTGACTGCCATCCCTGTTGAACTCATTTGATTTTTCCAAGCCAATGCTTCCCTCAGTCAGCGATGCCAGCATCAGGAATGCACCCATTGCCCAGTCCAGTGGCACGCTGCCAACTTCATTTGTGTATATAATCCTGGTCAACGACATCATGCAATAACGTGCAGAAAGTCAACCAACTACAACCACATAATCTACCAGGTCAATTTTATAGACTGGCACACTCGAGAACAATAAAAAAATACAGAACCAAAACTGAAAGATAAGATTAACCACCGACAAACGCCTGATGAAACTTTTGGATTTAAATTCAGGATAAGAACCCATGTCATCTCGCATCTTGACCACCGATTAAAACCAAACAGACACTACAGGAGAGATAGGAGTCAATATATCCTTCAAGCACAAACATAAGTCAACAAAAAGTTAACAGGGAAAGAACGAATTGATTTCAGGGTATGTACCCATTAAAGAAAACCAAGTCAGTGACAACGATGACCATCAGTAAAAACCAAAAGAAGAATTCAGTGAATTACCAAATCACAAGTGTCAACCCTAAAAAAGAATTCAACGAAAGTCAAAAGCAAACTTGAGGAAAAAGAGATGACTTAGGGTTTTAACCCAGGAAAATAAACCAAGCAGCCCTGTGTTGACCTCCAATTATACCCTATCAAAAACTCCAAGACAGATACCAAGTCCGGCAATGATCCCTAGTAAAAAAATTACAGAAGCCTAGCTGGATTTATTACCTCTGATCATCCAATGGCAGGCCGAGACCATCATGCAAGAGAGCCACAATGTAAGCTGAGGAGAAGCAGTAGCGCAGGAGGTCATCTTCCTCCAGAGAGTAATACTTTCTCCTAAGTCTCATCCAATCCTCTCCACAGAATTTCTCTCCTGCCGCAACAAAGTCTGAGAGAACTGCTCTCCGGCCCAGCCCAAAAAACTGTTGCAACAGTATAATTATCAGAAAATAATGAAACACATGTAAATGAAAATGAAAGAAAATTAGGAAACCTTGGAGGTGAAGAAGAAATTCTCTGTCGCCAGGAACTTCCCTTCCAGAGCAGGAACAAAGGCTGATCCCAAACGGCACTCCTTGTACAAGCAGTCTGTGGCACAATCATGACTATACAATTAAATGTTAAGATAAGATAATGCGTCTCAGCGGTATTTTCATTTCTTTGCACCAGAGGAACCTTTTTCACTTCGAAGCAGTGCCCTCACAGCAGATCTACACTTGGAAAAGTTACCGGTTGTTGAAAGCAAATTCATCTGAGATTTTCCAATTCCTGGATATCCTTTTGGTGAGCAAGGATCCACAAATCTCTCAGAAGCAAATGGTATCTCATCTGCATGGAATAATCTTCAAGTTGAAAAAATGCTGGCGTTCAAAGCTATACATATGTGAGTGTTTGATGTAATGAGTAAATACAACGAGGGTCAGGATAAAACCACGAAAGGATCCTGCAACAGCCACTTACGTGATCTCCTCTCTCTTGAGCTCAGAAATTCAAGAAAAGACTCGTGGGCCGCATTCTGAAGTGACAAATAACCATAAATGTTAACAGCAATGATGAAATCATAAAGTTTACTACCTATTTTCTCCCTCTCTCAACTACAAAACATTTAAGTTTACTATTTTCGATGTGCTGGAGAAAAACATTTCAGGAAAGCAACATAGCATTTGATTTTTCATTCATTAACACACATCTTGCAAATCTAAATTTCAAGGAATTAAATAGCGGGAAATCATGATTGAATCTATTCGTCAGTATCTTTCAACTCAATTTACAGATATTCCAGCATCAAAAGATGCAGTCAGAGATAATATCACCTGCCCATAATGAAGGAAACTATGGGAATAAAGGTTGTAAGTGACTTTGCCAAATTGAAGCGCATGAGTAAATTCTGCCGGAAGCTCCTCCTCTGACACGAAGGTAATTTGCGCTGACGCTCCCCCGAGTTCAATTATCCCTGTCGTCTCCAAAGGATCCCCGCCCAATGATCCGAGAGCATAATTAGCCGCCACCCATGCATAAATACCTTCATCATCGCCTGAAAATTCCCCAAAAAGGAGTAATTTTATCTCCCCAGTAATCCAGAAACATGGTTACGTGGAGCTTTCAATCCACAGAGAACGAATTCCAAATGAATTTATAGGAACGATCAAGCTGCCTGAGATTACCGACGCCCAATCAGGGCTAAAGAGAAACTCCGAAGTCTTCAGAAGCCTCCTGCAAGACATCAAAATCCTCTCTTGTACCTTATTATCCAGCAATCTCAATCCCGCCGTCGCCATCAACCGAATTTTAGTTTCTCTCCTTTGGTTCCTGGGAACCTTCTCCCTCCCAAAATCCAGAAGCTTAACCAGAGATTCTCCAGCCAAATCAGGCTCCTCCGCGTAAGCCGACAACCCAGGATTCTCCTTCATTGTCGAGGTGGACCCAAAATCCAGAATTGGAACTCCGGCCTGAGAGATCCTGTAAGCGAAGACGTGGATCCTCGTTCCGGTGCTCCCACCATCTATTATAATCTCGAAACGAAGATCCCTCTTTCCGGAGACGAACCAAACGAGGAGGAAGAAGCAAAGGCAGGCGATGATCACTGAAAGGAGGGAGACCCAGACAGTGGAGATAGTTCCACCTCCGATTTTGGGGGAGTCCATGTGGGCGGTAATGCTGTGGAGGGGACCGAAGACCGCCGGAGGCTTGGCGTTCGCGCGCCGCATGCGGGCCGAGGAACGCCTGGGCGGCGCCGCCCTTCGATGACCGCCGGCGGTGGAAAGAACGAGAGAGAAAGAGAGAGGGACGGAGGTGAGCGTTTCTCTCTCTCTTCCTCTGTCGGTAACCGGCCTACGGAACCCGGAGACATTATTACGAGAGGAGTCATTACCTGCAAGCTTGCTCTCTATTTCTCTGCTTCTTTATTTTTATTTTTTAAAAAATATTACCGTTATAGGTAAGAAAGAAGGGGATTTTAACTAGACACTCTTAACTCTAGGGTTTCAGTTCGTTTTATCCAATAAAATCAGTATCAATTCATGGGGTCATTTGAAGATGAAGGGGTTATGTATCTAAAAATACGTTGACTTTTACTTTTATTCAATTTTTATACTTCCAAATTGTCAACCATTGCAATTTTGATATTTTGGAAAAAAATTTAGTCGCATTTTAGTTTTGATAATTTTTTTATATCAAAAAAACTATATTTAGTTTTTGATATCCATATAGTTTTGAGAGTTAAATAGGATATTTTTGCGTTTTTCAAACCCTATTTGATTTCTAAAGTTCATAATCGAAAGAATGTGATTATTAGTTTGCTAAACGATTACAAGATGGATGTGAAAAATTAGTTCTAGAGAATCGTAAAAATTCATAATAAGATAAGAAAAAAACTCAAGAATATAGTTGGATTTCTAAAAATCAAGCCATCATGTATCAAACTCACATAGAGAAGAAATGAATCAAGGACTTGAAGGAACCAATGCAATAGATGAAGGGTTAATTGGTTTAATGCAAGTCATTGGGCACCAGAAATTGATCCCATTAAGAAAATCCAAATAAAGCTGATTTGATCTACATTGAAACATTCTTAGAATAAGTCATCATGCAACAAGAGGGAATGAGAGGGAAAATTCAAGTACAATGATACTGAGAGAGTCAATGAAAGAGTTTCAAAAGTAAGAGGCTACACTTTGACTATTTCTCGGTTAATGGAGTGGTAACCTATAGCAGTATTGCTCAAGATCTTTGCCTCCTCTACCACCCAAGAAACTTTCAAATATTTATGGATCTAATTTTTAATTTCAATATGCCAATGGAGAGAAATTATTTAATCTCAAGCTGTTTTTTTAATGTATTCAACCATTGTTTTTTTGTTGAGGCACAAAGCTTGGTGTGAGTTGTTGATTTTGTGTAGAGGGAGGTCATTCAAAAGTGTAGGAGAGAGCTGTGGAAGTTTTTTCTTGTCTCTCCTCATAAATATTTCTCTAAGAACTTTTACTATTTATCCTTTCATTTCTCACAATCTTGGTATATTGTCAAACAGTCCCCATTGTTCACAGAGCTTACATTGTTAAATGGACAAGAAACCTCTTTTGAAGTATATGTAGAATGATTGAGCTTTAGGGAATTAGTTGATGTTGGTGCAGCCATGCAAATTAGTCTTTTCCAATACTTTTTTTTTAGTTAAAGTGTTTACAAAATAGTTTCATATTTTTCATATTTGAGGACGAGAATAAAATATTTTCATATTTTCCTTGAGTATGCCCCTTTACTTTATCTCTTCCTTGCCTCTCTCTCTCTCTCTATATATATATATATATATCGATAGATGTGTGTGCATGTGCATGTATGATCATCATGAGCTATCTTTTTTAAAGCATTTTTTTATCATCTCAAAAGATGATATCAAATTAATTTTAAACTAATACTGGTGTCATACCCAAGTTTGAGAGGCACTTTTTTGGATGTTTTCTTAAGGCACAAATTTTTTTATCTTTGGTGCTTAGGGTATATTTTTGTTTTAAGTTTTATTAGTTCAAACAAAAATAGTTAAGGTACATGGTCACAGGGGATTTGAGGACACAAAAAATTATGTGCATTGACATTGAATGCAAGGATAAATGAAAGAAAGAAGTTATAGAGAAAATCACTTTTGAGAAGGGAGTGATGTGAAAACTTAAAAATCATTTAATATACCATTCAAAACTAAGTTATACCACTAAATGATGAAGACAATCAAGATATGAGTACCAAGAAATTGATTCAATTAGTTGCCAGCTTAAGGGCTTTTGCACCGACATGCTCTTGGTGATCGATATTATGTGGCCTACGAGCCAACTAATACTTTCATGTATCTCATTTGTATTTATTGAGATGAAACTTATTTATTGTCGTTCTTGCGTGATGTTTGTAATGAAGTCCATGAGTATATGTAATGACTAAGTGAATTATGATGTGATTATAATATAATGATCACTAGTCCTTAAAACATATGTTATTCTTATTCGAGGGATATTTGAGAAGGACGTCAAATTATTCGAGATGAATAATACTATATGATTTGACTCATCTAATAAGTGTCATTGATCCTCTAGCTATCAGTGTGGAGACACCAAGAATAGATAGTTGGTGCTCTTTAGAGAAAGAGTCAACTAAATTGATCCATATGGATCCTTACATAAAGTTCATTCAAGTCACGATTATGTATGTGGTGCTTTGACTTGATAGACCAAAGATATATTGTGGATGGATGATTATATTTTGATTATGACTTATGAATCTCTAGCCTTAACATCTCTAAAACGTCACATTTTGGATACAACATGAAGTCCTCAAAGAAGATTCTATGATCAAGATAGGATTGTCTACACTTAGTATTTGAGGAGATTAACTCAACGAACGAGAT
The DNA here is from genome assembly GCA_024174645.1 of Lemna minuta. Lineage (NCBI taxonomy): Eukaryota > Viridiplantae > Streptophyta > Magnoliopsida > Alismatales > Araceae > Lemna > Lemna minuta. Next base: position 932,299 of record CM044102.1, on the reverse strand, counting down.
GCAATGAATCTTTGGCCAAGGTAGTAGAAATATTGGAGGAGTTCCTAATAATTTTCTCTATGGATTAGTAATAACTTGATGACCCATTAGGGTTTGATAGTTGACCATATCCTAAGACATTCATGAGTCTCAAGCAGATAAAATATTATACGTACACAATAACTGATGATGGGAAGGTTCCATAAAAGAGTTCTTATACACTCCATATTATTAGGTTCTGATGTCGATAAAATTTTGGAATTTTGATCAAAACATCGAATGTACCAGAAAATATTAAATCGGATATTTAAAACACCAAGCCGCCAAGAACATACTATCCTATCATCTAGTATGAATGCGAAAACATACTTACATGGTTTTCTTGAAGGAGTTCTTGAAGCTATTCAAGTGTCTAGCCTCTAGAGGTATCCACACCGTCTCTGGATAGCTGGATCTCCTCTTTAAAGCTCTTCACCAAGAGAGAAAGAGAAGAAATGAGAGAATTCCCACAAGGCTTGCATGGGCACCTTGAGTTGTGGTCGTTCTCTCCCTATTTATACACATTTGGTATGTAGATTTTTCATAAAAATCCTCATAATTATGTCTATATCTACCAACATCCATAAACCTTATGTGTGTGACCTTCTAGGTCCATATATCTCACTAGTTAATAACTCTATATACCAAATAACACCTTATTGGTCAACCTTAATTAATTATCCACATCCACATATAGATTAATTAATCAAAGAATTTATTTAACCCAATCGATAGGTTGAGTTGCCAGCCCATTGGGTGCCAAGCTACACCACATACACTAGGAGATATAGAGTATGTAAGAACTCACTTATAAAACCTTCCCTGTCATCGATTACCATGTATGTATAATCCTTCATCCACATTAGACTCATGAATGACTGAGGATACGGTCAACTGTCAAACCTTAATCGGTTACTCAAGTTAATATTGATGCGTATAGAAATCATCGGGAACTTCTTCTCCAATATTTCTACTACCTTGGCGAAGGATTTCATCGCATCTCATTTCTTGAGTCAATCTCCTCAAATACCAAGGGTGGATGATCCCATCTTGATTACACAATCAGCTTCATTGACTTCATGCCGTATCCATTATATGACGTTTTAGATATCCCGTGACAAGGAATTTATAAGTCATAATCAAAACACGATCATCCATTCACAAAATGTCTTTGGTGTCTCAAGTCAAAGGACCACATACATAACCATGACATGAATCAACCTGATTGACAATTAGGTATAATACCATTCATGGATTCATATAGATCAATTCAATGAACTCTTTCTCCAAAGAGCACCCACCATCTATCCTTAGTGACTTCACACTGATGATTATAAGATCGGCCATACTCATCATATGAGTTGGATTAGAGAGTTATTATTTCCAAAAAATTCGATGTCTTTCTCGAATATCTCACGAATAGGAATGTTTGGAACATATGTTTAAAGACTAGGGATCATTGTATTATGATCTCATCATAATTCACTTAGACATTGTACATGCTCATGGACTTCATTAGAAATATCACATAAGAATGACAATGAATACATATCATTTCAATGAACATAAACAAGATACATGAAAGTGTGATTGGCTTATAGGCCACATAATATCCATCACATATGTCCTAGGACACATGGGGTAGCTTGATACCTAATGGGATGAGAACTCAACTTATCAATTAAGTTAAATTAATCCTCAATTAATTAATCCATATGGTGATATAAATAATTGGTAAGGCTGAATAACATGGTGTTATTAGGTCTATGGAGTTATGAACTATCTAGATTTATGGACCTAAAGGGTCACACACATAAGGTCTATAGACTTTGGTGGATATAGACATAATTATTAGGATTTTTATAAAAAGCTTAGATACCCAGTCTATAAAGAGGAGAAGAATGACAAAAAATCAAGGTGCCCTGCAAGATTTATATGAACTCTCTCCTTACTTTTCTTTCTCTCTTGGTGAAGAGTATTGAAGAGGATATCTAACCATCCGATGATCATGTGGATACCAATAGAGGTTGGACAATTAAAGAGCTTTGAGATCTCCTTCAAGTGAACCTTGTAAGTATGGATTCTAATCTATATTATATGAAACGATTATTAGTTCTTGGTGCCTCAGTGTTTTAAATGTCTGATTTAATATATTCTATTACATTTGATATTTTGATCATACTTTTGGAAGGGTTATCAATATCAGATCCCTAACACGTGTTGGAAATTTACTATTCAAGTTTGGAATTCTTACAATCATTTCAATTTTTTTTATTCCAATGATTAAAATATGGAAAAATGACTATAGAACACTACTAAATTAAGAGATTCCAAGAAACAATGGTCCAAAGCCTCAAATAATTGAGAATGTCCAACAGTACATACATCATAAGAGAAAGGGTATAAATATGAGAAAAATTGGGCCTAGCCATCAAATTGCTGATAACATGCAACATATACTTATAATTACATGATTATTAATGCAAATTAAGGCATAAGATATTTCCATTCTCTACGCTTATTATCATACTTTGAGTGCATATTTATCATTATATATAATTTAAAGTAATAATTTCAAAATACGTTATTTTAAGGGATAATCATGCATAATTAAATTTAAAATTTTTAGAGTATATTATTCCCATTTTATATTTGAAATTATAATTAAGTTTTAATCGTAAATATTTTCATATATGCACATTTATTTTTAGTTTTATTTTTTTCAAAGAAAATGAGTATATTTTTTAGTTCAAAATTTATTCTATTTTTATTTATTAAATTTAAATTTTTGAATGATTTATTATTTAATTTCTGATTAATTAAAAAATATAGGATTAAAAGGAAGTTGTATTTTAAAAGTTATGAATTTTCTAATCTTTAGATATTTTTTAGACTTTTTAAGATTTTTTAAAGATTTATTTTGAATCTATATTAATTTAAAATATTAAAAAATTGGGGTTTTATATGCACAATGATGTGGTGAGCATACTTGCATGTCGCCACATGGTGACGCTTGAGCATGTCACGTGTCTCACGCATGTGCATATCGTTGGCTTGCGCGATTTGGTTAAGCACCCTATTAAGGGCATAGGCTAAGCACATGGACAACCGTTCTATTTATAGAAGTATATTTCTTTCATTTTCTTCATGTGGGACTAAGTTTTTGCGCAACTGATGTGGCATATCTTGAAGCATTGGATTGAAGCATAAAAGAGGACTTAATCTCAACCTTGAATCAAATGGCCACATCTAATTTTTGCATGTTTATACTCTCTTTCTTCAATAGTGTAAATCATTCTTAGATTTTTGATTGATCAAAGTTTTTGGAAAGCTAAATCCTTGAATCTCTTGTTTTCTTCCTCTTCTAGACTCATTTTCGCACCCAGGGAGTGTTTGAAATCAAGATTTTGTAGAGAGAATAACACGAATTCACCACTTGAACTCTGATTTTTTTTTCGAATCATGAAATGAAAAGCATTGATTCAAAAATTAATTGGATCATTTCAAGCAGCTTTTAGGTTATGCTGTGTGTTTTCCTCATAATCTTTTATTTTATAACATCAAATTTTAATTTCAAAGCTTAGATTAGTTTAATTTTACAAAATTTAGTCATTTTCTCTCTATTCGTGATCAAATTTTCTCTCCTTATTTCGCTAATCGATTTCTCTGCGAATACTAATTCAAGTTGAGTGATTTTTTATTTCATGGATTCATCTTGGGGTCTTCTTTCAAAAAATACTAATTCGTCGTGGATTCGTTAGAGAGCATTGCTAGTGTTTTCATCATGAATCTTTAGATTAGGATCAGTTTCCATTGATATTTTCTATTTTTTCAATCTTTTCATCAACATTTTCATGTTTCAAACCCTAAATCACATTTCTACCATTCAATTAAGGATTTTGAATCTTTGAAAAGAGCTTGGAAGTGTTTGATCACTTGATCACATCTTTCGCATACATCTCTCTCTTTTCATTGATGGTTTCCCCTTTCTTAATCTGAAAGCCCTAAAATTATTCATTCATTCCAATATTTTAACCTTCACCTCTATGGATTCGACCTTGACTTGTCACTATTCTATGTTTTATGACAAAATTTGAAGAGTCAAGTATCATTTTTTTGATACGTGAACTTTCAATTGCAATGACTATGACTTTACACATAGAATCTGGCTATATTAGTTGATAGAAAAATTCCAATAATAAATGGTCTCAAGGAAATTTAAATCAGTCGATTAGGGTAGCATAATAAAAAAAATGCTTCCCTTAATCAGGCACCACACAAGCACCACCTAGGTGACGTGTGTCGTCAAGCAAGCATGTGTAACCATGTCATCTTTGTTGATTTCCTCACATCAGCCACCCAAATGGGCCTCATTTTTTTCAATGCTCACTGAAATATGTTAAAAAATGAATTAATTTTTTTAAGAAAAACCCTTAAACTATAGAAAATTCATCATTTTCAAAATGAAACTCTTTCTTAGTACAAAGTTTCTTCATTACACCACAAAGCAATTACTGTGTCATCTAATTTAAAAAATAACAAGAGAATAAAAGCTTTAACTCTAAAAATTCACTTAGAAAAGTAAAGTAGATAATTTTCAAAGTACATTTAAAATATTTTCTCTTGTTATTTTCATCTAAATCTTAGAAATTCAAATTCTTAGGCAAACAAGAAATTATAAACAAAATTTTAATAATTAAATTTAAACTTATGAATTGCGCCAAAGTATCCATGAAATAATTTATTTTGAGATTTTTAGATATTAAGATAATTGGCATAAAATTAATTAAAATCTACTAAAAATATGATAAAATGAATCATAAATGTAGATTTGTGCCTTTAAATGTACTTATATTCATACACTTGCAAGCATATACTACACATTATCATAATATCTAGAGAAAATTATGATAGGTTATTGCGTGTAGTCATAAGTTAGTTATCATAAGATAGGTTATTTTTTATAATTATATTATTGGAATTGATATGAAATTCTTCTACACAAAAGAATATTCTTCTACACTATGTCTCTTGGAGAGAATCTTATTCTAAAGAAGGCGAGTTATACTAGAGAATTTTCTTATTCACTTGCCTTTATTCAATAGTTTCTGAAACATTAACTTATAAAGATGCACAAGCTAAATAATATTAGAGAAATTCCATGAAATAACAAAAAAAAACGCAATTTAAATAATAAGACATAATAAATTGGTTAATTTACCTACATTTTGTGACATGATTGGCATATAGTTGATTTATGAAATGAAGTTTTATAGTTATAGGAGCTTTAAAAACATAAATTACACTCATTTATATGTGAAAATGAATTTAAAATGACTGAACCAGGAAGTTAAATAAAGGAGGAAAAATTATAATCTTACCATATGGGTGCACATCAATGGTGCATTCTAAATCATTTCATCAAAGTGTCAAATCGATGAATTCAAATTTTCCATGGTGGCTGAGTTCAATTTTGCATATTTGGATTCTCTTCACATATTTCCTGGTCTTCAATACTTTAAGGTGATGAGGGCATTTTCATCTCTCAAAACAAGCATAAGTAGGACTGTTAAATAGAAGAACGCGCAGGACGTGCTTCTATAGCAGATATCTTAAGGCACAAATAGTATAATTTCATAGAGTCCCAAAAAGAACTGTATTCACAAGCAAGTCTATGGAGAAATAGATAACAGAACTCCAAGTTTCCAAAGAGTCCTCTATTAATCTCACAAAAACAAAAGGTCCCAGTTTAAAGACAGGACCAAATTAAAGACTTGCATTCCGAGAGTGTAGCCTTTGTGTCGCATAGGGTCTTCCTTTTATAGAACACAAGGGAGACCCACTCTCCAAACTATCCCGTGTGGGATAAACCACTAAAGGACAAAAAACTAAGAAAAAGTTAAGGGCGGAGGAGAGAGAGGGACAAATAAAAGGTAACAAGGACATTCTCAAGAAGTTGGATTTGTAAAGGTATCACAAAACATCTACACTAATGAGCAAATGAGACACTTGCACTAATGATGATACATGAAATGTAGCTGAACATTGCTATATATCATATGTTTGATATAGAAGATAACATATAAGTACAATATCACGTTCAATGCATCATCCATTATCACTTCATTTTGGAGAAGCTAAGAGAATAGTTTAAATTTTTCTTGGAGCAATGAGTTTTGGCATAAATATTTGAAGGTTTAATATTTTTAATTGACTATATTTAAAGGTAATGCTTGGGAATTTTTAACTAATGATTGAAAGAGCTCAGTTGGTTTAATTTTCAGCTTCAGAAGAGGTTGTAGAAGATGGATTTCGAAGAAAAAAAGTGTACCTGATTTAAGAAACAAGATACATTGAAGGATCATGTGCTACACAGCAAGCTATTGGATGAGAACTCGAGAAGAATTAGATGTTGCTGTGTAGCCAAGCCCAACTGTGATTCATGGCGGCAGAAAATTGACTACATTTTTCACGTATTAAACGTAGTCATCATCCCATTAGAGATCCAGTTATTCAATTACTATTGAAGTGATGCATTGCTCTACAAAGGATCACTGTGCCCATTGATAACAAAACTTTGCATGGTTCATCGAGTTTCATGAACATCTTGGAGTGAACACCTTTGCTTTGAGGGGAGTGTTGATGTTGATCCAGCTTTGTTTTTCTTACAGATACCAATTACAAATTTTTTCTCTCTTCCCCTTCTTCACCATATGCATGTACAGATGAACTGTTTGTAAGCTATCTTCACAAGTATTTGTGGAGGACATCAGTTCCTGAAAAACGTGGAACCGTGTCAGCCGTAATCATGGCGATGAGGCTGACGGACTGCTCCTAGCAGCAGGAGGAAACGCAGAGAGAGAAACGCCCGAATAGTTTATGGAAATCGTTAGCGGCGCAGTTGTTCTGGCAATTAATTATTGATGATCGCATGGAAGTCGCCGTTCTCTCTTCCTTCCACAAACCCGTCTCCCTGTCGCCGTTTCCTCTTCCTACCGAGATCAATATTTAGAGATAGAGAGAGAGAGAAAAAGGGGCGGGGAGGGTGGGAGATGATTCGATGAGAGCGTTATCTCACGAGACTCGACTCGAACTCATATAAATCATTCCTCAACCTTGCCATTAACCCGCGAAATCCCTTCACTCGGATCCTTCTATCTCGGAAAAAGATGGTTTCTTTGGAAGAATTAGGGAAATGGCTGGCAGACTGCGGAGAGGCTATCAATGAAGAGCAGGCAAATTTCTGGTTTACGCTCTAACTCTCTACTTCTTTCTATTCTAAGCAATAGAGAGAAGAAACACACTCACCCTGTCACCCCCCGTCTTCCCCTTCTCTTGTTCGACAGCGACACCTCTCTCTGGGACTGGCAATTTGACGAGCCTCTCCCTCTGAATCAACTCCCCTCCAACCATTTCATCCCTTCAAATGATGACCTCTTTCTGGGTTATCTCTCTCTCTGTCTAAGTCTCTCTAAGTCTCTCTTTCTCTCTCCTCATAGGAGGAACTCCTTTTCTCCTTTTTTTTATTCAGGGTTGAGCGTTCCCGACGAGACGGAAGCGCCGTTCAACGTCCCTCACAACGAAAAGGACGAGCAGAAAAAAGAGGAGAGAGCCATAACGTTTGAGGAGGTTTCGAGGTACTTCGACGTTCCGATAAGCGTGGCGGCAAAGGAGCTGAACACGGGCCTGACGCAGCTGAAGAAGAAGTGCCGCGAGCTGGGCATTCCCAGATGGCCTCACAGGAGGATAAAGAGCCTCCATGCACTCATTATCAACGTTCAGGTCTGTTAAAAATAGCTTAAAACCCGGAGGATTTGAGTGAGTATTTGTGATTTGAATGAGCAGGAGCTGGGGAGAGAGGAAGGGGAGACGGGGGAGGAGCAGCTGCGGCGGGCGATAGAGATTCTAGAGAGAGAAAGAGAGACGTTGGAGAGGGAGCCGGGGACGCAACTGGAAGAGAAGACCAAGAGGTTGCGGCAGGCATGCTTCAAAGCTAGTTTCAAGAAGAGGAGGATGAAGAACCGTGCCGCCTGCGCCAAAGTTGCGGGAAGAGCTTCGTCTTCCTCGACGGATGCCATCTCGGCTTTACCGTCAGGAACTGGTACATGCTCGGGAAACGGATGGGCTAGAAGAACATAGCGCCCGTCGTCTATTTTGCCGTTTTTATTCTTTATTTACCCTTTTGAATTTCTGGGTCACCGGCTGCACGAGTCTATTGAATCCAATTCGATTGCTGGATGTAATAAATTCCATTCTTTTTCAAAAATAAATATACTTTTGCCTTGACAAAATTTCACGGTTGAACTTGCTGTTTACGAAGAGATAGACTGCAATTGCACACTTGATCATATTCAATAAAGCTTCTTCTGTCATGTCGAATTCTTGCTCTCTCTCTCTCAACATCTCTCTCTCTCTCTCTCTCTCTCTCTCTCTCTTTATCCCTCTCTCCCTCTCCTTCTACTTCATGCATTCCTATTTCTCTATATGCTTTCAGAGCCTTGCTGAGGTCAAGAATGTCAAATCTCACAGAAACACCAGCACCTCAGGCGATTGACTCCCGCGCCATCATAAACGCAACACAACCACTACTTCCATTCTTCCTCCGACGATGCCGTTGGTACTAGTCTCTCTCTAAAGCTTACGAGTGAAAATTATCTCCTACGGAAGGCACAAGTTATGCCAATCTTGAATGATTTCAGACTCACTCCAAGCACTACGGATGATCCACCACCTCTGAAAATACTTGATGCCGACGGAAAACTTATTTTCAGAATATCAGAAAGGGTGGAAAAGAGATCCGCAGGTTCTTGGTCTCTTAAAAGCTTCAACCCTGAATCAGTAATGCCGTGTACTTTGGGAAAAAGTACATCAAAAGAAGCTTGAGAAGCTCCTGCAAAATCTGTTGCCTCAAAAGGAAAGTCGCGAGTAATGGAACTCCAAAAAAAAGAAGAAGAAGAAGAAGAAGCCGTCAGAGTTGTCAAAAAATTTCCAATAATTTGTAGTTACAGGTCAACCGATTTAGGCATTTCATCAAGAAAGTCTCTCAAACCAATTTCCACCTATAGCAAGCTCTGTGCCAGCAAATTTTTCTCCGACAAATATAACTCGATCAAATTTTGCACAAAACTAAACAATCGAGGCCATTAAGGAGGGCATCCAAGCCCCAACTCCTTAGGAAGTGGTGCCAAGACCCCTAAAAAGATGTGGATGACACTTATAAATGTGGCACCCGTCTCCTTTGAATTGGGGGTGGGTTCCTTCCACTAAAAAGGTGTTTCCCTCCCTCCTTTTAATTAGAATCTAGTTCTACTTATAAGGAGTCCCGATTATTTAGGGCTCGAGGAGGAATTAGGGAAGGTTGCGATATATTTACAATCTTAATGGACAGATACCACCTTCGAGCAAGGAGTATAAATGAGCGAGCAACTTGATGAAGCTGCGCAATGATATGAGATCTATTATATCTAGAAATTGTGCATTCACTAGCTGTAAGAGGGTGATCGAAAACATGTGTTTATTTCTTGCCCCAATAGCTCATTGATCCTAATCTAATCAGACATCTCTAGCAAGGGTGTATTATCAAAATCCATCCCATATGCAAGAGACATGATTGAGTCCTTAGATTAACTCTCTCTAAAGGGATCACATAAGAACTTATCCAACCATATCACTTGAAGAGGTGGCTGTTAATACTTTTTCCCCCTATGTTTGTTGATTACGCCATAATATTCATAAAGGGGTGTACAGAATCCATCCAAGGACTAATGAATATCCTCTTTGAGAATGAGGGAGCTAGGGGCCAACTTGTTGATGCCACAAAGAGCAATTTTATGGTAGCTTCTTCAACTACCATAAGCACCATACATCCGACATTGGACCTCATAGGGTTCTCATGTGATCACTTACCCTTTGACTACCTTGGATGCCCCATCTTCTCAAGATGCAAAATAGTTAATTATTTGTATGCCTTCTTGAGAAAATTGAGGAAGAAACTTGTGGGATGGAAGCTTCATCTTCTATCCTCCAAGGGCTGCATCTAGTTGATATGCCATGTACTCATGAGTAGGCCTCTATACTTATTTGTGTTGCAAGATGTATCTAAAACTATATTACACTTTATGGGACATATATGTACATCAATCGTTTGGGAATGACAAGCTCAAGGGTTCATGCTGCCAGAATAGAGTTTTTTGGGAGAAAGAATGTTAAGAAATTGATGCGGGGGTTCTAGGGATTATGAAGCCCAAGGACATTCTCGATATGCTATCAAGGAAACTAGCTTGACAGATGAGAATCACGAGTTAAGTATAGGGCTCCTTTGTCTCGGTCAAATATGGATAGAGAGCTCACTAAGCGGCCAACATTAAAGGGGCTAGAGCTGGGCTGACTGGTTGAGACATTGGCTTGAGATGGTGTGGTTGATCCACTAGAAAGTGAGACGAGACACTATTAGTACATGGTAGGACATTTGGCTCTTGGATGTACCCTTAGCTACCTTGGCTACACCTAAAGGTCACCTTGCTCCTTGAGGCAGACATTCATAGTCTTCGTAGGAGACATGGTTGAATTGGGCCCAAATGAACATCAACCCTTTTAAACATCCAGGATAGATGGTAGTTTCTTTTGTAATAACTCTTGGGAAAATTTTAGAAATCACTCCCCCAAAGCATTTTGGGGGTGATCTCATTTTGCACTTAGCCATCATTCCTCGAGTTTCCCTCTTCTTGTTGAAACTAATGCATGAGATCTTCCTAAAGATGATCTCATGCCCACCACCAAGTATGATGTCTATTCTCGATGTCATTTTTGGCCCACATCGAGAAGCCATGCTGTATAGCACTTATTCTTCTATAGTAAAACTAATGGAAACTATTGGTGTCAACTCTTAGTGAACTAGCTTCCAGCCCTCCACTCTACACCCTACCTACATCCCATAGAGGTCTTTAAGCAAGTATTCAACTTGGCAATGTGCTCCAAGGCAGCCCCTCTCATGTGCATCTCCATAGCCTATATGTTATGAGAGATGCAGAGGGGACAAGATTCTTCTCAATTTGTAGGCCAGTTATGGGTGCCCCAAAGATCATAATGCAAGTAACATAATGGTTTCACAATACTCATTCCATGGTGCTCACCATAGAGAATGCTCGAGTTCTTTTTGGGAGGCCCTAAGGATTTGGGAAATCCAACTTATATGTAAGACAATCAAGACTACCATTCTGTTCAATAGTTGGCTAACCCTACATTTGTTATTTGGAAGCTTAATATCGATAGAGCATCCAAGGGAAACCTCGCTTTGCATAATCAGGAGGCATATTACGCGACCCTAAAGGCGACATTCTTTTTGCCTTCTCCTACTTGTATGATGTTGAAACTAAAACTACAACAGAGCCTAGGGTAATATGGTATAGTTTGCTCTTGGGCAAGGAGCACGACCTCCATGGTATTGTTCTAAGATGTGATTTGGGCGTGTTAGTTGAGATGTAATTTTTAGCTTATTTTCCACATTAGTGACCCAAGAATACCCAAGCAGACATTATGCGATGTTGTAGTACTATCTAAAACATCACACACTAGCTATAAGAAAGGAACCAAATGGCAAACTCGCTAGCCCCTCGTGTGGTATGCTCATATAGGTACGCCGTCTCATCCTAGTAGGACATGCCTATTGAAGCTCAAGGATCTAATCGCCTTAATAAACTTGGCATACTTCCTTGCTCATATACTACACACTTATCCTTGCCACACCATGGTAGTGGTGCATCATGTGTGGTTTCTTTTCGACACAAGCATATGTCACATCCTTTGAGAGGAATGTGTAGAGTCATTAAACCTCAAAATGGTTTCCTCTATCTAGGGCCTAGATGGTAATATCGACACTAAACTTTGTATTTCAAGTACAATGATCTTGCTCATTGAACAAAGCATCTTCTATTCCATTTTTGTCCCTAGCTAACATGGTCATTGCACAAGCCAAGGTAAACACCACTCTACCTCTCCCTCCCAGGCGTCAGTTGATACTTTGGACTTGCATGTTTTTGGAGGAGTCCCTAGTTGTGGTTAAGGAAATTTTAATAAATATGCATCTCATCTACTCCACTTCTTATGGTGGGGTGACCAGGAGCAAGGTAATGTCCCTCATTCAAACCACCCAAAAAAAGGTCAATCAAACTTTCTAAGATGCTTAGACATTGGCTATAGAGGATATGTATAAGTTAAAAAGATGATTAGAAGTGAAGACTTGTGTGTAGGATTACATCGATCTTGTTTTGAGAGAGAAATACTACGAATTATAGTGCTAAGAACCACAAATTTTAGATTGAAATGAGAACTCTTTTCAGAGGAAGAAAAATGTTCCACAAGAGATGATGATGCCATAATGAGAATGAGGGATTGAATGAATGAGTGAATGTGATCATATAGATATAGATATGAATATTCATGGCTTGATGAAACAATAAGATATATTTTTACAAATACATGTGATCAATAATAAAAATATCATGAAAATGTGAGAGATAAATATGAATATCAATAGATATGCTTGTGGATGTATAAGGATGATAAAGCAAAAAAAAAAAAATGAATTGCATGAATGAATACCAAAATTGAGGAGTTAGCTTTAAAGTGTGGATATCCCTTGAGGAGCTCTTGGAGGGAGCATAGAAGATTGGATGGATCATGAAGAACTTCAGACGGTGGCACAAAAAGGACAGCATCTCCTTGACTATGTTTCTTCCTTTTACTCTTGTAATAAATATTTTAAATTTTCAATTACCCATTTCATCTTTTCTTATATATGACATAATTTATTTTACAAACTAAACTACTAAATATAATTCTTTAAGGATATGATAAATTTGTTTACATATGTATCTCGATTGCATAATAATTGTATGTATATATCTATGTATGTATCTATAATCTATAGAAGTTTGTTTCTTTTTGAAGAACATCGGTTCAAATTCTCCATTTTGTGACAACTTGAATGTTGTTTATACATGATGTGTGTATATCTATATCGTTGTCTATCGATGAACAATGTCGGTATAAAAAGATAAATGCATATAAAAGATAAATGCATATACCTCTTAAGGATATAAATGGATGCATATCTGTCTATGATACAATTTTAAGAGAGATAAAGATCATAAATTCACTCTCCTGTTTTGTCAGGCCGAGAGGGGGAGGAGAGAGCAGGAGAGGGAGATAACTAGAAAGGAGGTTCTTATTCTGTATCAAGCAAGACAAGAGGGGGTCCTTTTATAAGGACGGGGAACGGCGGAGGTAGAACGTCGTGACGTTGATGTTCTGGAGCGTTTTGTGAAACGGTTGTCGGAGCTGAAGGGACGTGAGTCCGAGGGGGGGCGTGACATGTTTCTACCTCATGTATTAAAGACTGCAGCTCTCATGTGATTTGACTCATCTACTATCTTCAACTATCCAATGCTTCACCGTTTATGGATGCGAAGAATGGAGGGTCGAGAAAGAAAATGGTAAATGGAATTGGTGTTTCCTGCTAGAAATCACCAGATTCATTTTACCGACCGGGAGGACGACAAACTCCGCCGCTCCATGCTGGTCGGTGGTCACCATACCCATTTAGAGAGAGAGAGAGAGAGAGAGAGACACTGGTCAACGTGGAGAGAGAGGGGGATAAAGACGCTGGTCAAGATGGATAGAGAGAGGGAGAGCGGGATAAAGAGCCGTCAAGATGGAGAGAGAGAGAGAGAGGTAAAGACCGGTCAAGATGGTGAGAGGGAGGAGAGAGAGAGAGAGGGGGAGAGAGAGACTGAGGTGATCCATAATTTCTTCGATCACGTCTTTCGAGTTGACTTGTCGGTTGGATGGCCGCGAGGGATGCTTTTTCCACGAAACAGAAAACTAGGGTGCCTCTACAACTCGCAATTCCCCCCTCCATTAGAGCGACTATGGCGCCTTTTCATGCAGCAACTCCATTCGGCGAGCTCACCTTGCGACGACAGACCATGGCTGATTCCCCTCATCAAGTCCTGCTCCTCAGAATCTCAGCTCCGGCAACTCCACGCGCGCATCCTCATCACCGCTGCCAACAGAGACGCCGCCGTCACCGCCGCCTTCCTCTCCACCGCTGCCGCCCTCCCAGAAACCCTACCATACCTCGTTCTCGTATTCCAGACGATCCCTAAGCGCTTCACTCCCCACTACAACGCCGTGATACGAAGCTTCTCCCGGAGCTCCTCCCCGAGAAATCCTTTTTTTCTCTTCAGAGACATGCGAAGAAACCGGGTCAAAGCGGATCCTGTCTCGTTCACTTTCGTCCTCAAAGCGTTGACCGAACTGCGCCACCATTTCATCGGCGAGCAGCTTCACGGAGAAATCGTTCGCTCCGGGCACCTCTCAGATGCTCTTCTCCTTACTTCCTTGATGGACTTTTATGCATCCTGCGGAAACATCTTGCACGTGGAGCTCCTGTTCGGGGAAATGCCTCAAAGAGACCTAGTCGCCTGGAACGTGCTCGTCTCCTGCTACACCCAGAATGGCCGCAGCAAAGACGCAATCTCTCTTTTCGATCTCATGCAGGAAAAAAAGTACATGATGGAACCTGATAGAGTGACCTGCTTGATACTTCTCCAGGCGTGTTCTAACCTGGGGGCGCTACAGTTCGGCGAGCGAGTGCACCACTACATCGAAGATCGTGGCTATGGCGGCGTCTCCAACCTCCGAAATTCGCTCATCGCCATGTACTCCAAGTGCGGAGCCGCCGAGAAAGCTCTCTCCGTCTTCAGAGACACTCCAGACAAGACTGTTGTCTCGTGGAGCGCGATCATCTCGGGGTTGGCGATGAACGGGCGAGGAAGAGAAGCTTTAGAAGTTTTCTCTCAGATGCGAAAAGCCGGCATTGCCCCCGACGAGCAAACGCTGACGGGAGTCCTCTCCGCATGCAGCCATGCAGGAATGATTCGCGAAGGACTTCGTCTCTTCTGCTCGATTTCCTCTGACTTTGGGTTGACCCCGAATCTGCATCACTACAGCTGCGCGGTTGACCTAATGGGCAGAGCAGGGATGCTGCAGCAAGCGTATGACCTGATCCTGAACTCCAAGGAGATAAAACCCGACGCGAAGATATGGAGAACTCTGCTCGGTGCAAGCAGAATCCACCGTCGGATCGAGATCGCAGAGCTCGCATCGCAGCATCTGACGGAGATCGAAGCAAGAGAAGCCGGAGACTGTATTCTTCTGCTGAATATCTACGCCTCCAAAGGTGACTGGGAGAAGGTGGCAGAAATCAGGAGACAGATGAGGGAGAAGAAGATACAGACGCAACCCGGGTGCAGCACAATAGAGATTTCCAGGCGAGTTCACGAGTTCGTAGCCGACGATATAAAACATGCGAGGAAAATCGAGATTTACGAGATGCTGGAAGAGATGGGGAAACGGGTGAGGATGGCGGGGTACGTGGCGAGAGTAGAGGCGGAAATGCACTTTGGTGGAGTGCAGGAGAAGACCGCGGCGTTGTCGTTTCACAGCGAGAAGCTGGCAATGGCGTTTGGGATTATGTGTACTTTGCCGGGGGAGACGATCAGAGTGGCGAAGAATCTGAGGACCTGCGAGGATTGTCATGAGTTCGCAAAGGCCGTTTCGGCAGTCTATAATCGGGAGTTAATCGTCAGAGATCGCAGCCGCTTCCATCACTTCCGTGTTGGGCGCTGCTCCTGTAACGGCTATTGGTAGATCAGGCTGAAGACGAAAGGTAGAACCGGGTAAAAGTAGAGGAGCGAGCTGTTCGTAAAAGAGAACAAAGAAAGGATGACTTTTTTATTCAGGGTGGGGCGGCGGCGGAGGGTCAACGGTGCCGGGGGCGGGGAGGGGGCTGCCCCAGACGCCGGCGCGAGGGTTCGTGTTGGCGCCGGGCTCGCTGTAGTCCATCGTAGAAACTTCGAGCAGCTTCGTGCTTCCCGTCTTCTGCAACCAAAAGGGTGAAAGAATGATCTTTAAGGGAAGGGAGTTTTCATCGGAAACCCACCTCTGAGAACGCGGAATGGATGGTTTCCCCCTCGAATTTTGCTGTCTTCACGTTCCTCGCAAACCCTAAAGAGAGAAAATAGAAGCCGCATTTCAGACTGGGAGGTCTGGAAGTGGGTGATGAGAACTCTGGGCACCTGAGGGGAGAGATGGGCTGAGAATCGCCGAAATTAGCACCAGCGCGAGGAAACAGTGATGGCCGATAATGCCCATGACCGAGGATGGCTAATTTTTCACTCACTTCGTCTTTTTCTCTCTGTTCTTCTCTAAGCGCACATTCCTCGGAGGAAGAAGCGGGTGAACTGAGATGTAGATGAGCTCGGTGGTCCGACGGCGGCGCCCCGTGAGTTGCAACCCTTTTCTGGAAGACTGGATCTGGCCACTGCTCC
The DNA here is from genome assembly GCA_024174645.1 of Lemna minuta. Classification (NCBI taxonomy): domain Eukaryota; kingdom Viridiplantae; phylum Streptophyta; class Magnoliopsida; order Alismatales; family Araceae; genus Lemna; species Lemna minuta. The sequence continues at coordinate 915,890 of CM044102.1, read as the reverse complement.
TCTGCTACCGGTAAGCTTATCGCTTGATTGGTGATTGATGGTCTGCTTCAGCAGTGTGCTGGGCCGCCGTCAGGCACCAGTCCGTTAAACGTTTCTCTCCTGATGGGCCAGTTTTCCCTCCATAGCTCTCTTAAAGAGCTGATTCAGGTAGATAGTAGAACGCACAGTGGAGTAAAGCGTGTCTAATCGTCTAGCCAAAAACCTTGATAAAAAAGAAAGGATTTATCAAGAAAAAACAATGTCATGAAATGTAAAATTTCAAAGCTTTTAAATAGACCATCATATGAACAATTAAAGTACAAGGGTGACATGCATCTTGGGCACAACATTTAAAGAATTTTCAAGGAAGAATGAATGACAAGTTGCACAAAACTGTGAATTATCAAAGATTTCTGTTCTGATTAGGATGTGAGGATCAAATTTTGACAGAGGGCATTAGAAGTTGGGTAAGATTTGGTTAGCTCTAAAATCATACCATTAAACCTTGATATTATGTTTCTTCACTTCAATATATTGAATTATCCTTGAGCCCTGGCCCTATTCTGTCTTCATGTGATGATGCTGAATGATAAAAATCCTCCAGAGGCATTTGAAAGGTGGAGATGAAGATATGGATTTATTCTTCATACTTTGTGGATGACGTGGTACTTTTGTGGGCGTGAATTTTCATTTATGAACATAAAATGACAAAGACTTAATCTTGGCCAAAATTTTTCTGCTAAAGCTCACTCACTTGAATGTAAAAAGGATTTTCGGAAATTCTGATTCGTCATACTAGAAAAGGACATTGTTTTTCTTGAATCTCTTGAATAATTTGTGTTCTACACTCATTTACACATTAGTTGAGCACAAGAAACTAATAATTTATGAGAAATTAAGGAAATATGTGTTGGTTTAATGTTGAATTTAAGTTTGAGATTCCACAGGGAAAAGCATTTGAGATCTTGTCAATTAATTTTATCATTTTCTCATGCTTTTGATTGGTTGGGTTGTATTTTCATCAATATATCATCAACATTAGGTAAGATTTATCCTTTTGAAACTTACATGAATTCATTTCATTATTCCTCTTCATTCTCGCTCCTTATCTATGGTTTCCTTTTCTCTGATTTGTCTCATAATTTCTCCTTTGACTTCAGTCCAAATTCCATGAAATTGGATTCATTGGAAAGATTTTTTTACTTTATATTTTGTAAAATACTATTTTCTTGAAAATAAATGATCATTTTTTATCTAATTTGATCAACTTTCTATAAAGTGTAGACCATTTCTAGTTGAAATTCTAATTCTCAATGGATTGTGGTGTTACTCACAATTATGCTTGATTATTATTTACCCATAATTGCATATATATACAATAACATATACAATATAGAAATCACCTTGAAAAATATATTTTTTAGTACTTCATTAAAATATATAATATCTACTTATATATAGAGTTCTATATATAGATATATTCATAGTTTTATATTTATGCTTAGAGTTTCCTGAAACACACCAAAGACCATTTAGTAAGCCCATTAATAACCATTTAGTAGAGCCATTAATCACCACTTATCAAGCCCATTGATAGTTAGTTGATAGACCCATTAATAGCCATTTAATTGGCCCTCTTATCATCACTTAATAGGTCCATCAAAGATTGTTGGGTGGGTTCACACCGTACATTTTGCAACGTACAAATTTTTCGTATTTAATATTTTAAAGATATAATTCACATCATTATTATACATTTCATAATGTTTTGATGAAAATTTTATATTCATCATGTCATATTTGAAAAAACCTTAATTTGTAATAAATTATGCCTATCTTCATCATGCATGATTGGTGTTTGACCTTTTCCAACATCAAAAAAGTGTGAATTGATCATATTTGAATTAGTTTAATATTCAAAATATATGAAGGAATGATGATAGAGACAAAGAAGAGAAGAAAATAAAGGGAGTAGAATAAAAATTTGTCATTTCTATCTCGTTTAACCATTTGTTTTGAGTCAAAATGACCTTAACTAAAATTAGGATCAAAATCGCAAAATTTTCATCCACAAATGGAGTTTTCTATTAAAAAAAGTGAGCATTTAGAGTTTAGGTATTTTCCTAGATTTTCATTTTCATTTGTCTAATTTTTCTAAGTTTTTAATTAGGTTTTCTAACTTTTTTTGATGAATTTGGACTAATAGGTATTTTTTCAAAAATTTTCAAATAAAAAAATTTAAATTTTTCTGATGTGGTGACTTGACACGCTAATGTGGCAGCGCACACAAGTGGCATGACAAGATAATGCCTACATGGCACTATGAGGGGAAGTAATTAGTGTTTAATCTGCATTTTTATTGATGATTTCCCTAAAATGGGCATAGATTTTAAAGAAAGAACTATTTTTTGATATTTTTAATGTGATACTAAATCATTTTTGCAAGGACACATGGTAGCATCAAAGTACTTTGATTTTTTGGGATGGGTCCATCAAATTATTGTGTGATTGATTAACTTGAGACCAATAAAAGGAGCATGCCCAGTGGACTGTTCTTGAGCATTTGATGGAGGCCCACACAATCAATGGCAAAGATCATTACCAATTGACTATCTTCATTGTGATGAATCACATGTTAACACGTAGGGTGATCTAGGCCACTCTTACTGTGATGAAGTTGATCAGACATCTAGCATTAATTGCACCTCTCTCACTCTCTTCATCATGGCGAATCAAGCATTGACATATGGCCTAATTTGAGGCCTTATGATCTTGATCAAGGTAGATCAGATATCTAGTGATCAATCAAGAGTTTTAAAGGGCAAATCAATTGAGATTCTGATATCTCATGATCTTCATGGAGTTTGGAGCTGAAATGTGATGGCCAAAATTTTCGTGCCATGCTCTATATCCTCACAAGGGTGATAACATGCTATATTTACATCATAAAACATGATTTTTCATGCATATTCAAGCATAAATGATTTCATTTACATGCATGTTATCATATTTCTATGTATTTTTCTATTATTCTCTTAAAAATTCATTATAATCTCAAAATACTTTAAATTAGGGTTAATTTTTATAAATTAGAGTTTCATAATTTGATAACCCATATTTTCTTGAGATTATAACTGTTTTTAAAGATAAAATAATGAGAGAAACAACTTTTATAAACATTCATTTTATTTTCTAAAGATTAAAATCTTAATAAATGAATGTATTTTTGAAATAATAATTTTAACTCTTGTTATTTAATTAATTTGACCTTTTAGAATAATAGATAATTAAATTTTGGATCAAATGAAAGAAATTTGGATTGATTTGGAGTTATATATTAAAAGTTATGAATTTTCTATTTTTAAAGGATTTTTCCGGATTTTTAAAACAGTTTTTCTTATTTTATTTTCGATTTTAAATAATAAGAATAAATAAAAAAAATTAAAAAGGGGCGCGGGGCCCGCGTGGATGCGACGTGGCACGCAGGGCCACGTGGCAGCGCCACGCAGACCCCGCGCAGCGCCTACGTGGCGCTATATATATAATTATATTTATTATAGAATATGAAGGGCCGACATATAAACGCAATATGAAGGGCCACTAAAGCCCAAGAGGAAGACCCATTGAAAACCAATAAAAAGGTCAACTAATAACCCTTAGGAATGCCAATTAGAGTGTCGATTAAACATTGAATTAAGGACCATTAATGATCAATATAAGAGTTGAGATTTGAGGCTCTTGAAAAAAATCTGATATGTCTAGTGGAAACAAATGGGATATCAATACAATTAGTATAGAAATCAACATGATTTGATAACACACAAAAAAACATGTGATCACATCACATTTCATGGAAATTTATTTCCAACCTTTTGTTCCTTGAGTGAGATGTCACAATTCATGGAAATGTGTGACCCTCTACTTGTCTTATCATTGGTGATCTCCTCACCATTATCTCTCATAGAAGTTTGAGTGCAAGAAGAGAAGTAGAGGATGGCTCAATTGAAGAAAGTTGCATGGGTCCCACAAACCCTACCCCTCAAGGTCCTTATATAAAAATTGGCATTTTTCAAAAAACCCTAAAAATAGTGTATTTACCATATTGTTATAAAACTTCATGCATTCGGCCCTGTCAACAAAAGAATAGTATTTACCATAGTGTTTACCTTTTTTCAGATTTGACACAAAAGTAATGCGGGTGTCACCCACTATCATTGACATCATATGCTTTGGTTTGAAGCCCCAAAGATAAGGGAATTTTTTTTAAGTTATTACTTTCTACCTTTTTTGGATGTCCAAGGTGTGGCGGGCATCAACAACTACAAATGATCCAACGTAGGAGGAGAGAGATCAACGACTAGAAATGATCCAACTTCAATGCTTCATATTTGATGATACTTAAGGGGTTTTCAGCTAACCATTTTAGGGTATATTCTTGCATCCTCCATCCATTCATGCCCTCTAATCATGAAATGAGCACAAGAACTAGGAGATTTAAACCTTTTTTTGTATGCCTCTAACATTGGCTAGTTGGAAGAAAGGGGACTGATAACATGAAATTTATCCCTAAAAATAGTATTTTTTTGAGATTATAACTTAAAATTTCATAAATTTATACTAGTACTTGTCTAATTATTGATAGAAATTAAGGCATAAACCATTTCATTTTTATGCATGTTATCATACGTTGAGTGCATATCACTCATTTTATGAAATTTGAAGTTGTAATCTCAAAATGTACTATTTTTAGGGATAATCATAAATAATTAATGAGAGATACTTGAGATTAGATTATTCTCTATTTTATATTTGATATTATAATTAGGTTTTAATGTCAAATATTAAGATAAAATATTTGTGTATACGCTCATTTATTTTTCTAGTTTTATTTTCTTAAAGAAATGAGTGTATTTTTTATAGATAAATTTATTATTTTATTATTTACTTAATTTGACGTTTCATAATCATAGATTATATAATTTCTAATAAAAAATTTATATTAAAAAAGGATTTATATTTTGAAACTTATGAATTTTCTAATTTTTAGGGATTTTTTTGAATTTTTTTGAATTTTTCTATGTTTATTTTCAATTTTATTTTTTATTTAAATAATAAAAAATAATTTATTTTATGCACTGATGTGGCAGCAGAAGTGGCGAAGTCGCTTGCATGTTGCCATGTGGCGATGTATACATGTGCCATGTGGTGCATGCGTGTGTATGTATTATTACTGGTTAAACATCCTTTTTAAAAATTTAATCTAACCCACTAAGACTGCACTCTATTTATACACGATAAATACTAATATTTTTTGTCATGTGGAACTATGTTTTTATTTTTTAACACAGGTGACGTGGCACATTCTTGAGCGAGAAATCGAGCGATTTAAACGCGACCCTCCATTTTCACTTACATGGAGGGGGTACATGGCACATGTTCATTCGGCAGAAAATGATTTTACTTAAAACTCGCTTGATCTCATTCATTCATCTGAGAAGTTATAACGATTGAGATTAAGTACACCTGTGAACTTCATGAGCCACGCGACAACATCTCAAGCTTCTAGTGAAGATTGAATGGCGAGCGTTATGTGACAATTCTTCTTCACATGCGATGTAGCTTCATCTTGGCACTCCATTTCAAGTTGGATAGACGCGACTTAAAGGCATCGATTTGCTTTCTAATGTTATATCTGATTCATTGATTTAAATGAAGAGGCAGATCAAACGGCTAGGCCCAATTTCATCTATTTATATCCCCTTCTTTGATGATGTAAATCATTATCTGATATTTTGAAAAATCGAATTTGTTTATATGTCTCAATCCTTGAAACTCTTGCTTTCTTCCTCCTCAAGACTCATTTCCAAGTCCAAAGCGTGATTGAAGTCAAGATTTTGTTGAGAGAATTGGGAGAATTCATCACTTGAGCACTGGATTTTTGTTTTTTGAAACTCAGAATGAAAAGCCTATACTATGTCTTGTGTTAGTATTGAGGATGTACATGCCATTATTTGAGTGAACTCTTTCTCCAAAGAATGCTAAATGCACTACCTAAAAATCTTAATGCAAACCATCCTCGATACTAATGGTTCCCAACACAAATGGTGACAAGACAAACCATCCTCATCATATAATCAGGAAAAGATATTACTATTTTATCTAGATACTCAATTTCCTCATCAAATATCATATGATTAGGAACATTTATATTATATGTTTGTTTTTGAGTAACCATCATAACACGATCTCATCATAGCATATGTATCATTCTCATATCTGTGGACATTATTATAAGCATTGATGGTTTGTCATTTGTGCTGGGAACATAATTTTTATTGAGCTTCTTTCCTTTTCCTTCCGTTCTTTGTATTGGATGCAAGGTACTTGGATCGGTGAAAACTTATGGTTGTGAAATGAATGATTAGAATAGAAGAACTACAAGAGTGAAACTTCAATCACATCACAAAAGAAATTTGATAGGGATATTTTTTTGTCAATATCAGCATTTAATAATCTTATCATGAATATCTAAGACACTATCTTCCCTCATGATATTTAATATTCTTTTTTGCAATGCACTCATAAAATAACTTAGGGCATGGTCAAGTGTGAAACCCTAATCAATCATTCTTTGTGGAAGTAGTGCAATTAGAAATTTTTTCAAGAAAATTTACTTTTCATCTTGACGCTAGACTTTGCACTATTTCCTATAGTATCTCTTGTCTTAGTACCGTGGGTGGACAATCCATTACATGAGGGAAATCTTTCTCCAAAGAAGACTAAATGCCTTACCTGAGAATCGTAATGCAAATGGCACTGAGATAAACCATCCTCATCATAGGAGCAAAGGAAGATATTACTATTTTCTCTGGATACTCGATGTCCTTTCTAATATTTTATGATTAGGAACATCTAAATTATATGTTTTTTTAGTAGCCATCATAAAGTGATCACATCATTCTCATATCTTCCGTAACTATCATTCTCATATCTGAGGACTTCATTATATACATCACAAATGTATATTAATGAAAAAATAATACTTAGAATAAAAAATATTTGTGTATTTTGATTTTCTTGCAGGTCACCCATTAGCAAAAAGAAGAAAAAGAGACCAAATTTTGAGCAAGGGACATACTGTTTGCCACCGTAGATATTAGAAATCATCATTATGTCTGAAGCTATAAGAAATCCAAAGAGTTATGGGATCAACTAAAACTAGAACATGAGGGGACATCACAAGAAGGAATATCTAGGTGGGTATCTTAGTAAATGATTTTGAGTTGTTAAAATAATATGATTGATAAACCATTCGCTATCATTTCAAGACATTGTCATCACACAAATGAATGCCTTGAGGAACATGGATAAGAAATATTCAACTTTAAAAAGAATGAGAATTCCTTATTCCATCATCCAGTGATTGTAATAACAAGGTAGTCCCCAAAGAAAAGATGAAAAAACCTTAGCAGAACACCTCTTGTAGAGGTCATTAGATCTCTTATTATGTATGAGAAGAATAAGGCTCGCAGAAATCAAGAAATCATCAAGAAGCACAAATCCATTTCCATTCATGCTGAAAACTCATCATCATAAGATGTTGATGAAATAGCTATTCTATCAAGATTGATGACCAAGATGTTTAAGGGCAACAAAAAGTTTGATAACTCTCTAAATATTCCTACAAGTGTTGGAAACCAAGATACATCAAGGATGAATGCCTAAAATTGAAAAAGAAGGAAGAGATGGATAAGAACACGACGAAGAAGAAGAAGAAATCAACTAAAAAAGATGAGAAAAAAGCACTAAGGACAACCTCAAGTCACTCCAACAACAAAAATTAGAGCTAACAATGATGGGAATATAAGGAAGACAACTAGGGATGATGAAAAAAATATGGAAAGATGAGTTAGACATGGATGATATCTCACCAAAAAAACAAGAACAAGTACTATCTAAATTATATGATACATTTCAAAGTAACATAATGGAGTTGAAGAACCTCTATCTAGTGGTGAGGAACCGGATCCGATATTAGAAATTGTGAAAAATTGAAGAATCTCCCTCTGCACATAAAATGACCAAAAAAATGATTGATAACATACAATTTCATGCATTAATACCTTGAATTTTATGCATTTCTTCTTTAAAATATAATTATAAATGCATGTTATCATGATTTCAATTGATTAAATTGACAATTTCTATATTTTAAAGGATATTTTTGATTTTTCATAAATTAGTAGCATTTTATGAGCATTTAGTGATATGGATTTATCAAGAATATAGTTTTCTTTTATTATTAAATGAAATTTCCATTTAAAATGCCCTTATTGACATAAGAATATTTATGAAGTGCATTTATATCATGAATTTTATGAAATGAAACTACTGAAAGAATTTTAGATTTTTTCTAGAAAAGGGAGACTCTCTCTCTCTCTCTCTTTCTCTCTTTCCGGAATTTTTCCTCTCCCAGTTTTCTCTCTCTCCCTCTCTTTTTCCTTCTCTCTTTCTCTTTCACTCTCTTCTCTCCTTCTCTCCCTCGCGCGTATTGATAACATGCATTTATAACTTAAATTCTTATCTTATTTAACTCATATTCATGCTTATTTTATGTGAATATAATGCATGTTATCATAGTTTTTGTGAATTTTGTCCATTGGTATGCCATTTGACTAAAGTCTATATTTATGCATAAATTAGGGTTAATTATGTGCTTTATTGATGATTAATCTTTTGCAAGGTTAAATTAATATAAATTAGTCACTTTCCTTGAATTACTCTAACTTTAGTGGATGTTTTGAAGAATAAATTTTAAGAAGAAAATGTTAGGATAATATAAAGAGGATTTCTTAAGAGAAGATCTAAGTTAATTATAAATTCATCTTATATTCTTCTTTGAAATTATATTTTAAATGACATGATATTAGAAAGAAAGAAATTTGTGATCCAATGGAGAAAATTTGAATTAAAAAGCAGTTTTATTTCTTAAGTTATGAATTTTTGAATTTCTTAGATTTTTATGGATTTTTCAAGATTTTAATTTGCAAAAAAGGGGTTTATTTCTGCAAGATCGCGGGGCTGACATGGCGCGCAAGCTGACGTGGCGTGCGGGACCCGCACGGATGCGACGCGGCATGCAAGGCCATATGGCAAAGCTGTGTGAGCCCATACGGCGCTCAAGTGGCACAACGTGGCGCGGACGGGTGGCAGCGGCCACACGAGTCCACACAGACGCCCGAGAGGGGCGCCACGTGGCGAGTGAGGGGCTGGCGTGTGAAGGGCCCACGGGTTAGTGGGCTCTGGTTAGTAGTTTCGGGCAGTAACGCAAATGCATTACACCGCCCCACCTTTTATACCTGACAATTTTCTTCTTTTTCTTCGTGTGGGACTATGTTCCTGGGAGATTTAAACTGCGCAGGACACATGGCCAGATTATAGGCGTCAGATGCAATCGTGTCACATAAGGGGTGCCAATTGCGTGGACTCGGGTCCACCCAATCTCCATCACAAGCACGTGCGCAAAGGAAGACTGTCGATCACGTTAGTGAACATCGGACAGTCAAACTTTAATCGCACGATGGTGCAATCGTGGGGTGATACGTGGACTCAACTCGACGCAACGATGAAAATCGGACGAGTGGATTGGCAAGATTGTGAGATCGTGGTCCATGCTCATCATGAAATCGTGTTCCACAATCATCGCATGATCGTGGCCATTAATCGACCTTCACCGGATCAAATGGCCCGGATTTTTTGCGCGGAATCTCCTTGTAAAATGATGTTATTCCCTTTGTAACCATAACTCTTGATTGAATCGTGAAGCAATTAAGCAATTTTTAAGCAAGATCTTGATTTCATCATGATCCTCCCCTGATTAGACTCGATTGCGATCCAATCGGAGCAGGATTGATCACAAAATTTTCGTCAGATTCGATCAAATTTTCCCCTTGAACGTCGAACGTCCACCGAGGAAGAAATCAAGCCAATACTCTTCAATCTGCATGAATTAAACCCAAATCTTCACTGACAATTAGGTTAGCAGTGAGATTTGATCATTTCCTCTGATGGTAATTTGAGTTTTGATTAGATTTAGATAGTTAATTTTATGTTCAAAGTCGATTTGTTCTTCATTTTCGCCCAAATTTAGTTTGAATTTTTTCTGATTTTGAAATAAGGATATCACTCTGATCTTACGTCAGAATGACTTGATTTTAATTTCATTGGATGCCTTGTTTCCACAGCTTTCCGTGGATAGTAAATTTGTAAAATTCCATGATCATTTGACTCGTCAATTTAACGTTTGACCAACTATTATTCATTTTCAATCCGAATTTGGGTGTTACTTACGGGATCAATTACTCTTAAAATATAAATTGGAATTTGATAATTTTGGTCTTTTTGGAATCCTCTGGTTGTTAGATTTCTATTGACATATCAGTTACAAGATTTGGATATAATTTTTTAGTCAATTTTAAGATTTTCACCAAAGTTTTCATTTCGAGATTTTTCTGATCTTTGATTTTGAATAATTCATAATAAATCCAATTCTTATAAAAAAAATCATGAATTTTATATGAATAAATTCCATTTTCTTCTGACCCGTGATTATCTGATTTTATAGAAAGTCAACTATTGGTCAAAGTCAACACTTTGACCTTGACTTTTGACTTTTCTCGGTCAAATCAAAAGTCTTAAATCTTAAAATACCTTTTCTCATATATTTATATCATTTTTATAGATTAATTATTACTTCCACTTATTTAAAACCCTAATTAAATCTAAGTTTGACCAAGTCAACTCTGCAATAAAAGTTAACATTGTTCTTTGTGGATCGACCCGATACTTACACTATACTTGATTTTATCTTTGTCATTGTGAGTTTATAATTATAAATTTTGTGTGACCAACGTTTGTGTGTTTTAATGACAGCATAAAACTGCTTTGTCACGTGCATGCGCACATAAGGGAGAGGGGGAGATTTCTTCCCCTCTATCCTCTCTCTCTCGCGGGACGGAAATCATTTCTGTCGCATGCCTCCCTCTTTTTCTTTCTCTTTCTTTTCCTCTTCCCCTCTTCCTTCTTCTCGTGATGTCTCCTTTCTCTCCCTCGTCTTCTTCCTTCTTCCACTTTCTCTCTCTCTCGTCGCATCTTCTCTCTCCTGACGTGAGGAGAGCCTCACCTCTCTCCCAACGGATTTCATTTCTTCCTCTCTCTCGTTCTTCCCCACCTCTCTTTCTCTTCCTCTCTCTCCTTTTCCTTCTTATTTCTCTCCCGTAACCTCTCTATGTCTCCCGTGTTCTTCCTCCTCTCTTTCTTCCCCTTCTTCTCTCTTCCTCCCTTCCGCGGTCTCTCCCCCTTGCTGTCTTGCAAGCGCGCGTGCTTAACAAGAGGAGAGGGAGATTTCTCCTCCCTCTCCTTTCCTTTATCCTCTCCTCCTTCTCAGTCTCCTTCTTCCATTTTCTTCTCTTCTCACGACGGAAATAATTTTTTTTTGTGAGAGGAGTTATTTCTCCCTTTCTTTCTTCCTTCCTCCTTCCTCCTCTCTCTCTCTCTCTCTCTCTCTCTCTCTCTCTCTCGCAACGAGTTTCTTCTTCCTCTCCGTGATTCTCGACGCGACAACTTCTTCCGCCATCGAGAAAGAGAAATGAGATAAGAGAAAATAGAGTGGAGAAGAGAGAGGAGAGAGAGTGAAAATGTTTTGACTTTACTTTTTTTAGTGTGTGATTCAGCGAAGTTTGACCGGTGGGGAGCGGGTTGATCGGTGCAATTGGAGGAGAGAGAAGATGAGATCAACGACCATAAATGCTCCAGATTAAAATCTTGATATCTGACGATCCTGATGGAATTAGGAGCTGAAATTTTGTGGGCATGATTGTCATTTCAAGCTCCACGAATCTGCTGGGGCTGATTTAAGTTGTGAGACAAAAAATAGGGTTATCAATGTTTTGTTGTTTTCTTCAAGCATTGGCTAGCTAGAATGAAAGAAAGCAACGATGGATCATTTTTCATGTGTTTGAACTTCATTCTCTATGAGTTTCTTCTCATTGATAGTTCATTATTCATGTTGGATGCAAGACGCCAAGTCCGGGCGAAATATACGGCTCTTGAAGGTATGTTTTGATTAGGGAGCATCAATGGATTGTATTTTCATCACAAATCTTTAGATTAGGATCATCTCCTATCCATTTCTTCTATTTTTCTCATCTGTTTATCAACATTTTCTCATTTACAAACCCTAAAAATCACTTTTTCACCATCAATCAAGGGTCTCCAATCTCTGAAAAGAGTTTGGAAGCACTTTTATGGTTCATTTCATCTCCACCCACATTTTCTTCCTTTCATCGATCATTTTCAGTTTCTAAATCTAAAAATATCACAAAAAATAGCTTCTGATTTCAATCTTTTAACCTTCCTCTCTGTGGATTCGACCTCGACTTGCAACTGTTCTAATTTTAAAATCATATTTTGAAGAGTTGATTATAAATTTGTTTGATACGTAAAATCGTGCATTCAACGACCGTGTTTTTACACGTATCAATGATCGAGTACATGAACTATAAACAAAAAGCACTAGGTTTTATGCGGTCGTCGAAAACACACAAACTTCGGTCAAACAAAATTTATAATTCCCAACTCACAATAACAAAGATATGAAATCAGGTATAATGTAAAGCTCAGGTCGATCCACAGAGAACACGGTTGACTTTGATCGAAGGGTTGAGTTGGTCAAACTTAGGTTTAAATAGAGATTTTAAGAAATTAAAGTGATGTTTTATTAATAGAAATAATATAAATATATGAGAGAAGATATTTTAAGAATTTAGAAACTGATTTGACGAAGAAATGTCAAAAGTTGACGTCAAAGCATTGACTTTGACCAACAGTTGACTTTCTATAAAATCAGAAAATAAAAAGAGTGTAAAATATTACAAAAATTATATATTAAAAAATTAGATAGAAAATGGAAATTTTTTATGTATAATTCGTGATTTTTCGAGAAGATCTCGATTTCTTATGATTTATTGAAAATCAAAGATCAGAAAAATCCTGAAATGAACACTTCGGTTTAAATCATCAAATTGACTAACCTAATGATATAAAAATCTTGAAATTCATATATGAATAGATAGCTAACAACTAGAGGATTGGAATTCACATATTTCAAATTTCACCTTATATTTTAAGAGTAATTGCCCCCGCAAGTCAAAGCCCAAATTTTGATTGAAAATAAACAATCGATGGTCAAACGTCGAATTGAAGGGCCAAATGATGATGAAATTTTACGATTTTTCTATCCACGGAAAGCTGATGAAACAAGGAATCCATTGACACTAAAATCAAACAATTTAGACTTACGATTATGAAGAAATATTTATTTCAAGATTAGCAAAATCTGCACCTAATTTGGGCAAAAATGAAGAACAATTCGATTTCTAAAATGAAATGGACTACCTAAATCTAATATAAATTACAATTATTGCAAGAGGAATGATTGATTCACACTACTAACCCGATTGACACAAAGATTAGGCTCCAAATCGTGTCAATTGAAGTGTATTTGATCGGTTTCTTCTTCGGTGTACGTTCTGCATTGAATGGGAGAATTCAATCAAATCTTGCAACGATTCGTGATCAATCGTACATCAATTGGATCGAAATTGAGTCTATAAGACAAGGGGATCACGAAAAACTCAAGATTTTGCTCCAAAATCACTTAGTCTCTTCTCGAGTTACTTTACAAAGGAGGAAGAACACCGTTTTATAGGAAAAGTCACGCGAAAATCGCGGGCCGTTCGATCTGCTGAAGAACAATCAATGGCTGATATTGCACAAAATTCATGGGCCACGATCCCACATCTTCGTCATTTTTGGCGGTTCGATCTTCATCGAAGCGTCCAAGTGAGTCAACGTGTCACCCCACAAATAACCATGTAACCAATTAATCACAACCGTCTGATTTTATTAATGAAATCGATGGTTGTGAAATCATCACGTGCATTGATGAAGATCCAGTGGACTGTGATTCACGCGATTGACGCATCTTAGTTGACGCAATCACATCCAACGCTCTCTATGCTGCCACGTGTTTTGCACTTTAAATATTAAAGGGAACTTAGTCCCACATGGAGAAGATTAATAGAGATAGGCGGGTATAAAAGGGATAACTCCCTTAAGGGTTGCGTCACCCTATTGGGCCAAGTATGCCCCAATACTTCAACCTGGGTCCACTAACCCGTGGGCCCATCATCTGCTAGCCCGTTACTGTTCACACCACGTAGGCGCCATGCAAGCATCCATGTGGGCTTGCATGGCCATGGCACGTGTCTGTGTCATGCCACGTCAACTCCACGGGTCATGCATGATTAAATAAACCCTTTTTGCCCTTTTTTAAAGGAATTAAATCCAGAAAAATACCTGAAAAATCAAAATAAAATCTAGAAAATTCCATAAAATTCAGAAATTCGTATGTTCATTTATATAACTCCTTTTTTACTCAAATTTTCTCCATTGGATCACAAATTTATTTATTTTTAATATCATGTCATATAAAATAAAATTTAAAAGAAGAATATAAGATGAATTCAAAATAAACTTAAATAATCTCTTAAGAAGTATATTTTATATGATCCCAATATTCTCCTCTTGAAATTAATTATTCTAATCATTTACTAAAGTCAAAGTAAATCAAGGAAAGTAATTAATTTCTATTCATTTAACCTTGCAAAAGATTAAACATCCATAAAGCACATAATTAACACTAAATAATGCATAACTATGGACTTTAGTAAAATGGCATACCAATGGAGAAAATTCATAAAAACTATGATAACATACATCATAATCACATAAAATAAGCATGAATATTAGTTAAATAAAATAAGAATTTAAGTTAAATATGTATATTATCAGTCAGCGAAGAGCAATACCTTAGGGAAATATTAGCCCTTTAAATGGGTGAGCTTTATAGGGAGAATAAAACCAAAAAATGTGTAAATAAGTAGACATTATATGTATTATTGTGTACACTCTTTAGAATAGCAATACCTTAAGGAGAGGTCTCTAAAGAGTATACACATCTTTGAGAGTTTGATAAAATTTAGTTGAAAACCCCATGGCATGATCATGGGCTCATAAAGATAATTATTTAGGAAATAATTTTAAGGTTTAATCACAGTTAAGTAGACATTATATGTATTATTGTGGATTAGCTATCATTTAATCCCATTTAGTGATTCAGTTATGTTAAATAAGAGGGTTAAGACATTTATTTATATGTGTGGAGGTTATTTAGGTGTAGAGGAAATTAAATCATTTATTATTCAATGATGGGCTAACTAATTAATGATTTTCATGCTTAAGCTCTCCTCTTCTCTCTATAAATAGGAGGCCATGGTCCACTTGAGTAACCCATGTTCATAACCCTCAAGGAAGATTCTCATTTCTCCTAGAGATCAAGAGGTTGGCTTGGGGGTATTCAAGTGATCACTCTCCATTTTAGAAACCAAGAGATGAAGAGTCAAGTGATGAACTCAGGTATGCTTTATTTCTGTTTATGTTTCTAATTATCTTAATGAATTCTAGATGCAAACTAAAGTTCTTACAAGAAGGACGTAGCTATAACTCAATCATAAACAAATGAGAGATTAGTAAAATTGAAGCCTATAGAGTTAGGTGCAGTGAATAACACCATAGTCAATGTGAGTAGTGACAAAAGTTGAAAATAAGATGGCAAAGAAATATGAGATTTTATGAATAAAGGTGACAAATAAGAGATATATGTACTCACACAAAAGGAAGGACAAAAAATCCTTCCTTCCTCTCGACACCCAAGTGAAATGCGGTGACTTCTCTCCTAAATTTCTCCTTTGATAACGTCCAGTAATGTGAAGTTCAAACTACTCTCATGATCAGTGCTTTCAAGGAAACAAAAACCTTATCCTCCTAGGTTTCTTGTGTGAGATTTTAATGAAGTTTTTTTGATGTGGGATCTTAATTGAGAATTTTATTGGAAGGCCTTTTATTTAGGTGATTGTTCATGGTGTAGTTTGTTGTGAGAGAATTTTCGACTTATAAAATCTTGTTTGGCAAAACATTTAGTTGATGTATGCAGAGTTAAAATAATATCAATCAGGCCCATGTATAGATATAGTTAACTATATAGTTTTATTTATATCAGTATCTTCATTTTTGCATTTATAGCAGATATATATATTTCAAATTAAGATCCTATATTGACATAGTTATACATATTGATTTGTACACATCAACATTTTCATTTCAGCATAAATGACATGTACAGTTAGAATTGAGCTCAATTTATTGGTTTATACAAATTAATATCTTCCTTTTTGCATGTATATTGATAATTAAGCTTTAAAATTAGATATATGGTTATATATCTTGAATTAATATCTCTTTATTTATATCTATAGTTTGATACATGGATATATAGTTATATATCGGTAGCTTAATTTTTGCTCTTATGGCAAAGAGAAAATCTCGGTACATAATTTTGGATACTGAAATTCTTTTTCTCTAAATATATTGTTTATCTATATAGGTAGACTTATATGTATGCATATTTTCATGTATGTATACTTTTTTTTGCATGTATGTAAATTGGAGATCAGTATAATTTGACAAATATATTTACTAGTATTTCTTGCTGCACATACATTATAGATCTATATAATTAGGCATATATTTGTATTCATATATTTATATGAATGTATCTCTCTTTTACATGTAAATTTCAGATATATAAATAGCTCAACCTATGTATATTGCATAATCATATAATTTTAACACATATATTTAGATAGATCTATATATAATCTGCTTATAGAGTTATACATAATCTTTGGAACAATTTTGCCTAAGCCATTATCTATAAAATTTATATCTTCAAAGAGAAATAAACATCTATACCTATATACAACATGCAATTTATATTTATTAAATATAAACCTATTTTCACTATAGCTATATAGATAGCAAAAATATTGTTGGAAAAATATCTTCCACCACATGACATTGTTGGAAAAATGTTAGATGAAATAGAGGGTATAGGCCATTAGTTAGAAGATCATTTATCCTAGCTTTGAGATATAGATAAAAGTCAAAGCAGAAAAAAGTCAATCATGAAATTTCAAAGCCAAGGTCAACTCTAAACCTGTGGAGTGTATCTCAACATGACCTGTGCCTTTTATTTTAGCTGTTTGTTTATTACTTAATGCTATATTGTATCCTTTATTCATCTATTGAGTTAGTGAGAACAAGAGATAATCAGGATCAACCCTTCATGTACACTCAGAGGACTCTCCATGAGGGACATCAATGAGGTGCTGGATAGGACTCTCGGCAAGTCATGCGGTTCACTCCTTGGTCTATGATAGCAGCTCGTTCGTTATTTTGCAAGATCAGAGTTGGAAGAACCTACGAGGAGTAGGCATGGACGAGTGACCGAAGCCTGTGGACTTCAATGGCGTAACACAGCCTGAAGGGGGTAGGGATTAGCGCGCAGAGCTTTGGGAATCGAATCGTGTGAGGGGGGAAGATCTAAGAGGTACCGTTGAGACTTGCGTGAAAAGATCAGGTCAAAGCACTCTCTCGGCACAGATGTGGACTAGTGGCTTCAGAGAAGCGAAGATGCCCGAAGGGAGTAGGGAGGGGTAAGCAAAGATTTGGAAGTTAACCTGAGTATAAAGGGAAGAGCGGTGAGGGATCTTGAAGGCGTGGGAGTTGAGAGATCGCATTCGCACTATGCACAGGTCGTATATATCGAAACCCTGATCATTCAGCGACTTGCTGAAGATCATTCAGAGCCGTTTGGACCCCTAGGCGGCTGGATGTACGGGGCATTAGGTTCCCGAACTTGGCTAAAAATTCTCTATCCACAGAGAGCCATGAGGCAAGAAAATAATCAAGAAATCCAAGATTTAGTAAAGGAATTCACCACTCCCCCATTAGTTTATCCATCACCTATGGAGATTATCAAACAAACCGACTATGCTTGTTTTCTACGAACTTTTGAGTTTTAGGGGAAATTCTTTTGCTGCTTTTATATTAAAATTGAAAACCCTAAGTATGTACTTTGAAGAACTCTTCCCCCCAAGGCTGAAAATTCCATACTAACCTTACCATCATTCACTCCTGCGTTAAAACCTGCGAGACCATTTGTCCAATCTGATGAGTTTGCTCTAGAAACACCCTGAAATGAAAAATCACGCTGAAAAGGGGCAGAATGAAAAGTAACGAAGTCAAAGCGAAAGGTTTTGAATGAAAGAAGGAAAACCCCTTAAACAGGATCTTGTGAATTCAATTGTTCAAGGAATTATATTCAATATGGGAACGAAGACTATTCCTTTCCTCGCAAGGGGAATGTTGATTTATGTTAAAAGCAAAACGCATCTATGAATCGTCCGAATATCTTTGCAATCGATGTTGATGTCTTTCGGTTTCTTTACTTTAGACCCAGACTCATTTGCCGTATCTCGTTCATGGCGGCCGACTGACCCATCCGCCCTTTAATTTGATTTTAGGGATCATCCTAGACGCTATCTTTATCTCTACTTTCGATTGGCATCATCTGATTGGTCTTCTAGACCTTGATATTTTGAAGAATTAGAGTAACTGCCTACCCAAGGTAATATCCTCCCAGTGCGTTCCTTGGATTGCAGCTTCAGGTCGATCTCAATATAAGGATGGGGCAGATCTGATTTCGACTTTAGAGCAATATCGAACGTGAAAGATGTCGATTGAGGTAAACCCCTCCCGATTTTTATTGCTACAGATGTTAAGCCTAAAGCCGACTCAGATCGTCCTTATCCGTATTTTCAGTTAAAAGTTCTACATCAGAAAGCAACCCTCATTGAACAGCCGAAAAATCGGTCCCCTTTCCCCTCTCTTTCTCTCTCTATGTCGTTCTCCAGCTTGCTTCGCTTGGGTTCGGCCCCCCGAAGACAGGGCAAAGATATTTTTACAGTGGGCGGCGGCTGCGGCAGGAGATCTATCGTTGTGCTGGATGCGAGAGCTCCAAGATTTTAGGAAGCTTTATTATCCGTGAGGAATGAGCGGGAAGTGGATTAGACACAGCTTCTTGGAACGGAGTCAAAGAAGCAATTAACATGAAGGAAGACCTTGTAGTCGAATGGGCCACGTGCAGAGTGGGAGTGGGTATGGTTCACTGAATCTCACAAAGGAGCTCCAGCTGCGTCCCATTCCCATGACTCTCAATCACTCTCCTCCCCCCCGTTTCTCTGTCTATCTGCCCAGACCCACTCGTCGTCTGCGGAAAGTATCAAGCCATGTCCCCGCGATTGGCTTACGCCATGCGGCGAAGATGGAACACGCAAAGTGTAAAGTTCGTAAATAGATAAAACAGAATAATGAAGTGCAGGTGAAAAGACATGCGATAAGGAGGGAGAGGCAGTAGAAGGGAGATATTTCGAGGGCCGTGAGTGGGGAAACCATGATCGTCCAAGTAGAAAGCTCGGCTCCGCGTGCAGGAGAAGACCTAGCAGTGGGGAGCAGGAAATATCTTTCAACATGCCCGGCAGCAGAGAGGCGGCAAAGAGACTTCGATGATCTGCCCACCTCACCCTGTCTTCAAAATATCGTCCCCTCCGAGCTTCATAAGAGGGCTTATTTGACCTTTAATTAAGGTCAACAGAGTAAATGCTTGACTTTTCTCTTTGATGCGGATGCTCTTCAGGAGACTTCCAGATGGTACTGCCGCGTGTCTTGCTGGTTGCGACGCATTGGTAGCACGAAAAAGTAAGAGGAGAGAGAGATATGAAAGAAGAGAAAGGAAAAAAGTAAGAGGAGAGAGAGATAGGAAAGAAGAGAAAGGAAAAAAGTGGAAGAACGAAAAGGGAAGGGATGAATAATAGCTCATGGATGAACAGAAGAGAGAGAAAGTGGAGCAAACAAGACAAATCAGAGAATCAGGGGACATGCGTGAGGAAAGGAGAGAGAAGACAAAGGAAAGTGTGAAAGGCAGATTAGCGGACAGAACATGGAATGGAGATTAAAAAAATACGAGAGGGAAACCGATGGCCTTGGATTTACCTGGAATATTCCGCTCTCGTGCGTTGACGGTTTGGGAATGACGTGGCAGTTCCGCTGACTTGTGCGTTCAGAAACCCTCGCCCACAGATACAGCCGTTCATACTATCGAGGAACTGATGGACGGATTGACTTGTCGACGGTATCGATCAACAGAAAATCGATCTGGATCACCCGAGATAACGCTAGTCTTCTCAGGGAAAGCAATGCTTTATTTGCAAATTACCCGAATTCGACTAGATTTTTTATAAAAAGCGTCCTGTTCGCGTTCAGCCATGCGAGATGGTCAAAACCCTTGCGCTCTGGTCTCCACACTTCTTACCTATCTTCTTCCCTTTTTGAAATCCGATATCCTTGGTTTAATTCCCACCCTTCAATTCTCTCTCTCTTCATTTTTTAAGGAAAAGAAAATCCCGTCCCTTTCTAGTCGCCCGGGATTTCACGAAACGGGATCTTGTCGCTCTCTCCGACTGTCCGTCGTCTCTTGAGAGAGAAGCGGTTTACTTTGTGAGGACCTTTCCGCCGTCGTGAAAGGGTGAGAGAGAGAATCAAATAACGAGCAGCACAGTCCACAAAGAATCTGTGGCTCAGAATAGCCAGACGCTGCTGATGTGGCAGTCATCACCCTCAGCTGGAAATTGATAGATAAACAAAGAGGCTTACAATTCAGGGCAGACAGGCAGACAGGGGACAGAAAGACGGGAGAATTGCAGAGGAGAGAGAGGCATAGATAGAGTCCAGCGAAGATTGATAACGGAGAGAGAAAGTGGGGGGACTAGATACTACTAGAGTGCCGGGAGAAAGACAGAGGAGAGAGAAAAGGATAAAGGGGCGCAAGGAACCCTTATAGATAGCGAGAAGGGGAGAGGAGGAGGAGAAGAGTATCGAAGCCACGACGCTGCAGAGTTTGGTTACGTGATAGAAAATGGCCGCAACAGTCGCTCTCGTGAAGCTGTTCGGAAAAACGATACCTGTGCCACTGGAAGTAGATATTGGGCTCGATCCCTTCAACGTCGACGACAGCGGAAAGGTAAGAATCTCTTCACCCTAACTAATTTCCCTGACGAAATTCGATCCAAAAATCTCATCTCTTCTAATTCCAGGATAACCCAGTTCTTACTGTGGAATCCCCGGACGGAGGGAAGAAGAAAAGACCCCCGAAACCTGAAACGATCCTTCCTTGCCCTCGGTGCACCAGCATGGCAACCAAGTTCTGCTACTACAACAACTATAATCTCAACCAGCCGCGTCACTTCTGCAAGAACTGCCAGCGCTACTGGACGGCCGGCGGTTCCATGAGAAACGTCCCCGTGGGCGCCGGGCGCCGCCGTAATAAGCACTCCGCGGCCCACTGCCGACACGTCACCATCCTCAATGCACCCAATTCCCCATCTGGAGACGGCTGCTTTCGAATGAACCCGTGGGGATATCCGTTATCTTTCCACCCCATGACGGGATTCTTGACTGTTCCCTGCACTTCGCCGTCGTCTTCAAAGGAAATGGCTGAATCGGAGAAGCGCTTATGGTTCCCCAAAACGCTGAGAGTTGGCGACCCAGCTGAGGCGGCGAAGAGCTCGATTTGGGCGACGATGGAGCTCAGTAAGGATGTGGCAGGTAGAGGGGGCCTCTTTCATGGATTCGACCAGCACAAGGTCTTGCAGGCTGATGGGTCCAGGGTGCTCCACGCCAATCCTGCAGCTGCTGCTCGTTCCTTCAGCTTCCAGAAGAGCGACATCTTAGCTGAGTGACCTCGTAGGGATGTTAATCGGGCGAATTGGCCTCTCTTGAAGGGATTAGTTCCTCTGTAAATATGTCATTTTGAGCGAGCCTGTGTAGATTATTCATGGTCCGGTTAGGCAATCAGGAACAAGGCTCTCTCTCTCTCTCTCTCCAATCGCCATTTGTAGTGTAGGGTAGGTAGGGCGCACCAGCGCAAGCCAGCTGGCGCCTGGACAGAGACAGACCGGTAGAGACGAAGGGATTTACGGGGCCGCGCTCTGCCGGGAGTAGATAAACTCCGCGAGATAGTGTGCTTGAGAAGAAATCTCGAAGTGGGGACGTTCTCCTATGTCATTCTCGTGGGTTGTCGTAGGAAGACTGGAGGGGCTTTGCCGGGAGCCCAGGAGACGGTGAGCTAGAGAGAGGATTGGAAAATTTTATGCTTTATGAATCCCGATCGAGAAAACTGAACCTAATGAACGATCTTGATCCGTTGAATCGGTCATCGATGGTAAGTCAAAATATTATTACGAAGGTCAAATGGAAAGGAAGTCGGAAAGACGGTAGCCTCAATCTACATCGGAGCTGACTTTTTCTGGTCGATCGATTTCAACCGTCAAAGGAAAGAACACAGATTTCTGACCAGGAAGGAGATATTCCAAAGAATCAGGAATTTTTCTAAGGCCATCGTAGGTCGATCGATTTGACTCTACCAAACATATAAAGCTGGTTATTGACTCAAAAATTTTGAGCAAACCATAAGCTTTGATTGATAGAAACTTTGGACTGCATCTTAGATTTAATAGGATAATTAGATGCATAAATAGAAATCAATTTATACCTAAATTCATTGGATGATTCTTCATTTTGCTGATTTTTTTAGTAGAGAGTAGTTACTTGAATATCCCCAAGATAACCTCTTGATCTCTAGAAGAAATGGGAATCTATCTAGAGGGTTATGGATATCGGGTTACTCAAGTGGACCATGACCTCTTATTTATAGAGTGAGGAGAGCTTAAGCCTCTAAATCATAATTAGTCAGCTCATTATTGATTATTAACTGATTTAATTGCCTCTACACATAAATAATCTCCACACACATAAATGAATGTCTTAATCCCCTCATTTAACATAATTGAATTACTAAATGAGATTAAATGATAGCTAAACCACGATAATACATGACTATGTCTACTTAATTGAGATTAAACCTAACAATCTCTCACTTGAACAAAGTATGTATAACTGAATATTGTGAATTATCACTGAATGATCTCAA
Source organism: Lemna minuta (assembly GCA_024174645.1). Lineage (NCBI taxonomy): Eukaryota > Viridiplantae > Streptophyta > Magnoliopsida > Alismatales > Araceae > Lemna > Lemna minuta. The sequence continues at coordinate 892,843 of CM044102.1, read as the reverse complement.
ACTTATTGCTATCATTTGAAGACATTCTGACAAATCTCGTCCATCATCAAATCAAAAACGAACTAAGGGGATTTTTGTCACAATAAGCGTAACTAAACGCAAAAAATGATCACATATACTAATTAAATGAATGACATGGATCATGTGTGAATGTGTAGCATGGAAATTACATGAAATGTGATTCATATATATACATTTTTCAACTTAGTCCTTTGAAGTCTAAAGTGAGATCAACTGAAAATTGTGTTCATAATGACAAAATTAATAATCAAACCACTTGTCTATTACATGATAAGCACAAAAATACAAAACTACCAGTGAAATTAAATATTATCATATTATGTCAGGCCCATGTAAGCAGTATGTTCATGGAAGACTTTAGCCTACACCGCTTTAGTGAGCAGATCTGCTATCATGGAGTTTGTGCTAATGTGCTCAATTGATAGTTGGTCATTTTGAACTCTTTCTTTAAAAACTAGGTACTTGATATCTATATGTTTAGATTTTTTAAGCTCCGATTATTATTGGTGAACATAACATCTGATTGGTTTTCACAATAAAGCTTAAGTGGTATTTCAATTCCCTAAACTATCTTCCAATTTGTGACAAAAATTTTCAACCAATTGTCATGATTTGATGCTTTGTAGCATGCTATATACTATGCTACCATAGTGGAAGAGGCTATGAGTGCTTATTTAGCACTTTTCATGAGATAGCTCCTCTAGCTAGCAAATAAATATAGCCTAAAGTTGATTTTTTGCTATCAATGCATCCAACAAAATCAGAATCAAAATACCCAATGATCTCTAGTTCATCTGATTTTCTGTACGTGAGCATACAATTCTTGGTCTTCTATAAATATTTCAAAACTCTTTTTGTTGCTTCCCAATGTGTCGTACCCGGGTTACTCATGTATCGACCCAAAACCCCCCACTATATCAGCAATATCTAGTCATGAACAAACTTGAGCATACATAAGACTCCCAACAACTTATGCATGCGGAAATTTTTGTATCTTTTGAATTTCTAATGCATTCTTTGGACATTGGTAGAGACTTAATTTGTCTCCTTTAGAAATTGGGGCATCTAATGGTTTACAAGCCTGCATGCCATATCTTTGAAGAAGCTTTTAAATATAACCCTTTTGTGACAACTCTAAGATATGTTTATAATGATCTCGATAAATTTGAATGCCTAAAACATGAGGGGCATCACGAAGGTCCTTCATCTCAAAATTTTTTGATAGAAACTTCTTGGTGTCATGTAATTAGTTTAGATCATTAGTAGCAAGTAAAATGTCATCCACATATAATACTAGAAAAAATATACTAACACATTTATACAACTAACATCTTTTTCAATATCCTAACATCAAATGGCTGGAGAACTCTTTCTATGACTAAGCGGTCACTTCTCTTTTGTGAAATATGACCTAATTTCATATGCCATAAAGAATAGGAATTTGTGCTAGGTGACTTGAGTTTGCTGCCTCTCATGCTCATATGTAAAATTAAGTTGGATGGAGTAATAACATTAAGTAAATAAATATTACTATCTTATAATAAAGGCCAAGTGCCAATAACATTGTCTTCATAATCGATATTAACTTTTCTATTTCCAAAAGTACAAGTATAACCAAACTTGTCCAGAGTAGATACATACACCAGATTGTGTCTAAAAGATGGTACAACAAAACTGTCTATTAGATCGACAAAATGAGCAGTGTTTAGAAGCAATTTAAATGTTCTAATCCCCTCTACTCTACCTGAAGTCTCGTTACAAGTGTATACATATTTATCCTCACTTATTGGCTTTCGACAATGGAGGCAACCCTGCATTGACACACTAATATGAATAGTAGCACCAGAATCTACCCATCAAGTATTTGTAGGTATAGAGACAAGATTGACTTTTTTATAAACAAGAGTAACGAAATTACCTTTCTTTTCTATCCAAGCATGATATTTAGTACAATCTTTCCTAAAATGACCAGGTTTGCGGCAATGGAAATGAGTCAATGCTTTATCTTGCTTTTGCCTCTTCTGGTCCTTTGGTAGAGTAAATCCTAGTTTATGCCTATCATATTTCATTTTCTTTATTTTGGACGTAGAGGTCAAATTTGCACTTTCATAATTAACTTCATTTAATCAGAGTTCTTCTTAAGCGCAAAGTGATGTGAGGTCTTCAAGACTCCATTTATGCTCTTGTATAGTGTATGTTAACTTGAAATGATCAAATCTGGGCAGAAGTGATTTGAGGACAAATTCTATTAGCATACTTGATAACATGCATTTATAACCTGAATTCTTACCCTAATTAACTCATATTCATGCTTATTTTATGTGAATATGATGCATGTTATCATACTTTTTAGGAATTTTCTCCATTGGCATGTCATTTCACTAAAGTTGATATTTATGCACAAATTAGAGATAATTTCATGCTTAATAGATTATTAATCTTTTGTTTAAAACTAATAGAAGTTAATCTCTATTATTAAATGATTTTTAACTTTAGTAAATGTTTATAAAGATAATTTCAAGATGAATGTATGATTTAAAGTGTTTAATGAAAAATGATTTGAGTAAATTATAAGTCATCTTGATTTCTTCTCTCTAAATATATTTTAAATGACATGATATTAAAAAGAAAATAAATTGTGATCAAATGGAGAAAATTTGGATTAAAAAGGAGTTGTATTTTGAGAAATATGAATTTCTGAATTTTTACACTATTTTTCCGATTTTTATTTGATTTTTAATTGAATTTTAAGTATTTTATTAGTGAAAATCGCGAAAAAAAGGGGGAGAAATTACCTGCGGCTGACGTGGCGACCGGAGCTGACGTGGCGACCGGGCCCAGGCGACGGGCTGACGTGGCGCGCGGGTCCACCGCGCCGTTACGACGTGGCGCTGAGGCCACGTGGCAGGGCGCGTGTGGCCCACGCAGGAGGCGCACGGGGCGCGCCAAATGGCAGGAGGCCACGCGCCACGTGGGCGCCCGTGTGGGGCGCCACGTGTCGCGGAGCAGAGAGGCTTATTAGGATAGTTAATAGGGGAAAGTTTTTCCCTATTTATGCGCAATCTTTTCCTTCTTTTAATCCGTGTGGGACTATGTTCCCACACGATTTTTGTTTTGCAGGAGACGTGGCAACGCGATGAGCGTTGGATGCAGGCGGAACGGACGAGATCGCGTGGACCCGAGTCCACGCGATCTTCATCAAAACACGTGCGAAAAAGAGAAAGTAAGTGAAGAGGATCGGACGACTTACCTCGCGCCACGTGGCATCCTGAGAAGCTCCCGATCGGCATCAACAGAAGGCTTTGGAAGGATCGGACGGCTGATCTTCGTCGAGAGGCGATCGCGATTGGACGGCTGGCGGGAGACTCGCATCAAATCATCGGACGGCTGATTTACATCGCGATCGCGGCGCACGGGATCAGATAATCGCGATCGTCCATCCAGCGAAATCAGAATGGGACGACGGTTGAACGTCGTGGAAGAACTCCACGATCGCGGCGCCATCGAGCCGCGATCGCGGCGCGATCGAACCGCGATCGAGGAGAAAATGGCGCGGGGTCGGAGCGGAATCGTCCTCCACCGATCGACAAGTGATCGGCGAAGACTTAGGACCACGATCGAAGCCCGATCGTGACCCGATCGTGGCTCGATCGTGGTCCACTCGTGGCGCTAAAATCGTGGAAAAAGGAGCCAAATTCACCACTGAATTTGGTCAAAAGCGCCGCGAAATTGAAGCCATGACTCATGCTTAAGGAAGAGCCCCCACGACGCTACAAAATCGGCCCCACGACCGCCTCTACAGCCCATGATTCCGGGCTAATTTCTCCTTTAAAAACTCATGTACTCCTTCTCTTGTTCTTCAACTTTTGATCGACTCGTGAAGAAATTAAGCGAGTTTCGAGGAAGATCTCTAGTTCATCGTGTTCCCCCCGCGTTTAGACTCGATTGCGAAGCAATTGGAGCGGGATTGATCACGAATTTCTCCTTGATTTCATCGAATTTTCCCCTTGAATTCCGAACGTCCACGAGGAAGAATCCGAGCAAATTCGCTTCAATCCACGAGAATTGGAGCCCCATCCTTGCGGCAATCGGGTTAGTAGTGAGATTCGATCGATTATCAGGAGGTAATTTGAGTTTTTATTAGATTGAGAAGTTTAATTTTGCAAATTAGTTCATAGTGTTCTTCATTTTTCCAAAATTTCATTCCGAAAAGTCGCTGATTTTGAAAATAGGATATCTCTCTGGTTATAACTCCAAATCACTTGATTTTGGTTTCATTGGATTCCTCTTTTCATCAGCTTTCTGTGGATAGCAATTTCATCAAATTCTGAGTTCATTTGACCCTTCAATTTAACGTTTGACCACGGACTGTTCATCTTTCATCAGAAGTCAAACGTTGACTTTCGGGGTCAATTACTTTTTATTGACAAATCAGAATTTGATAATTTTGGTCTTGTTGGATTCCTCTGGTTCTTATCTTTCTATTGACATATAAATTGCAAGATTTGGATTTCATTTGGTCATTCAATTTGAAGATTTCCTCTGAGGTGTTTATTTCGGGGATTTTCTGATCATTGATTTTCAATAATTCATAATAAATCCATTTCTTATCCAAAAATTACAAAACTTATATCAATAAATTCCATTTTCTCTATAGTTTGCAAATATATAATTTTCGTAATCTTCTGACTCTGTTTGATTCTCTGATTTTGCAGAACACCTACTGCTGGTCAAAGTCAACGCTATGACTTTGACTTTTGACTTTTCTCTGTCAAATCCGAGATTTCAATTCTTAAAACTTCTTATTTACCTTATTTATACCATTTCCATATCTTAAATCTTATTTTCTCTTATTTAAAACTTGTTTTAAACCTAAGTTTGACCAAGTCAACTCTGCGATTAAAGTCAACCCTGCTCTCTGTGGATCGACCCGATACTTACCCAGTACTTGATTATTCTATCTTGTCTTTGTGAGTTCGGTTTTATAAATTTTGTTTGACCATCGTATTTGTGTTTTAACGACGCACAAAAACGACCCGTCAATACTGTCGGTTACTTCCATACCCAAGTGTCCTAGTTTTGCTCCCATTGTATTAATTTGGTAGATATGTTCTCTTACTTATCCTTGACCTTTGTATTGCGTGGAAGATAACTCCCTTGTTTCCACAACTTCATTTTTAGAAAACTTTTTCTCTATCTTCTTTATAAATTCCTTCATTGACATGTCTTTGTTCTCAAGTTTTCCTTGATAAACTTGTGGAATCACTCGCTTTAAAGTCATTAAACATAGTCTATTTGACATTTTCCATTCTTGAAATTGCTTGGTATCCTCTTCTGGGGGTTTAGGGTCTATCATGGCAGAATCAACATTGGCATAGGCTTCATGACATTATTTTTCAAGTTCTTGAAATTTGTGGAAGTCAAAATAGGAACCCTATTTCCTTGAATAATAATGTATTCGTCTGAATATGCTGCACAATGAGGACAAAGAGTAACTGAATTTGTAAAATTTAAAATATACATTTTTTCAAGACACCAGTGCACATTAATGAGTCATCTTTTGACAACAACATCAATTTCTACCGACATCTTGATGTGATGAATGTCATTGACAATAATTTCATGTCAAAAGGTGAGCTATCTTTTGACTGCTTTACCCTTCACAATGAACAAAAAAATGAATAATTTTCATATGACAATTCTCACAAGTATGTATAATCTCTTACCACCATCGCCTACCTTTTGGATGGATAGAGTCGACATTAGACGTACATACTCCATCTAAGATTTGGAATAAAAGATCTAAGCAAGAGAGCCACTTTTGCAGGATGTTGCTTAAATCTAAAAGTCCAAAATCATAGATATGTATATAATTTGCAAAGTGAGAATTTTTTTTTATATATAAAAGCCTAGCCTAATTTATTTGAGCCTTTTAGCCCTATTTAGGCTTTAGGAATTATTAAGGACTTTAACATTAACCCTATATAATATGACCCCTCCCTCCTTTTTTTTTGGGTTGGGTTGATTTTTTTTATATACCTTATTGGGCCCTAAAACCGGACCAATTCTACCTTATTGGGCGGATTTTAGTGAAAATTGGCCCTTCTTCTTTATTGGCTTATTAGGCCAATTTTAACTAAAATCGGCCCCTGCTCTTATTTGTTTATTGGGCCGATTTTAGATAAAATTGGCCCCCTCTTCTCTCTCCTCAAAATACCCTTCTTCTCTCTTCTTCGTCCTCTTCTTCGTGTGAACCGCATGAGAAGAACGCGGCGATTTCAGCAACGATTTTGGCAAGATTTCCAACGAATCAGCGATAACTTTAGAAATTTCGGTGATTGCAGCGATTTTGGCTACGATTTCGGCGGCTGCCAAAATCGGTAATAGCGGAAGGCATGAAGATTTCAACGACTTCGTATGAAGATTAAATCATATGAACCGCTGCAAGAGGTGGTTATAATTGTTCATACGACAATTTAGAGGCGGTGGAGGGAGAAGATATCATTTCTGCCGTCATTTCATCAGGTTCCAGACGATTTCGATTACCGCCGTCTGAGATGGTTTTTTCTTTATTATTTTCTTCAGGTGGTCTTGTCGGTGATGATCCAATGAAATTTATTCGAAATTTTAATTGACATAGAATCGCAAGAACATTGCGATTTTAATTTTCTAGTTTTTAGACAGAGATTTGGCCATGCATCTGGAGAATCCGCAGCGACAGACGAGGAGATTTTGGCAGACGCGAAGACGGAAGAGGAAGTTTCGGCTGGCATTTTAGCTCTCGCTAATTCCTCAATGCTCTTCAGTGAGCTCTTCGACGACATCTAGAGGCCTTTCCAGAGCGATCATATCCCCCCAAATCGTAATTATTGGGAGTTTCGGGTGCAATTTTCAGAGCTTAATCCACTAAATCATAATTAGTCGGGTTATAATTGATTTAATCTCAATTAACCTCCACACACAAAAATGAAGGTCTTGATTGAGATTATGAAGGTCTTGATTATGTCCACTTAATTGAGATTAAACCTAACATTGATAGCTAGCATGCAAAGAAAAAACCTAGTTCAGCAAAGTTGAGTTCTTTAAAAGAAGAAGAATTGATGGCAAATATCATACCAGGCAGATATTCTTTATTCTTAGCTTGATGACAGCAATGTTGGTAAAATAATAATATAAGTTATGAATTAGGTGAACATCCAATTGATGATTTGGGATTTTTAAGGTTGTCTTTTGGGATAAATGTGTGTAGATTGTCAAGGAGGTAACATCATCAAGAAGCAATCCAACGTAACATAGGAAGAATTTTCAGAAAATCACATTAGCCACATATTTAATCTTCTGTTTAACAATAAAAGCAATATTAGTAAGAAATTTTCATATAATTGATAGAAATAAGCCTAAAAAAATCTGACGATCATGTATAAAGGAGGCATTATTAATTCTTCTCTATAGATGCAATGCAATTAATTGGGAGGGAGTAGAAGAGAATGAAATCTTCATCATTTCCTCTTCTACTTTGAGAGGAATAATGAGGCATGCACAGAAAAGGAGGTAGCAAGAGGGATCATTATTGAGTCATAAACCATTTGGCCTTGTTTTTATGATTGCTTGGAAGACCCCTATTTTCGGCTAGAGATCCATGCTTATTTGGGTCACCAAGGAACTTGTCTTCTGAGCCATAAGACCAATTCTTAATTCACCCATAGATACTCTTTTTTGCCATTGTGTCATGTCTTTGGGTCACCTATACATTGGGATATGAGGCTTTGTAAGCTCTCAAAATTCCATTTATAATTCAATTGCAACGGAAGACATTGGAATGAAAAATTCCAAAGTAAAGAGCAACAAAAAATGTTGATCCTATCATCTACTATATATCAAAATCTTCATTCATATAGTTCCTTAGTCAAGCTCTTTAATATTGAACAAATATTTAGCCTCTAGCAGTACCTACATGGTCTATTGATGGCTCAATCTCCTCTTTCACCTCTTCTTGAATGTTTCTTAAAGATCTCCTGACCATCTAGTCTCACAAGATCACAAAGGTAGAGGAAAATAATACAAGAAGGGATGATAAGAGAGGGGTGGGTTAACACTCACCTGGGCTTGCATGGGTACCCTAGAGGTGGATGCCAATCCCTTATTTATAAAAATCTAGTTTTTAGAACTTTTCACGAAAACCCTCATAAAGATTTCTATAACCACCAAAATCCATTGACCTTCTAGGCTTACATATTTGTCTCACTGATAATGCTTTTGACTCAATAGCATTTATCAGTCAACCTTATTAAAGAAATATATCAATATATAGACTAATTCATAGACAATTGATTCACCCAATCAATAGGTCAAGCTGCTATCTCATTGGGTGCTAAGATACATCTAGTATTCTAAAATATATAGATTGTATAAGAAATCTCTAATGAAAAATTTATAGTCATTAGTTACCCTGTACAAATAATTCTTCATCCACATAGGACTCTTGAATAAATTAGAGCATAGTTATCCATCAAATACGAATCAATAAGTCTAGTTGGAAGTAATTTTTGAAGGAAATAATTAAGAACACCTTCTTTGATAATTAAGAACATCTTACTTGGCAAAGGAGTTAATCGCCTCTTATTCTTTAAGTCAATCTCCAAATGTACTAAGGGTGAATGATTCCATCTTGAATATGCAATCACCTTTGAGAACTTCACACACTATCCAATATATGACATTTTGGATATTTAGATACTAGAGATTCGTAAGTCATAGTCGAAAAAAATTGGATTGATCCAAAAGATGTCCTATGTGTCTAGAGTCTAGGGATAATAATGTGACCTGAATCAATTGGATTGATATTTAAGTATAAAACTATTCATGGATTCATATAGATCAACTAAGTAAAATCTTTTCTCCAAAGAATGCACACTATCTATTCTTAGTTCCTCCATACTATTGGCCAAAATATTAGCCAAGGTTTTTGAGACAAACAACTTTTGGATAAAATTATTTGATTAATTTTACAGGTCAATTAGTGACACCTTAGATTTGCACCTAAGTAATATCATTCCCCCATCAAGGTTCATATTGTATGTTTTTAGGAGTATTTTCCAAGCAGAGAAACCTACCCAATGCTGAAGAAATATCAATGCCAACACACATCATGAAAAGCAAAGTATGCCTAGATGCACTCATTGACGCGAGCGATCCCTTCCTCATCACATCATGTCATAAAATTTTGTTAATAAAAATGACCATAAGGCCAATTCTAAATCATGCGTCTCATCAAAAGTAATCATGTTGAAGACCCATGACTCATTAACTCTGCGAAACTTAGTCAAACCATGGTCAAGGCATTTGTTTCAAAAGACAATATCATGGTTTGGGTAACATATCTTTGAGGACTCCCCTTAAGGACCACGCCCAAGAAGATTCTACATAAATCCATGTTCAAATGGATCATTGTTGAGAAATGCATTGGACATATTGAGTTGATTGAGTTTCCAAGAAATATTTTTGGTAGGGGATGGAGCTAAGATGAATGAGGGAAATAAAGTCTTAGTCTAGTCAAATTCTATATGACTATGTGGAGCCTCGTGCAACTAGACAAACTAATACCTAGGATACTATGCTTGATCCCTACTCACACCTTCGAGGGCTCAAGTAGAAAATTTAGAGATATTTGGTGAATGGTGTTTGAAACATATCACACACCTAAGAGGCAAGGATGGTTGTCGATTAAGAAGATAGGTAAAATTGTGCATGAAATCAGAGCAAGTATAGTGGGAGTAAATTGTGCATTCTTAAAAAATCGGATGCTCAACACATCCTAATGAATGAAAATGTAACAAATTCTCAAAAATATTGATCAAACAAAGTAAATCAATGAATACGCATCAAATCCATAGATAATTGTGTTTGAAAACGATGATTGCATGAACTCACTATGAATGCACAATTGTGATCTAAAGACAAATATGAATAGAAAAGTGGATAGAATATGAAAAATTGATTCCATCGAGTTCAGGAGGGCATGAATTGCCTCAAGAAGAATAGAGCAATTGAAAATCAAATGTTTAGAGAAAAATCTGGTGGTGATGGGACAGAAATCAAGGAGATGTAATTAATTATGCATTTAATCAATGTTATTAAACCTTATTTTGAACAGTTGGAGAAGTTTCTCAAGTAAAACTTCAATGGACATGAAAAATTGCTCTAATTCAAGCCAAAATGAAGGCTTTTGTAAAAATTGCTCAAAAAAATCATTGAAATCAAAGCAAAAAAATTATTCCTCAAATTCTTACTCACTATTTGTTTATTTCGTCTAATTTGAAGGTTTTTTTTACAAAAGAACACATCAAGAATCGTTAAGGATTTTTAAAGCTAAAAAAAAATCAAGTAGATGATTTAAATTCAAAGAAATTTAGATAAAGAGACAAAAAAATTAGAAAAATGGATGTCTAGTATGATCATAGTGGATATAAAGACATCAAATTGTTCTTTAATATGGGCATGACAGCTCATATGAAGTGAAATTAGATAGATTTCATGAGAAAAGAGAGGACAAAAGATGACAATGGATTAGGTTGACCTAGAAATGTCATCCATTCAATTATATCCATCAAGATGATGCTTTGTCTTTGAGTAAAATGACTAATTCTTGTACAAGTGAATGACGATCTAAGTATCATAGTGAAAATATGATCCTCTTGATTTAGCCCTGATTCCTCCAAGAATTTTTCATCCAAAATATCTCCTTGCACACCCTAGACATGGAAACATACTTAGTCTCTGTCTATTTTTGAAAGAGCAATACAGTTTGGTAGATTTGGCTAGCATGTCATAGCTCCCCTTCCAAACAAGAAAATGAAACTAGAAGTAGACTTCCTCATAAATGCATCAATATAACCAACCAACATTGCATACCCATCTCCAAAGCATAAGCTAACTTTGGACTCCCTCTAAGATATCAAAGTATCCACTTCATAGCGCTAGCTAGTACTTCTTCTCCAAAATTTGCAAAAAATCTACTCACTATGGCCACACGATAGGCAATGTCTAGCCATATGCACACGATAACAAACATCAATCTCCCAAGTTAATAAGCATACAATATAACTCTTCGTGTCCTTCTCCTCATAAATTTTTGAGCCCTAATTAGAATAGAACCAAAAGTAGCTAGCCAAGGGGGAACCAAGTGGTTGAGCATTGCTCATACCAAACCTCTTCAACACCTTATAAATGTATTTCTTTTGTAATAGCCATATCTTCATGGATCTCCTATCAGAAAAGGTCTACTTCCCAAGGATTTTCTTGGCTGGTCCCCAAGTCTTTCATTGCAAAGGACTGACTTAACTCCTTTAGCATGTTAATGATAGATGTATCTTTACCCAACATATAAGCATATCATTAGGATACAACAAGAGAAGAAAAAAATCTCACCAAAACCACTAGAGATAGACACAAGGACCTGAAATATTATGCTTGATTCAATTCTCAATCATGAATAAATCAAATTTCTTGTACTAGTGCTTGGGGCTTGTTTCAAGCCATATAGGCCCTTCTTAAATGTATACACTTTCTAATATTTTCCTTCAACTGTAGACCCTCCGATTTCTCTAGATATATGTCCTCCTCCAGATCACCATAAAGAAAGGTTGTCTTCACATATAATGGCTCAACCTCCTGATAACATGCTACATTAACATAATAAAACATTGATTTTTACGCATATTAAGGTATAAATGGTTTCATTTACATGCATGTTATCATACTTATGTGAATTTTTCTATCGTTCCATGAAAAACTAATTATAATCTAAAAAATACCTTAAATTAGGGTTAAATATGATGATTTAAAAGAAAAATAATTCATAACCCACCTTTACTTGAGATTATAAATGTTTTTAAAGTTAAAATAATGAGAGAAAATTTTTTATAAACATTTATTTATATTTTCTTAAGTTAAAATCCTTAAAACTCTCATTATTTATCAATTTTTATCTTTTAGAATGATAGATAATTAAATTTTAGATCAAATGAAAGAAATTGGGATTAATTTGGAGTTATATATTAAAAGTAATGAATTTTATATTTTTTGGGATTTTTCCGGATTTTTTCTCATTAATTTTACGATTTTAAATAATAAAAAATATTTAAAAAAAGGCAAAAAGGATATATATTTCGCGCGGGACCCACGTGGATGCGACGTGGCATGCAAGGCCAAGTGGCAGCGCCATGCAGGCCCACGCGGTGCCTACGCGGCGTAATATTTATATCTACTTATATATATAGTTTATAATATGTTCAGCCTTCCGTATATCGAAAGGGAATATTAATCCCCTAGAATCGTCGCCCCTTTTAAACCTGATTCTTTCCTTCAATCTTTCTCGTGTGGGACTAAGTTTCACACGGTCTTTATTTAAAATACAGTACACGTGGCGGAAGGGGAGACGTCGGATCAGGTGAAGCACGATCAAGGCGCGTCGATGGAGTGGACGCGCGGACCACCGGATCACCATCAAACGCACGTGCTTTAATTGAAGCGTTATAACGACTGTGATGAAGCGGCGCGGATCGCATCTCGGCCGTCCGATCGCGATCCAAGGGGCACTATTTTAAGCGTTTTATAACACATTTCATCAGAGTGCATCCAGACCGTCGATCGAGATCGGGTGGCTACGACTTAATTGAAACGGTCCACGATGGACCGTTCCATTGTAACCGTCGATCGTTTCGATCGGACGGTTACGCCCAAAAACCCTATAAAACGATGTGTTCTTCCTAATTCTAAAGCATTCGAGTTGGAAATCAACAAATTGATTTGTCTAGACACCTTCCCTCTCGTTTCTCTTGATCTCATCGTGTTCTAACTTCAATTCTGCACCTCCGAAGCCCTTGAAATCAAGATTTGGCCGTGTAGATTGGTAGAAATTGCAGCTTGAACTCTTGAACGCGTTCTTCGGTATTTTCATCGATTAATCGGGTTAATTGAGTTAATCCGATCGCTAATCGTGGTTAGTGGAAGTAGTTTTTACTAATATTTAGTTCATTTAAGTTTGAATTCAATTTAGATTATGATTCAAGGTTCAATTTGGTTTAATTTTAGTTAAAATCATGATTTCTTCGTCCACTTCGATTTTTGATTTCTCCACGAAATCAAGTCCAAATTCGATGATTCTTGATTCCGTGGAATCGATTTGAAGTTATCTTTCATAATTTACCATTTTCCCCAATTTCTATCATCAATAAGTTGTCCGATTTGATCAATTTTGAAGAATACATCAAGAATTTCCTTATTTCCCTGTGGATTCGACCCTTATTTACCATTATACCCCTCAATTTGTTATGAAATCATTAAATTGATAAATTCAGTATTATTTTTGACACGAGATCGTGTGAAATCAATGACCTCGCGGTTTCGTCTCGTCACCTCCCAACCAATATTAGCAGCCATACCTAGAACAATATGTATAGATGTCATTTTTAACTATGGGAGAAAATATCTCATAAATGTCAACCTTGTTCTATCCAAAGCGCTTGATGACTAGCTTAGCCTTGAAATTTAGCTTTGAGGAGCCTTGGTGAGCCTTCAACTTCAAGACCCACTTGCTCTTTAAGGTTTTTTTCCCCTGGACAAAGTTACAGAGTCATACATGTTGTTCTCCTAAAGCAAGCCCATCCTTTATCAAATTGCCTCTAGCTACTCCTCCTTAAGCTCACCTTCGACTACCTCATGGCATTTCAATTCAGTTGAGTTAGTAAGCATAACATACTCATCCATAGCATAACTTCTTGATGGCTGATGCAACCTTGAAGATTTTCTCAACTTTAACTCTAAGGGAGGCTGCTCCACACCTTCCCACTCGATAGGTGTATCACCATCTCCATGGGGCAACTCCACATTGGCATCTCTTCCTATGCACCTTCCCCATCACTAGGATGCAGTTGAGGTATCACTAGATCAGTCTATTCTACCTCCTCAACTAAGTCATCTGAGTGAGTCTCCTTCTCTATGTCTTTGACATTTTGATCTTCAAAGAAAACCACATCCTCGTGTACCTAAAATCCCTCTTCTTCATTGGATCCCAAAGTTTGTACATAAAATTATTATGTGATTAAATAGCCAATAAAAACACATTCCTTTGTCTTACCATCAAAATTTGGATCTCTCCACATCTAAAACTTGTGCAAAAGTACCACACAAAAACTCCTTCAAGTTCTTGTAGGAAACATCCTTTTTTGACTTCACATGCTCTACAACACCATCATCTAGAGGGATACATGGGGAAAGATTAATAAAGTCAATCACTGTCCTCAATGCCTCACCCCAAAATCTCTTGCCATGGAATGACATGCTTGTGATATTCTTCATAATGGTGTGGTTCATCCTCTTTGCCACTGCATTGTGCTAAGGAGCACTTGCGACTTTCACCTCAGGGTGAATACTTGGCTGCCTACAATAAGCGTCAAATGGTCCCATATATGTACCCCCATTATCAGTCCTAATGCACTTCAACTCCTAATTAGCATCCCTTTAAAATTTAACATGAAATTCTTTGGCGACAACTTGGTCCTTCAACTTAAATGGATAGGCCCAAACTTTCCTAGTGCAATCATTGACAATGGCGGAAAAATAGAGAGCACAACTAATGCCATGAAGAAATGGGCCCAGGTGGCATCTTTGTTCTCAATGGACCACACATCAAAATTAATGCAATCCAATAAAAAAAAAATTCCTTTGCTTTTTAGGAGTAGCAATGGAAACTCTATGTAGCTTACTTGCAAGACAACCAACAAAGGGATTTTGATGTGTACCTTTGAAATGTAGTATTGTGTTCCTCAAAAAAGCTTGAAGCCCTTTCTTGCTCATGAAGCCCAATCTTTGTCGCCAAAACTCCATGATGGAGTCCTTCTCAAAAAAATTTAGCTGAACACCACATCCTTGAAATTTCTTGTGCAAGGTGCTGAAATTTCTTGCACTTTCAAAGTTCTCCACCAAACTTTCTCAAAGCCTCTGTCGTCCAACTCCCAGCTAATCAAAAACTCTCATTAAGATCAACTACTTGCCTCATGTCCCTAAGCATCATCTTGTAGCCAAGGTTGGTCTTTATCTTTACATCACTAATGCCAATAATATTTATAGTGCCCTTGTTTCCCATCTTAACAACTCTAAGCTCCAATTTCTATATGTGCAAAATGATATTTTTAGCTTGAGCCCTTTCTATATGTCCAATTTATAGTGCAAAATGCTAATAATATTTTTTTTGCCCTTGTCTCTTGACTTTGCCCATCCTATATTTTATGAGATTAGTGCTTATGACTCTGCATTGGCAGTCCCTGAATTCTTCCCCCTTCATATACTCATGCAAGAGACTACCGCTTACCTGCTCCACAGAGACAACACCTTTTGGTGCACAATTACTTAGAGCAACCACGAGCGTCTCCCAAATCTCAAGAAATGAGCTAAGTAGAAATAGGGCCTACGATTCATGATCAAGAAATATGTTCATGGAGGTTAAAAAAATTAAGGGTAAACATCATATACTGGCACGACATTTACGGTAAGGCTCAGATACTGGCACGACCTTTTTCAAGGCTCAGATACTGGCACGACCTTTTTCAAGGCTCAAATACTGGCACCACCTCAGCGGGGAAAGCATAATTTATTCTTCCGTCCCCCACTCGGCTGCCACCTGGCTGACAAGTCATTCTCTCTCTCTCTCTCGTCATTCTCTCTCTCTCTCTCTCCTGCACCTCCTCCCAGAACTTCACTCTCCACCCGCAGTCTCCTCAGAACTGATCCCGAAGCAGAACCCTAATTCATTCCCGCCACCCACAACCGTTCTCTTTCTAGAATGGCAATGGCTTCGTCCGCGGAGAGCAAGAAGTTCTACCTCTTCCCCACCACCACCTTCCTCGTCCTCCTCTCTCTCTACATCACCGCGCACCTCTGCACCTCTTTCCAGCCTCCTCCGCCGCCCTCCGGCTGCGCCGCCGCACTCCGGCGACTCCCTGTGCCGATCTCCACCGCTTCCCCGACCGCCTCTCCAAATGCCGCCACGTGTCCTCCGACCCCAACTGCCGACCCAAAGGCTACCTTAACTACCTCCGTTTCTTCTATTGCTTCTTCACCTCTAGCTCAGCCCTTGCTTTCTCCTCTCTCCTCCTCTGGCTCGTTCTCCTCTTCTATCTCCTCGGCAACACCGCCGCTGACTACTTCTGTCCCTCTCTTGAGAGCCTCTCCAAAACCCTAAAACTCTCTCCCACCATGGCGTCTCTCTTCTCTCACTGGGAAACGGCGCCTCCGACGTCTTCTCCAGCATAATTTCCTTCACTGGCTCCAGCGACGGCGACGTGGGCCTCAACAGTATCCTCGGTGGCGCCTTCTTCGTCTCCAACGTCGTCACCGACATCATAAGCATTTCCATTGGCCCCTCCGCTATCGCCGTTGACAAGTCAAGCTTCATCTGCGACGCCTGCTTCTTCCTCCTCGCTCTCACTTCCCTCCTCGCCATCATCTCCCTCGCCTTCATCTCCCTCTACTTCGTCTACGTCTTCTTCGTCTCCACCACCCACTTTTGCGCCAAGAAGAAAAAGTAAACCCACCTCGAAGAAAAGCTCCTCTCTCATCGGTCAACGATCATCCCACCACCCCCTCCTGACCGCTCAACGGTCGTCTTTTCCAAAAACTCTCCCCTCAGCGCTGCCATCTCCCTCCTCGAGCTCCCACTCTATCTACCCCGCAGGTTGACCATTCCCGACGTCAGTGAAGAGAGATGGTCAAAGTTGTACGCCGTCAGCTCCGCCACTCTCTCTCCAATACTTCTAGCAGCTCTCTGGAGCCAACAAAAACGTTCTTTCTCCTCAGCCTCGCCGCCGGCGGGCTCTCCGGCGGCGCCGCCTTCTATTTCACCGAGAGCTCCCACCCGCCGAGAAACTTCCTCTTTCCATGGCTCTCCCTAGGCTTCCTCATGAGCGTCGTCTAGACCTACCTCATAATAGAAGAGCTCATGTCGCTTCTGGTGTCCCTCGGAGCAGTTTTAGGGATCAGCCCTTCCATCCTTGGACTCACCGTCCTTGCGGGGGGGAACTCGGTGATCGCGTTAATCGGTCGAGAGAATAAAGAGAGAGAGAGAATGATGAGAGAGGAAGGAGGACCGCATGAGATGAAGAGAGAGAGAGAATGAAGAGAGAGGAAGAGAATGAAGAGAGAGAGAGAGAATAATGACATGTCAGCCAGGTGGCAGCCAAGTGGGCGACGGAAGAATAAATTATGCTTTCCCGCTGAGGTGGTGCCAGTATCTGAGCCTTGAAAAAGGTCGTGCCAGTATCTGAGCCTTGAAAAAGGTCGTGCCAGTATTTGATGTTTACCGTAAAGGTCGTGCCAGTATATGATGTTTACCCAAAAATTAATAATATTTTGAAATTCGTTCTAGTGATCAGCAATAGAGTTCCCATCAAAATATTTCAAATCGACTATCTTCCCCATCAAGAAAGCCTGATTGTTCGTGTTCGTGGTCTCATAGACCTTCTATAACTTTTTCCACAAGGAATACATTGTCTCTTGGGACACATTGTGATAGATATTATCACAAATCTATTAGAAAATGTACCCCACCATTTTTTGATCGAATATCCTCCAACCTTCTATAGACATCTTCTTTGGCTTTTCACTATCTCTGCGCAAAGGTCTTTGCATGTCATTGCAGAGAAAATCCTCCTTTCCTGGATTCGAAATTTCGCGTCTACAACCATTTAAAGAAACCATTCGAACTGATGATCAACCTTTCGTGTTCTCAATTATACATGCAATAAGTAATGAGGCAACACGGCTTTGATAATAGTTGATCAAGAAATGGACTGCAATATACACCGCAAAAAATTTGAAAAAAGACACCAAAATTAGCTTGGATAGATGAACCAAGAGAAATATGCAAAAGTCCAAATTGAGAATCAATAAAATAAGAAACTAATTCTCATCTTACAAAAAAATTCCTCGCAGAATTTTGGAGAAATCTTTGGAAACAAAGAAGAGAAGGTCAAACTCTAGAGCCAATTGCTCCTTCTGTCTTGTCTTCTTGTTGGGAAAGTCATGAAAATAACCTCCCAAGGCCTAAGCCAGCCTCTCCACTTTCAGAAATCTCCTCTACATGTCTTGACTTTGCCTGAAGGTACACTTACATGCTCCCACTGCAAAACCATGAGCATGCCCTGAAATTGCAAGTGTTTTGCCCTAAAAGGGCATTATCAATTTTAATGGGCCATTTTAGCTCTAAAGGCCTATTTGGGCTAAAACCAAGGCACTTTGGTCACTTCAGTGGTTCAACAAGCTGGGCAATCTGAGAGAGTTAGGCTGCAATAGTTCCTCATCATATGACAGATAGGTGATGCGAGTGCATTGACCTATGCATGCTAGGGTTCGCCTATCGGCATCTCGTGGCGGCATCGGCACCATGAGGGCGGCATCGGCACCGTTTTTTCGGCACTCGGCAACGGCAACGGCACCTATTGCCGTTGCCGTTTTTCCGTGTGTTACGGAAAAACGGGAATGTAGCCGAGTGCCGCGTATAGCCGAAATAGGTGTCGCGTATAGCCGGTGCCGTTTATAGCCGACAATATAGCCGATATGTTAATCTTTATCTATATTAGAGTTTATTTTAAACTCTAACGGCATCTGGCACTGTTACCATTTTTCGGCTTCACAGCTGAAAAACGGCAACGTAGCCGATGCCGCACGTCCGACATCGACACCTATTGCCGATGCCGGAAAAACGGCACCAGCACCTGGTGCTGGTGCCGTTGCCGTTTTTTTAGGTGCCGGGTGCCGTTTATTGCCGATGCCGCGTTTCAGCACCGTTTCCGGCAACGGCACCCGGCACCGTTGGATACGGGCGAACCCTAATGCATGCACCTCTCTCTCATCTCTGCATCTGTATCATCTTTTCTCCCTCTCATCTCTCCCCATGTCAATGGTTTTTCTCTTCTCTCACCTGTTTCTTTTTGCCTATGTATCTATCTCTTCTCTCTCTTACTCCATAGAGATGCCGGAAAATATTGATTCCCCTTTCAAGTCTGCTTGAGCAGTCTACGTCTTTCTCTCTCCTCGTCAGAGTTGGCTGAATTCGATCATCAGCCGAGCCCACCCGTGCTTCTTGATGGGCGGCTTTTCAAGAGCAGTATTCGGATAAAAGCCTCGGGAGGGGCCCCCCAGCATCTTCCCGGAATCCACTTTGCCTCTTCTTTTCGTTCGCTAAAGCGGGCGAGCTTATCGTGGAGATTTAAATTTTTTAGAGAGAGAGATTATCTACGCCTCACAGATCTACGCTGGAGTAGGAAAATAGAACATCGCTCAAATGCAGTAGCGAGGTATATTTCCGGGCGCTGTCTATGCCCTTCGAAGAGCATCATCGTCGAATATGCTGGCGACGACGGTCTTCTGCGTATTTTATGCCGCATACATCTCGCATGATTTTGATGTGCCACCGTTCTCTTTTTTTCTCTCTCTCTGTCTCTCTCGCTCTCAGAGCTAGATTCCTTGTTGCGGACATCATCTAAGCTGCAAGAAACAGGGGTCGATCTGGTGCAACCACCGGGACACGGGCGTTAGATGGGGGAGAGAGAGAGAGAGAGGGAGGGAGAGAGACGACGGGAAACGGCGAAGAAGAAACAGCCGACAAACCATGGCTCCGCCCTTTATCTCTCCTTTTGAGAAGGGGAATTTTGAAGCAGATAACGGGGTGCTTCCTCGAAGAATTTGCGGGCGGACTGAAACAAGAGAGAGAATGTAAGCAACCAAAAGAGAGGAATCTCAGACCCAGCTCCCTTAAAGACCAAACCTTTGCTTCGAGGAGCGAAAAAAAAGGGCGACCCTTTTCCTCGTGACTGACCTCCTCTCTTTCCTCCGCCAAATCCTATTATTACTTACTCACCCGGCAGGCCACCGAACCAGACATCCTCTTCCTCAACTAGAGAAATGAACGACCAAAACTTCAAGTGGACGCCCCAACTCCATGACCGCTTCTTCGAGGTCTTCTCTAGTCTCGGCGGGGCAATCAGTAAGTTTTCTCTCTCTTACTATCGTCTTCGCACTCTCCCCCTCATCAACGTAGATACCTTAACGCTCTACACGCAGAGACAACGCCGGGATCATTGGAGAGATCGATGGGCAGCACCCAATCGCAGGTACTCTCCCCCTCTTTCTTTCTCTACAATCTTTCCCCACTCACGCTTCTTCAGTACAGAACCACGGACCCGGCGTGAAGCACAATCCCACCAAGGCCTCCATTAACACGACCCATGAAGAGAAAAAGCGAGATGAAAATGATGATGATGGTGACGACGACGACGAACTGGTGCAGAGACAGCTTCAGCTCCGGATGGAAGCGCAGAAAAACTACTTGAAGTCGGCGTTGGAGAGAGCACAAGAGATGCTTGAGAACGATTGCCGCAGCTCCGATTCCGGCAGTTGCTTGACTTGCGAGGACGCGAGATAGGCAGATGATGAATCAGGTCAAAAAGGTCCGATTTGTTACATACACCTTTTTATTTCAAAAGCCCGCAGTTACATCCTTCAGAGGGACAGATGAGCGGGCGTATCTTGTAGGATCATTCTTCTCTCCGTATTCAGGATTCTCAAATCTTGGAGAATTACATAGGTAAGATCCTTCAAAATTTGATCATAACCCTGTCTAAATCTCTCTCATCTTGGTTAATCAAAACAAATAAAAAAAAGATTTCCGGATAAGAAAAACTACCCTCGCTGGTTTTTCTGCATCCGGGTCACTCAAATCCAGCTCTTACCTGCTGTCTTCCGAATTCCCCTCCGCCTCATCCTCATCAGTATCTGAGACGCATCATCCCATCTGCAACAGGCCTTATAAGCGTTGGCAAGAAGAACGTAGCTCAAATGGCACTCCGGCTCCAGCCTCATCATCTCCCCTGCCACGCGCTCCGCCACAGCGGTGTCTCCATGCTTCGCGCACGCACCAAGCAGTGCTGCCCACAGAGCGACATCTGCAGCAAAGATCGAGCCCTTCACCATTTCCTCTGCTTCCTCCAAATACCCTGCTCTACCCAGAAGGTCCACCATGCAGTTATAGTGCTCCACTCCCGGGCTAACCCTGAATTCCTTCTCCATCCTCTTGAATTGCTTTCTTCCTTCTTCTACCATCCCTCCATGGCTACAAGCGAACAGAACCCCAATGAAAGTTATGTACCCTGGTTGGACACCAGCTGAGACCATCTTCTCAAAGAGATCCATGGCTGCCAGGGTTTTTCCGTTGTGAGCGAACCCACAAATCATCGCGTTCCAAGTGATGGAGTTTCTGTGGGAAATTTTATCGAACACGCGGTGTGCATAATCTACTAAGCCGCATTTGCAGTAGAGATCAACGAGGGCAGAATCAACTATAATATCAGCTTTAACGCCAGTCCTCATGAACTGGGCATGGAGTTGCTTACCCCCGCGAGAGTCTGCTATGGCGGCACAGGCACGAAGCACGGTACTCAGGCTATAATTGTCGTCTTCCTTGTCCATGGCACGAAATATTCGAAGCACGGAGTGGTAGTCTCCGCTATGGCAGTACCCACCAAGGAGCGCACACCATGAGACAGAATTCTTGTAGCCCATACTGTCAAACACTCGCTGAGAGTCAGCCATAGCACCACATTTAGCATACATGTCGACGAGGCTGCTGTCCACCACGACATTGTTTCTGATCCCGAAGGTAATAATCATGGCGTGGGCTTGCTTCCCCTGTAAAAGTCTCCTCAAATTTCCCAGCGCAGTGAGCAAACTCCCATAGGTGAATCCGTCAGCGACAAGATGATGATTCCTCCTTACAAAGAAGAATGTGGCAAGAGCCGCATCAAATTCATCGTTCCGCGTGAGTGCAGAGATTGCGGAAGTCCAGCAGATAGCATCCGGAGAGCGTATTTCGTCGAACATCTGGAGAGCGTCTTGCGGGGAGGAATTGCTCCCGTACATGTCAATCAGTGCGCTGGTGATGACGGGATTGGAATTGTAACCTAGAAAAATTACGATGGCGTGGAAGCTTTTGCCCAGCACAAGCGCAGATGTTTCCCAGCTGCTGGCGATTTCTGAGCAAGATTTTAATGCGGCGGAGAGAGTGAAGGCGTTGGGTTCAACGCCGAGAGCCCACATATCTTGGACAAGAGAGATAGCCTGGTGGGGCCTACCGGCGCGGACGTATGCAGAAACCATCGAGGTCCAGGCCACAACGTCTCTGTGGGGCAATCCATCGAACACCTTCCGGGTGGAATCGACGTCATGGCAAACTTTATAGTAGAGGGAGAGGAGGCTGTTGCCCACGAAGCGGTCGGCCTCGAGGCCGGATTTGATGACGTGGGCTTGAATCTGGAGGCCCTCCGGGAACGAGAAGCGCTTCGTGGAGGCTTGCAGAAGGGCGGCGTAACAGAGCGGCTGGGAGAAGGCGGCGCAGTCGCGAGTAACGGCGGATCTGAGGCGGTGGATTGCAAGAGATGGGAGGGCAGAAGAGCAGAGATGAAGGATTTGCGACTGCGAGGTGTATGTGGCGGCGGGTTTGAATGGAAAATGGAGGGGGAGTGATCTACGGGTACTGAACAACATCCATTCGTCAAATAGGTGGATAGAGAGGGGGAGTGATCTATGTTTTCTGCGTAGACAGGGAGAGAAAAAGGACAAATGAGATAATTCCATAATTCCATAAAATAATTTATAATTCAGAGTAAACAAGATAAATAATCTAAGGGCCATTAATAAGTCAGATAGTCTATTTATCCTAATTCTATTTTTAACCAATATTTAAATTCTCGATCTCTCGATCTCTCAATCTCTCGACCTCCCATGCTCATCGAAGTATCTTGGTTTAGGGGTGCGAGTCCCCTCTTCCTTCCAATCACAAAGCCCCCATCTTGCATACTCTTCCTACCAAAAAGGAAAAAAAAACCCTAATAAGGTTCCATCCCACAACAAATCCGTCCAAAACTAGGAAAAGAAACCTAACACGAGTTTGAATCCAAATAGAATCACCAAAAAGCAAGAATGCATGGTTCGCTCACCAATATCCCAACAGAACCTCCTCACAGGCTTGGACTTCTTCACACTAGACCATTGCGCTAGATCATCGAGATGTTTGAACCTTCACCGAGAAGATTGCGTTAACTCAAAGCTCCTTCATGAACATTCCCACTAGACCAAATGCTTGTACATGTTGACACTCATGCTGCCACACCATGTCTTCCTCATCACACCTAAAGGGCATGTCGTTTGAATAAAAAGATAATTTACATGATGATTTGAGTGATTTCCTTGGGAGGTAATATTCTTCAATTCTTCACAAAAAATGCTCCCCTCACTTCTAGAACTTCCTCTTGCCTCAACAATCCTTTAAATTCCTCAATTTTTTTTTTGCATTAAATGCTTTCTTCAAACATAACAGCAAGAAATAATAATTCTTCACAATAAAATTGATATATTTAATATTAATTTTATCCCTTCATCTTGCTGATCATCAGATGCTTTCAAGACAGTTGAAGATGATCCTCTACAGCTCAAGTATAAGGGTTATGTGAATAACAAGTAAGAATAAAATTATGATGCAAAGTTAATAATATATTAATAATGGAGTCAATAAAATATTGAAAAAAATAACTATTGATGTCTTCAAATCCTAGCAACATTATTGACTTTCACACGGTTGCATGATATGATGAACTTTAAGCCGAAGAAGACGATATATTTTTCTTTGTAAATGAGATACAAAATCAGATGATAAACATCTATATTTGTCATTAAAATTTATTAATTAAATGAAGAAATATATCCACATTCAATGTATATATCAAATACGAGATGATCTATACAGATTGAATATATGACTGATGAATTTCTCAAATTTCTAGATAACCCCGTCAATAAACTAATATAGTAAGATACACATGTTCAAAATACATATTATCCTAGTTTTTGTAATGATTAAAGACTGAAATTCCAGAAAATGATTATCGCTGATTTCTTTCTTTAATCAGATTTAAAAGATATTTCAAATAAATTTCCAACTAAATCCATATTCACATACAAAAATCATTTCAAAAAGATCAAACAATGAAGATATTCTCCATAAAATTTAATATATCCTAAAAAATTCAATGAAATTTTAAAATACCCAGCGATTTAATATAAGTAAAGGAAAGAATCTGATTAATTTTGATCAAAAAAATTATCCTCGATTATTTGGTCTGCTCTTACTGATGTTGGGCACAATTTGATGAAGAGACTTTTGCAATCTTGAAGTTCTTGAGCCTCTAGAATTTTCTTCAATAGCCTTCTTCCTTCTCATCTTTTTCCTCTCTTTAAATCATTGAGGGGAGAAGAAGAAGAAGAAGAAGAAGAAGAAGAGGATCTCTCTCCCCTCAATGATTTCAAGAGAGGAAAAAAGATGAGAAGGAAGAAGGCTCTTGAAGAAAATTCTAGAGGCTCAAGATTTTCATGATTGCAAAAGTCTCTTCTTCTCCATTTATTTTTCATCACCTTTCCCTTTAATACCCTAACTCCCTTAAGCCCTAAGAAATGTGGACTTTGAAAAATAGACCCAAGACTTGACATCACATAATATAAATGGAATCTAAAATAAAGATATTTAATAATGGGTTAATATCATAAAAAAGTCTGAACTTTATCAACAGTACCAGATATGAGTCCGAACTTTTTTTTTGTCAGATATGAGTCCGAACTTCTCAAAGTGTCCAGATATAAGTCTGAACTTTTCTTTTCTCATATAAAAGTCTCAACTTTTCAAAATGTCCAGAGACGAGTCCGAACATTTTTTTCCAGAAAAAAGTCCCGCTGCTGACGTGGACAATGCGGAGAGTCCACATGGGTCTCGTTAGCTAGCGTGTCGAATTTAGCCTGTACTTTGTTGTAAGCTTCCATGTCGTTGTTCGGAGAAGACCCGCTTGAGCTCTTGAGTCCAATCTCCCACCTGCCTAATATGAACGCTGAGATAATCATCTCCCGGCGCCGATGTTATCGAAAATGGGTGCCTGAATAATCGGACGTTCAATAGAAAAGCATCAGCGGGGAGGAATCTTAGGTAGAGAAAGATGCGGCGAGCTGACCATTCGAACGGAGAAACTTCAGGGCACTGAACGAACATGTACTGGCCGCTCTTGTAGCGAAACACGGGAGGTTTTGAAACTTGGAGACAGAGAACATTCCCGGGATATATCGTCACCTGTTGCGCGCAGAACAGTCAGTAGAAAAAAAATTTGTGAAAAATTGTCGTTCCAGAAGAACTCACTTTCAAGACGCGAACGGAGTAGTACCCTGATCTGAACGCTCGAAGAATCCTCTCTCCAGCATAGAGAAGCAAAGGTACAGCAAGATACATCCATGTCTGCGATGGAAGAGACGAACGAGAGGCTTCAGCTACCAAGGGAGGTCGAACGAAAGGAAGAAGACGGCTTTTTTTCTCACCGTTCTGAGATACCATTCGTGAACGAGATAAAGCATCAAGCCATGGACGACGAGCAGGATGTAGACCAAGACGAAGAGGTGGTGGGAGTACCAGAAGGCGTTGAAGCCGGTGATGCGATCAAAGGGTTTTGGGAGCTTCACCAAGCTCCGGCGGAACCAGTGGGTGGCGAGAGTGAAGGCAATGAACATCAGCACCACCATCAAAACTCCCGTTATTCCTTCCCAGCCCTTAACCAATTCTGAGTACGTCGGCTTGGTATCTCCAAAATCGTCTTTCATGGGTGCATACTCCTCCTCGGAAGTCGCCATTAGCCGGGGAAAATCACAAGCAAGGTGGTTCCCGGCGTGGAGGATGACGCCAACAACAATGGCGGCGGCGACTGTCTGCAGCGAAAAGGACAAAAATAGTATTATCATGTACATGATCTGATAAAAGGAAAGTCAATAATTTTACCTTGTGAAAGTTGATGTTGTCATCGAAGGGAACAATCAGTCCGAGCTTAGTGTTGCGAAGCCATGTGAGAATGTTTCGAAGCACGGGGAGAAGGATGAGGGCCATGTTGAACTTGAGTGTCTCGGCAGCACCTTTGGCTGTGCTAAGGCAATAACCCATCACCTTGAAGGCGTACTTTTCCTTGTACTGAAAGAATTTCCACGAGAACAGCCCCGCCATTATCGAAATCCAGAGTATCAGAACCCACAGCCGCTTCCAGTTATCCTCCAGATAATAGCTCACTTTGGTGCTTAGCTTGCCGATGCGCCATCTCCTTCTAACCCCTTGTAGATTCTGGCTCATCATCTGGCTCGTGTAGCTCAACGCTTGGCTGTAATTGAAGTAGGTATCCTTCTGCAGCAGCAGCGTTTCTAATTGCCACACCTGCTCCTCGTATGGTTCAGTGTATTTCCTCTGAATGATTGATATCTTCTTACGGAAAAAGAAGATGACGGTTCAGTTTATTCGTGAAAGGGAAATAACGGAAAAGGTCACCTCGATGAACCCCAGTCCCTCGGGGTCGAGCTCCTCCATGATCAGAGCAGCATACTCCTCGGCTTGTTCCTTCAGCCTTGATAGCTTGTTGGCAGATGCGCTAAGCATGATAATCTGAAGAGGAAAAAGGTTGAGGGAAATGGAAAGAACCTGCGAAAGCTCTGCCGTCAGCTAGCCGATAAACTGACGTTGATGCGGCAACCATTGCATGGAAGCATGACGTCAGAGAGGGCGAAGTCTAAACTAGGTTTCCCGGAATACCTTCACCTACTTCATGTTAGCTGGAGCCCAATCGGATACTCAGCGTCACGTCGACGCCATTCTAAACTAAGGAATAATCGAATCGGGCTTTCGCCAATAAGGTATTTTTTTCCTAAGTTCTTCTTTAGCATCAGATCTACGGAAGAAGAAGAAGATGGCCGAATGAATCACGCAGGCTGGAGTGGTTGGGTCTGGGCCTCACCGAATTCAACTGAAAAGCCTAGGAGAGAGAGAGAGAGAGAATTGAAGACCTTTGAATTACCTCTTTAACCTCCTCCTCGGTGATCCTCCCGTCCCAATTCTTGTCCACCCTGCGGAAAAATCTCGCGGAGAAAATTCATCAGCAAGAAACAAACGCATGTAGCTAGTTAACCGGAAACGTTAATCTCAGTACATGTCGAAGAAGATTTGCAGGCGTGAATCGAAGCTCTGCTCAGTGATCTGCAACCAGAACTCGTAAAGCTCCTCCCGAGAGATCTTTTTCAGCACCGGGACGGCGGCGCCGCCTCAACGCATCCAAGACCTCCAGCGCAAACTCCTCCGTCTCCTTCATCCCTGAAGAAAATAAATAAAATGAACGTACAAAAAACCTTCATCAGTGATCATGGTCTCACTATCTCACCAATGCACTGAGCGAAATCAGAGCGCGAGAGACACCCGTCCTTGGCTAGCCTGTCGAATTTAGCCTGTACTTGGTTCCAAGCTTCCATGTCGTTGTTCTTGCTGCCGCTGATGAATCTTAAACCGCGAAGAGCTTTCTGTGCGCCGGACTTCGCTCTATCCTGTTGAGCACGCTGCTTGCGCAGCGCCCGAGCGGCCAGCGCCGAGTCCATGGAAGACGGACCAGTCTTTCCTCCGTGCCCATGACTCCAAGAACACTTCTTTAACTCCGTTTTAAAAATCCAGCGACAGCTGCTGAGCTACTGAGAAAAATTGGCGAAGTTTCCCGTGGGACGAGCTCCGCTTGATCAACGGCGGAGAAACCGTCTCCGACGTCCCATTTTCTATATCGGACGTCGCTCCTGCCACGGCGATCTCGACTCCTCTCAGAACGACGGTGTCGTCGTCTTGAAAAATCGAGAGTCACCTCCACGAACTCTTCTGAAGACGAGGCGGAGATCGCCGGGGAAGACGGTAAGCTGAGACCGCGGCATCTCTCGCGCCAAGAAACGCTCCTCCTCATTGGACGAGGTCGCTGGAAGTCAATTAAGGGAGAGATCTAGGGGTAGATAGATTGATGAAAGGGGGAGATGGAGAGTGAGTTGGAGGGTGATTATACGGCCGCCTTTAGTGAGTGGAGAGGGTCGCTGAGCGACACGTCCTGGTTGTCTGTGGGGAAAGTCATTTCCGCGTTGAAAGCTGGGGAGAAGACGGAGGAAAATTGAAAAGGAAGAAGCTTAAGAAGAAACAGTGCGAAGAAATAAAAGGCCGAGCTTTTCCCTTCTTTATAGTTGGAAGTTCTTTGGGAATGCCGTGGGCGCCTCACCGGAGGAAAAGGCGGTGGGCCGGGAAATGGGCGATGAAGATGAAGAGAGATGTCATCTTCTCCTACGGATTTTGAACTTGTTTGTCGGGAGAGATTAAGGAAATGGAAACCGGATTTCGGCGTTGAAAATGGTCGATGATGGAGCTGATCTGAGTTTTGACGTCTCCTTTTCTCTTGGACCTGGTGGATAAGACAAGCCCCAGCAAACCCACGCGTTCATATACTCTCATCGGTCGTTGCCACCAATTGGAGACGATCGCACGCTTGAATTTTATCATTTATTACTCTATTCCTTATCGTGAGATCGAGTCTCATTCCCTTTTTGGACTTCCTTCTGTTCTTGCTTTGCTTTCAAGCACAACTCCGACCGTGATGAGAACGCGATGTCAACTACATGGGGCATTCTTTTTGGTAGTTGACATCGCGTTCTCATCACGGTCGGTAGTTGACATCGCGTTCTCATCACAGTCGCCGCCGCCATTGTTGTTGGCGTCATCCTCCACGCCGGGAACCACCTTGCTTGTGATTTTTCCCCGGCTAATGGCGACTTCCGAGGAGGAGTATGCACCCATGAAAGACGATTTTGGAGATACCAAGCCGACGTACTCAGAATTGGTTAAGGGCTGGGAAGGAATAACGGGAGTTTTGATGGTGGTGCTGATGTTCATTGCCTTCACTCTCGCCACCCACTGGTTCCGCCGGAGCTTGGTGAAGCTCCCAAAACCCTTTGATCGCATCACCGGCTTCAACGCCTTCTGGTACTCCCACCACCTCTTCGTCTTGGTCTACATCCTGCTCGTCGTCCATGGCTTGATGCTTTATCTCGTTCACGAATGGTATCTCAGAACGGTGAGAAAAAAAGCCGTCTTCTTCCTTTCGTTCGACCTCCCTTGGTAGCTGAAGCCTCTCGTTCGTCTCTTCCATCGCAGACATGGATGTATCTTGCTGTACCTTTGCTTCTCTATGCTGGAGAGAGATTCTTCGAGCGTTCAGATCAGGGTACTACTCCGTTCGCGTCTTGAAAGTGAGTTCTTCTGGAACGACAATTTTTCACAAATTTTTTTTCTACTGACTGTTCTGCGCGCAACAGGTGACGATATATCCCGGGAATGTTCTCTGTCTCCAAGTTTCAAAACCTCCCGTGTTTCGCTACAAGAGCGGCCAGTACATGTTCGTTCAGTGCCCTGAAGTTTCTCCGTTCGAATGGTCAGCTCGCCGCATCTTTCTCTACCTAAGATTCCTCCCCGCTGATGCTTTTCTATTGAACGTCCGATTATTCAGGCACCCATTTTCGATAACATCGGCGCCGGGAGATGATTATCTCAGCGTTCATATTAGGCAGGTGGGAGATTGGACTCAAGAGCTCAAGCGGGTCTTCTCCGAACAACGACATGGAAGCTTACAACAAAGTACAGGCTAAATTCGACACGCTAGCTAACGAGACCCACGTGGACTCTCCGCATTGTCCACGTCAGCAGCGGGACTTTTTTCTGGAAAAAAATGTTCGGATTCGTATCTGGACATTTTGAAAAGTTGAGACTTTTATATGAGAAAAGAAAAGTTCAGACTTATATCTGGACACTTTGAGAAGTTCGGACTCATATCTGACAAAAAAAAAGTTCGGACTCATATCTGGTACTGTTGATAAAGTTCAGACTTTTTTATGATATTAACCCTTTAATAATATATACATAATTCAAAAATTATGGCGATGCACAAAAATTTAAGAAACCAAAAAATGGAAAGCATATTTATATAAATAAAAATTAAAGAAAATATTATCAATGCCATATATAAGAGATAGCACATAGATTATATTAAAATTATTCAATTCATTTCATGCTAATATCAATTCATGATCTATTAGGTTATTCATCAAAACCTTTAACTCAAAAACAAGATTAAGTGGCTAAATTGTAACAATGATTCTTTTGAATTCCTAGAATGTATGAGAGAAATTAAGTGGAAGAAAGAGAGAGGAAGAGATGGAGAAGAAAATATAATGTGCTGATTAGACCAGGCACCACCAGCACTTAGGGTTTAGTGTATATCATAAGATGATGTATTGCCATTGGTCCATTTGATGTTCATCTGACAAAATTGATAGGGGAATGGAATAAGTTCAGGGGTTGGTTTGGCCTATCTTGACATAGATAGATTGACCAGACCCCCTAAAAAGGTGATGGGCTGGGTCATTTAGGACATGTTGTTTATTAGGCCCAACCCAACCAAGCTGTTGATTCTAGGGCCATTGTCTTCTTACTCAGTAGTCAAGAAGAATGAAGTGATAAGAACTGAAGAAACATAGAAGGGAAAATTTAATTCATGATTTCTTATGCAAGAAACCTTTAGGTTTATTTAGTTAATTTAGAAATAAAAATAGGGTTATGTATGTAGAAGGAGAGAGAGCGAGTTATTGGGCCAAGGTCACGAAAAAATTGAAAGAGAGATGCGGAGAGAGAGAGAGAGAGAAAGAGAGAAATAGAGAGAAAAGAGAAAGAGCCACTAAATCTCCTCCTCAAACTAGAGCATATAGATCAAAATGCTAATCTTTGCACATAAGATATGATATGAAACACTGAGGTTCTTAGTAGTGATATACACGAGCTAAGTAGATGGGGTCACATGTGGTATGGATATGACACTTGTCACAAACATACTAGTAATCAAGCTCAATATTCTTAGTCCATTTGTGAAAGGTGATATTTTTGCAATGGATATTGCAGCTTAAATATCACAATATATGGGTATAGGTGTTTGAGGAGTAACACCCAAGTCATCTAGTAGGATTCAAGTTAGACCATCTTGATGAACTCAATTTCACAATATTTTAAGTCATTTTTTGGAATCAATTTCATGAAAAAAAATTATATTTCCTTATAAATTATTTTGACTAAGTAAGGGTTGAATCCTAAATGGCCCAAGGTGATGAGATTAGAGTTTTCCAGAGACAATAGGTACTTATATAAGGAAGATGGATAAGATGAGATTGTAGAGAAATGTGTGGCACTGATATCATGAGTATGATATGAATTTTTCTTCTAAATCTATATTTAGATCTCTCATCTCTCTCTCTCTCTCTCTCTCTCTCTATATATATATATAGTGACGAACATTGGGGCGATAAAATATTGATATAAGAAAGGTAGAATGGCAAATAGTGAGATTAAATGAGTGAATGATGGATCAATGAGATTTTTTCTGGTGGAATAATGAAAATGCTACTACATAAAAAATAAAATAGGTTGTACATGACGTGACGAGACCGCAAGGTCGTCGATTTTACACTGTCTCGTGTCAAAAATTAAGCCTAACTTACCAATTTGGGGAATAAAGAGTGAATTGAAGGGTATAATGGTAAATAAGGGTCGAATCCACAGGGAATTAAGGTATTTTCGAGAGATCTTTTGGAATTTGGTCAAATTGGACGATAAATTGAGGTGAGAAATTAGGGAAAATGGTGGATTTAGAAAGATAACTTCAAAACGAATCCACGGAAATCAAGAATCATCGAATTTGGACTTGATTTCGTGGAGAAATCACAAATTGAAGTGGAGAGAAAATTTCGAGCGTGAAAATAGCGATTTTATCTAAATTTCGAAGAAATTAAATCCTAAATCCTAATCTAAATAGAAATTAAATATAATAGGAAGATAATCTAGGAAAAACCGCTTCCACTAAACCCGTTTTGCGATTGAATCGTCGCGATTAAACCGATTAATCGCGAAGAACACCAAGAACATCACGACGAGCTTCAAGCTGCGATTTCTCCCTCGATTCTCCACCAAATCTTGATTTCAACCCCTCCGTGGATGCGGAAATGAAAGAGGAAGAGGATGGAATCAAGAGAAACGAGACAAATGGTGTCTAGACAGTTCAATTTGATTGAAATCCAACTCGAATACATACAACGACGAAGAACAAGTTATTTTATAGCAATTTTGGGCGTAACCGTCCAATCTTTTCGATCGACGGTTACGATGAAACGGTCCATCATGGACCGTTTCAATTAAGTCATGATCGTCGGATTAAAAATGGAGGGCCTAGATGCGATCTCCGGAGATGCGTTATAAAACACGTTTGATCACGCCCCTTGGATCGCAATCGGACGGTCGTGATTAACTCTCCACCGTTTCATCTCAGCCGTTATAACACCTCCAATCAAGCACGTGCGCCGTGATTGGTCTGGTGGTCCGTAGCACAGAAGATCGACGCTCCTCCGTCAGCCACGTCGCATTAGATCTAACCGTTATAATGACTCCTTCAAGCCACGTGCCTGATTGATGGATCAGTGGTCCAGCGTTCACGCGATCGACGCGTGAGATCGACGCGTCATCCCGATCGAACGATCCTCGTCGCGCCACGTCCTGCACGTTAAAACACTGTGTGGGATTTTAGTCCCACACGGAAAAAGTTAGTGAGATCCGTCGGGTTTATAATGCCCGACGGATTAAGAGGCTTGAATACCTTTCCGGTCTACAGAAAGCTGAAAACCTCTATTATATATGATATATAAATAAACTATATAAATATATATGCCGCGTAGGCGCCGCGTGGGCCCGCGTGGCGCTGCCACGTGGCCCTGAGTGCCACGTCGCATCCACGTGGCCCCGCGCGAAATATAAACGCTTTTTGTTATTTTTTTAATTTTTTTAAACATTTTAAAAACATTTTTAATCGAAAATAAAATCAAGAAAAATCTAGAAAAATCCCTAAAAATTATAAAAATCATATCTTTTAAAATACAACTCCAAATTAATCCAAATTTCTTTCATTTGATCTGAAATTTAATTATCTATCATTCTAAAAAGTAAAATTATTTAAATAACAAGAGGCTTAATTTTTATTTCAAAAATATATTCATTTCTTTAAGATTTTAACTTTAGAAAATTAAATGAATGTTTATAAAAAATGATTTCTCTTATTATTTAACTTTAAAAACCACTTATAATCTCAAGTAAAGATGGGTTATAAAATATTTAATCTTTAATTCATCATAATTAACCCTAAATTAACGCATTTTGAGATTATAACATAAAATTGCATAGAATGATAGAAATGCACTCAAAGTATGATAACATGCACATAAATGTAATGTTTTATGCCTTAATTTGCATTAATAATCATGTTTTATCATTTTAAGATTGCATGTTATCAGTACAATATCCATGGAGGGGATTGAAAACAAGAAACAAATCTAAATCCTCTTATGAGACTCGTTTTTTATGCTAGCCCTAGGCTGAGTTATATTGGACTGATTGGACCTTGTTCCTATGTTCGATCTTTTGTCTACAATAAGCTTCAATACTAAAAAAAATGCAAAGTTTCGGCCTAAGACTCTCCTTTTCCTTATGGTAGATTGATGCTAAGGTAGATGAAAAAAGAAACCAAAAAATTTAAGAAGAATCTTTTGTATGTTTGGGTTAGAGATTATTTAGATCAAGGGTGGAGATTTAATCTATTGAGGTGCTACCTAATTAATGATGGATATTTAATCCATAAATGATGTTCATAATCACCTCCTAAGGAATTGAAACAGCCCCTCCCAAAGAAGTGTGCTCCAGAAACCTCCTAAGGAAGTGGATGATCACTTTCTAAGAGCTCGTAACATTTCGCTTCCTAAGGAAATGGGCTTCCAAAAGAAGAGGTGACACCCTTTCTCCAATGATAAACGTGGATTCTTCTTAAATATACGAATAAATAAATTAGTTAATAAAATAAAATAAAATAGAAGAAATTTGACTTCTTTGACCATTGAAGAATGTTTTTATACCACCTTTGACTTGTCAAGAATCACCATTATTATCATCCACTTCCATAAAAAGGGACTGACTAGTCTCCAAAAAATGTAGAATGGGTTGACTCCTCTAAGGAGATGGTTGAACACCCTGCTAAAATGGTGGAAAAGTTAGACTAATTTCCTAAAAAGATAGAATTCTTGGACTTAAGAAGTTTGTTGACCTACCTCCTTACGGGTTTGTCAAACCCCCAAAGAAGGTGGAATGGGTTGAGCAACCTCCTAAAAGGATAGAGGACCCATTTTCATCTTCTCCTTCTTAATAATTTCTATCGATGGCCTCATTAAATTTTTGCCTAAGTCTTTTCATCCACAAAACTCATAAATATATGAGAATTCAACCACTTAATTTCTTAGAAGTTAAATAGGGTTAGTCTGATAATATAAATAACGAAATATATATTTTCATGAAAAATATATAGTGAAGTAGGGTTAGTTCCACATGTGGTCTGAACGAAATATATATTCTCATTATTAGAATCTTCATTAGCACCTATACATGGTATGTGATTCATGGATGCAAAAGCTATCCCCTGAGATATTTGGCTTGATCACTGTCATGAGAGACCACTTTCTACTTGCAAGAGAGCCAAGTAACCAGATTGCTGCCAACATATATGTGATATTGAGTTGTTGACTTTTCGAACACGTTAATCCCCAACATGCCCAGAGCTAGAGTAAGCCTCAATACCAGGGTGGACAAATCACTTCTATATCAGCCCTTTCCAACTGCATATTTTATATATAAGCTAGATCCTATATAAGCATTGAGGGCTGAAGCAATGAGCTGAGAAGTGACAAATGAGCTGAGATTGAGAGAGAGTTTTAAACTAATTTTCTAATATTAGTTTAACCATAAATGATGTTGTTAATTATGATGTACATGTCATTTTACTATGTTAACTTGGTCTTAAATTTTTAATGTATTATGCTGTTAAATTTTAATTAGGTTTTAAATTTTACTTATTTAGGATATATTAATTGTATCACTCATTTATATTTTATATCGTATGTTCCTACTTCGTACTTAGAAGCAATATTTCTTTCAAATTTTTATAAGTTATACCATAAATAATATAATATAAATGTAGAAGCCGATGATCTCCGATACCCATTAGCCGTATTTGCTATCCATGCGATATCCGACAGTCTTCCGCCAAGTGTGAGTGTGTGACGATAGAGGATGAGGGTAAAGGCAAGATTCGCAATACCCGATACAAATCTGCTCTTAGCGATGTCCCTTATCTGGTGATGGTAACGGGTATCTGATACCAGCATCAGGATGATCAATCCCTAGCCATTTGGAGCTGATCTGACTTCTCCGAATGATGTCTGCGCTGATAGCCCGTCTTGGTGTCGACCAGTAGGGCTTGTTCATGGCCGTCTTGGTGATTCTTCGGACATAGGACCGAAGCGGACTAACGACCGGTTCACGTTCGTGGGTTGAAGATGCTTTAATAATCCCTACCTTCAAATTCGATCACACAGACGAAGAGAGAGAGAGAGAGAGAGAGAGAGAGAGGAGAATAACCCGTAGATCATGATTCATGAATAATTGAATCGGAGAAAAAAATGATTCTAGTGCAAAAAACCAGAAGTGCAAATCCTCATGGTACAAAATGAACGACGAACTCCGGGATCAATCCAGTCTGTCGGGGGGAACGCCAACGTAGTCGAAGCCGACGGCCAGAAAGGCGATGCCTTGGAGAAAGATGTAGAAGAAGTACCACTTCTTTGCCACCAAGACGTCGTAAATGCCACAGGCCAAGAGAATAACGCCCATTCCTATCTCCCCATGGTGGAATCTTGACCTATTATCGCCAAAAATCGACTCTATGATCTGCATGTGCATACAATGTGCGGAGGGGAGAGAGAGAGAGAGAGAGAGAGATTGGTTGAAACATAGGTACGTGCGGAGAGGGAGAGATAGTACCTTTTTGCGATATTCTTCCGGGTGTTCCTCGTTGACGCGTCGTCGAGGAGGAGAGGGCTCTCAAGATCCGGATTGGCGCATCGCGGCGCATTCATCCTGGGAGCATCCCCTTGCTTCTGCGTGACGACCCACTCGTTCGCCCTCTTCGCTTCGATGAGGCCGATCAAGACCGCCTTGAACCGATGCAGAGACATTGCGTTCTCAAATAGGACCCACATCACGACCAGATGAAATGATCTGCGAAAAAACATCTGAAGAAATTCTTCTTCTGGAAAAAAAATCTCTTGTCTCAGACCAGTTTGTCGTCCTACCGGGGAGTTTCGATTGCCTTTGCGGCTGTAATTAGACAAGGGACGTAGACTACAGCCCACGCCGGTATGGATATCTCGGGGATGAGCACCGACAAGGGAATCAGCCCACAGAAGAAAATGAAGGAGAGAGCGTGGGCAACGATCTTCCCCAGGAAGAAGAAGTGGTAGACGATGTAGACCTTCTTGTAGAGGGACACCTTCTGCCGTTCACAAGAGTGAGATGATTCAGTCCTCCAGAATCATCTCTAGGGCGTCCTGCAGAGAGAGCTTACCTCGTTCTGGATGATTTCGACGGCCATTTTCCTGAATAAATTTGCTGGGCCGCAGGACCAACGTCTCTGCTGGAACCGGTATGCCCTGAAGTCACTTGGCAGCTCGCTCTTGACCTAATTCAATGCCATCATTTCCGCAGAATAGAACATAATGCATAACCGACGATATCTTACCTTAACGTCGCCCAGGTATAGAAATTTCCAGCCTCTCAGACATGCGCGGACGGCCAAATCCATGTCCTCTACCGTCGTTCTCGTGTTCCATCCGCCGGAGTCGTTCAAGGCTTTGATTCGCCATACGCCAGCCGTGCCTGTAGCAATATGACAGGCTTGTTGATTGCTCGCAGAAGGAATTCTCTTTGATAATAGGACCACAACCGTTAAAGCCGAAGAAGCCGAAGGCCGCCGAGCCCCCTTCTTGCTCCACGGCGAAGTGGTAGTTCAGAGACATCTCTTGCATCCTCGTCAATAGGCACCTGTTGGCGTTGACTAACGGTCCCTGAGTTAAGTGCCATAGATGGACATCTACATACATACATGCATACATACCGAATTTCCATCTGGCTTGGACGAGGGAGATCTCGGAGTTATAGACGAGGAAAGGCACTACCTGTTTGAGGAAATCGGTGTCGGGCTGGAAATCGGCATCGAAGATGGCCACAAACTCGCATCGTCGGACGTAGCGGTGCTTCATCCCTTCTCTGAGAGCCCCCGCTTTGTATCCAACTCTGCTATTCCTCTCCTCGTATCTGATGTCGACTCCTTTCTTCGCCCACTTGGAGCACTCGGCCCTCACCAGCTCCTACAGAACAACGGGAGTTGGGTCGTGAGCTCTAGTGTCCGCAGATTTGAAGTTGAAGGTCAAGAACCTTAATGGCTTCGTCAGAGTCGTCTAGAACTTGAACTATCAGCCGGTTCTTCGGCCATGAAAGGCTGCAGGCGGCCCCGATAGAGAGCCGATAAACCTGAAACATATTCATGTTAGTACAGATAGGGAATATCGAATAACAGAGAGGAGGAAGTAAGAGGATCTCGCCTCTCTCTCGTTGTACATGGGAATCTGAACCAGTACGACGGGGAAATCCAGGGTTGCCCATCTCCTCGTCTTGGACCAAGGGTTCATGTTTGTAGAACTTCTCCGTCTCCCAGTTAAAAAGCTTCGCCAAGACGACGATACTGGCCATGTAGAGCTTCTCGAGTAGTTGCATCACGAGCAAGCCCATGCAGACCGCCATCATAACCCTCGACAACGTGAAGGATCACCTTCTTTCGGAGGCACCTCCATGTCAGGTCGGCCACACTCGCCAAGGTACAGTGATTCGGTTGTACAAGGAATTGGTCCATGGCGTTCTGCGGCTCATCAAAGAACCGAAATGGTAAGGAAGTAGACATTGGTAGCTTCATGGAGATAGCTGGATCTTTCAAAGAGGTACATCATAGGATTCAGCATTATTGGGATTCCATTAGTTTAAAATCGGCCGTTTCTCTTGCATATCAGTCAGATATAAAAAAAAATTATCCCTTTCTTTTATGAATCAGTTCTTTGAGGTGCAATTATCGATTGTGGATCAGAGACAATCATAGCCTTCAGTTTACGACAAATTCAATCTTCTCATGATGTGGATTGCAAAAATTATTGAAAATCATAATTCAGGCTATTCAGAATCTTCAGTCGAGCGTAGGCATATGATTAATCAGAACCAATCATGTGAGCATTTTTATGAAAGAGTTGAGCATCAGATGCCATAATCATAGCTGACATAAATGAAAAGTCTGTCAATGGGTCATTGATATATTCATTAGTGTTAGAGCCAATCAGGATTTTAAGAAATGATTAACTAAATAAGTATGATTCCTTGGAGTGCAATAATTGTTCTGGAATAATGAATTATAAATCGTTTTCCATAGGTTGCCATTATCAGCCACTACTTACATACTAGTGCCAGACTGCAGATGTGATGAGCATGAATTTTTCGAAAATTCTGACGTCAAAATAAAATTTATTTTGTCCCTGAATTGCGGAAATCTTATGTTTCATTTATTTTGCAGGATCAATGTGTTTGTCTAAGTCAGGTAAAATTATATCAATAGTTTTCTGTTCACGAGATTAAACGATTCAGGCTCTAAAATTTATGTCTATGATTTTTATCATTTCTGTCATCACATGGTTTATATTGGCGAATGAAACCTATACTTTTATTGACTCTACATTTGACATACTTTTTACCATTGACTGAAGTTATCTTCATCTCGGAGAACGGTTTACATACCCAAGATGATTTTCTTCAAAGATATATGAAGTCTACATAAGTATCAGACTAAATAAATACTAATTTATAAAAAACACAGGTTTTGAAATTTTTTTCATAATTTGTAACTAATATAAATGTTTTTCACATAAATATAAAATTCTTAGGTTATTAAGAGCTGTCGGGTTCAAAAAAAGTTGTTTTTTTATCAGGGTTTCACACTGAAAAAATAATGAATGGCTCATGAGAAAAAAATAAGTTTCACACAGAAAAGCCTATGAATGAGAAAAACGCACAATACAATGAAATGCAAAATGCTTTTGGTACGTTATCTATGGCAATGGAGTCCACCTAGTTCAAATGCCTCAAATGTTTGCTCCCCTTATTGCTTGTATGGAATTTAGCATTCTCAAATTTTCTTTCATGTTCTTTAAATTATGGAAATTATGAGTATATGCTGGATATGACAAAAAATTATATTTTACTTTATCCATGTGATCTTATATTTTTGAATATTTGAAATCTTGCATTTAGAGTTATCTTT
Organism: Lemna minuta; assembly: GCA_024174645.1. Lineage (NCBI taxonomy): Eukaryota > Viridiplantae > Streptophyta > Magnoliopsida > Alismatales > Araceae > Lemna > Lemna minuta. Next base: position 853,517 of record CM044102.1, on the reverse strand, counting down.
GAACTGCACATGTTTTTTTGCAAAAAGAGTTTCTTCACTAGATCACTAATTAAGAAATGATAAAGGCACATTTTCGGTACCATAAATGATAATGCCAAGAAAACAGAGAAAAAAGATGTACTATTCTTCCCAACTGTCATTTAATGGGCTAATGAGGGGCAAGTCATAATTCATACAATGCTAGACATTTCAAAACTTGTTATTTCTGTTTTTTTATAATACACCTTTCCATTCTTCACATTCAACTAATTTTGATGGAATTGCACTAATTCCTTGTGTATCATGTATAGTATTATATTCTATTTCTTCTAGAATCTTGAGAAAAGTCGAGCTCCTTAATATTTCTAATATGAAGTTTTGGTAGGATGATCCTTGAACTGTTCACTATGGTCATGGCAGCCTGAATTTTCCATCGACCCAGGTCGATTCATTGTTATGCCTTCCCCCAAGTCATGATTCAATTATACTTGTTGCTTTATCGTCTTGTTATTTCAAATTGAAATTAGTTCTTTACAATGAATAAATCATGTAAGTAAGGTTTATGCACATGTCTCAAAGAAAATATCATAAATAAAAAAAGAGAGACAATAGGACAGATGAAAAACAACAACTAGCATGAAAAAAATAAAATAAATTAAAATTAAAATTAGAATTAATTGATAATGGATTATGAATAAATGAAGCAATGGGATTAGAAATTGTGTAATCATGAAAGAGGTGATCAAGAAGATAATGGACTGAGGATGGGGGATGAAAAGAAAAATAGAAAAAGGTGATCTAGACACAAACTAGGGGAAATAAGATGGATATCATTAGAAAATACAACCCAACATAATACTTTGAAAAATTTTAAGAAATGAATGAAAGAGTACCTTCCATGTGAAGTCTCAACACATAAATTGAAAATTCTCAATCATTCAGTCATCTCAACCAAAGATATCTCAACCAATACTCACAATGTTTTTTTTACAAGGAGAATCCTCTACCCAAAATCAACCTTTCAATCATCACAAACTACAGCTGATGAGAATCCACTACGCAAATTGGATCTTCACTTGAGATACCCCAAATCTGATAATAACCTTTCCAATGGAGGGAAAGTGAGAGAGGGAGCAAATGGAGATCATAGAAAGATATATAGAAATTAAGAGAAGCGAGAGATGGAAAAATAAATCTGAAGCCAAAAACCATCACAATCCCTTGATCATTTGCCCTCTTTTTCATTTTTCCTGTATTTCTCAGCTCAACCCCTCAAAGAACCAAGTTCATCTGACCTTTAATAAAGACATAGGCTCTTATAAAACTTGGGGCCACATATGAATGGTAAACACATGTTCTTTTAAGCACATAATAGAGTATGCATTTATGCATGAAAAATAAAATAAAATCTACTCCAAATATAATTAAAGATAAGAAAAATAATGATTAAGGGTCAATTCCATAGGGAATTGGGTTGATGTCAATTGTAGATGAAATCAACGTTCAATTAACTCAAATTAAATGACAAAATTAGAAAATAAAATGAAGATAATTAGGGATTTAGACATTGAAAGGAATCCAACCATATCAAACAAGATGTCATCGAAGTTCAAATGAAGAAAGTATCAACGAAATACTATGATGATTTTAAGAGAGAGTATCGCAATGAAATCATCAAACATATTCTAAAATCCAACTCCTACTCCTACTAAAAAGCCTAAATTAATGTTTAACAAATGATAAATACCACTACTAACTGGAAAGGCACCATGAAGATGATCTTTTGTTGCTGGATCAAATTTAGTTGGATAAATTTGCATCCTGTAAAACTGATTTTAAGTAATTTGATTGATTTAAAATTAAAAATCGATATTAATGTTTTATTGAACTATTTATTTGATTTTTGGTAATTTAAACCCTAAAGTTCATCTTTCAATTTGATTTTTTTATGGACAAAACTAGAAGTCCCTCTTGTTTCAAAGAGAGGAAGACGGGGTGAGTTTTTCAACAATTAATGGTAATATATCCTAGATTGATGATTCATTCTAAAAAGAAAATTTAAATGAAAGAGTTTTTCAATTGGAAATGAAGTTTTTTTAATTAGAAATCTATGTCGAAGTTTTTCACCTCTAGATTTATTTTCTGTTTACTCGTATAATGTATTATTAAAACTATATATATTTCTATACAATACTATATAAATATATTGTATACACTTTAAACTAATGAGTGAATCAAATATTTCATATTTACCTTGGATGTAGCTTGAAATTTAAATAAATATTTGATTATGAAGATTAATAGATAGGATTTTTATACAAAATATATTTTTCATTTATATAGAGTTTTGCATATGATTTATATCTGATTATCAACAATTATTATTTGACTTTCATCATGAAAATTATTTGATTTTTCATCTTAAAAACATTTGCGATATTATGTTGCTATATTATTGTCATTAACTGACTATTATTAATTTTAAGTGTATAATTGAATGAATCTTGAAGGCATTATGTGATCATCAAGACAAATAAAAATTTCATAATCCGTAAATATTTTTTTGAGAATAAATAAGACTACATGAGATTTATTATGGAGAAAACATTGACATACATACATCAAAGAATTGAATGTACTGGACACAAGTAAGGTCCAAAAAGTGTAGTTCACATGAAGGGAAGTTAAGGCTCAATATATATGTATATACTTTATTTATACATATATCATCATTATTTTCGATCTAAGTACAAAATTTTAAGTAGAATTAAGTTTGGTCCAACTTCCTTAATAAATATGAAAGACAACCAAACAGTTCCCTAACTATTATGGTTCATCCTAAAAATATAAGATGATTTATAGTTACATGTAGTTACAAGTATAAGTTGTATTTTATCAACCTCCATTATAAGTTGCATGTTATCAACCTCTATCATAAGTTAAATCTCGCTCAACTCTCTCCAATCTAATATGTCAAAAATAAACTTTATTTTTAGATTTTGGTGCTTTCTTTATGATAACATGCAATTATGCATGAATTTACATGATTATTAATACAATTCAAGGCATTAAATATTCTATTTTTATGCATGTTATCACAATCGAAGTGCATTTCTATCATTTTATATAAGTTTAGGTTATGATCTAAAAATATAGAATTTTGGGGATAATTATGCATAATTATCATAATATTATTTTTTTCCCATTTATATTTTATATCATAAATTTTATTTCATGATTTAATGATAAGAGAAAATATTTTATTTACACTCATGTATTTTTCAAAATTAATTTTCTAAGGAGTGTATTTTTTAAATTAAAATTAATTCTCTTGTTATTTAAATATTTTGGACTTTTTCTAATGATAGATAATTCAATTTCTGATCCAAAAAAATAAATTTGGATTAATTTAAAGTTGTATTTTGAAAGCTATGAATTTTCTAATTTTTAGGAATTTTCTAGAATTTTTCTGAATTTATTTAAATTTATTTTTGAGTTTTAAAAAGTAAAAAATAAATTAAAAATTTAACTTTATCTTGCACTGATGTGGCAGAGCGTGGCCACATGGCGATGCGTGTACACGCCATGTGGCGACGTCTGTGCCTGACACACGTGCGCATGTGCATGCGTGACACTTAGGTGCGTGTTCGCGCGTCACATGTGTGCGCATGTGAGAGTGATTAGGTGGTTAAAAATCCATTAAGGACTTTACAATGACCGCATGAAATCATGGGAACTTACAATGACCAGACTTTATATCCATTGGAACTTGTTTTGACAGGAGTTTGTGTGTATTCAATGACCGCACAAAATCATTTCGTTACTTCACAGAAGATATAAATGCCTGATGAGGACATAGTCATCACAAAAGATTGTCCTTTCACCTCACAAAGAGATTTCATAGTATACTGAGAAATTGAAATAAGTATAATTGTTGTTTGATAGAGAATTATCTCAACACAAGAGCACAAGGGTTCCAAGTGAACCTAGGTATGAGCTAAGGAAGAGAACTCATTCTCAACAACAACAAAATAGCATGCTCCTCCTTATTCACAAGTTTGAGAAATTGTACATTCATGAAATGAATGAAGAAGACCTCTCCAAGACGTTGAAAGAGAGTGTAGATCCAAAGGAACTTAGTTTCCCTCCTTTTCCATTTATATACTGATCTAAAGATTGACTTGGTCATATGCAATTAAGTCCTCACCCTAGAATACTTAGAATTCCATATTTGGAACAAGTCAACCACCTCTCACCTTGATATAGGATCATTATCATCCAAACTCTATCCACTATGTCATAGGTACCTTTGTATAGAATAAATGATCTCAAAATCAGTAGGAACATCTTGTGAAATTCCCTTACTTCCTTGATTAACCACCCATAGTTAGAAGTATAGGAGAGATCTCCACTTCAGCCAATTATGAAAATAACTATCTTTGGATTTCACATTAAAGCAAAACCCGATCTTGAACAAAACCAAGTCAAAGCTGGGTCAAAACAATTATGAAGACAGTTCAGTGATGAAGAAGCTATAGCAAGAAGAATGAAAAGCCAAGTAAAAACTCCAGGTTCAGCAACCGACGTCCTGTCGAGAAAGAGAAGACGTCTTTGGGGCAAACGATATGGATGATGACATAGACACATTTCACAAGCAGCATGACATGACTCCTATTGACGCAAACGATGACACTGATGAAGATGTGGAGATGATGTTTCGATCGCAAGGCAGGACAGGGATCATAAAAAATGATAAAACAGCAAAGGAGTTTGCAGAAAAAGCATAGAGCAGTGGAGAATGATCTGTCTGATGATTCTGATCAAAAAGAAAAGCGGAAGGCTTCACTTACCCGAGGAAGGCAGTACCTATATGGTGCAGATAACATTGACTTTGAGCTACAATTAGACGAGGAGGATCTTATGAAAGATAAAGACTTCAGCATCGCAAATGAGAGCAGTCGGAAGCAGTAGTTCATCGGGCGGAAACCTTCCCTAATGAAGTAGCAGCACCTTGCCAACAGCCTCTCGAGCTTCCATTCGCTCCACCAGATCGCAGGCCACGACTATGTCAACATCTATGTATTCTTGCGATGTCTTGACGCGTCGTTTTCGCGCGTCGTTAAAACACAAAAACCATGGTAAAAAAAATTTTATAAAACCGAACTCACAAAGATAAGATATTATAATCAAGTAATGTCTAAGCATCGGATCGATCCATAGAGAGCAGGGTTGACTTTAATCGCAGAGTTGACTTGGTTAAATTGACGTTTAAAAGAGGTTTTAAAGAAGTAAAAATACGAAGTAATAAGTGTAAATGATAAAAATAGACTAAATAAGAAGTTTTAAGAATTTAATTCTCGGGTTTGACAGAGAAAATTCAAAAGTCAAAGTCAAAGCATTGACTTTGACCAACAGCAGGTGTATTGTAAAATCAGAGAATCAAACAGTGTCAGAAGATTACGAAAATGATATATTTGGAAACTAGAGAGAAAATGGAATTTATTGATATAATTCGTGATTTTTCGATAAGAAATAGATTTACTATGAATTATTGAAAATCAAATATCAAAAAATCCCCGAAATGAACACCTCGGAGAAAATCGTCAAATTGACCGGTCAAATGAAATCCAAATCTTGCAATTTATATGTAAATGGAAAGCTAAGAACTAGAGGAATCTAAAGAGACCAAAATAATTGAATTCTGATTTGTGAATTGAAAGTAATTGACCCCGAATGTCAACGTTTGGCTTCTGATGACAGATGAAGAGTCCTCGGTCAAACGTCAAATTGAAGGGTCAAATGAACTCGAAATTTGATGAATTTGCTATCCACGGAAAGCTGATGAAAAGAGGAATCCAATGAAACTAAAATAAAGTGATTTGGAATTATAATTAGAGAGATATCCTATTTTCAAGATCAGCAACTTTTCAGACTAAAAATTAGGAAAAATTAAGAACACTATGAATTACTTTGCGAAATTAAAGATCTAAACCTAGTAAAAATACAAATTACCTCTTGATAATCGATCAAATCTCATAACTAACCTGATTGCTGTAAGAATGGGGCATCAATTCTCGTGGATTGAAGAGAATTTTCTCGGATTCTTCTTCGTGGACGTTCGGAATTCAAGGGGAAAATTCGATGAAATCAAGAGATGAAATCGTGATTATCATGCTTCAATGGTTGCGTCTCTACACTTTTGGAAGCAGAGGATCACGAAAACTTAAGACCTTTCTCAAAATTTGCTTAATTTCTTCACGAATCGATCAAAATTTAAGAGAAAAGAAGGGAGAATACACCAGTTTTAAAGAGGAAATTGGCCCGAAAATTGGGGGTAATTGAAGTGGTTGTGGAGGCGATTTGCAGGGGCGTGGGAGCAATTCCTTGGGCATGGGTTGTGGCTTCAATTCCATGATGCCACAAACCTGATTAAGCGGCAAAATAGCCCCGATCGTGGCCACGATCGCGCGACGATCGTGCTACGGTCGCGCAGCGATCATGCCACGATCGCGTGGCGATCGGGTCTTGATTGCATGGCGATCGGGCTCGGATTGCATGGCGATCGAGCTTAGATCATGAGGCTTCCGCCAAAGATGCCTCTGACGCAGCGATCGACGACAATCGAGCGACGATCGCACGTCAATCGGGCGACGATCGCACGTCGATCGTGGTTCTTCACGAAAAAGCCAGCCGTTCGATGAAGAGCAGGTAGGCCATCCGATTATTTGATGAAGATCTGACACCTATAAAGCTTCATGCGATGCTCCCCCTTTGATGGAGATCGGACGACTCTCGTGATGCAGCGTGTCATAAGGTATGCCCTCTGATCCACTTTACTTATGCAAGAATTTTAGTACTGATAACATGCTATTTGTGCATGTAATTACATAGTTATTAATGCAAATTAATGCATTAATCATTACAAATATATGCATGTTATCATCTTTTTAGCATATTTCTATCATTTTGTGTAAATTCATGTTATGATCTTAAAATACATCAATTTGTGGATTATTATGCATAATTAACTATTTCAATCTTTAATCCTAATTATATTTATGATCATAATCATGTTTTAAAGATGAAAATATAAGAGAAAAGACTTTTATTTATATTTATGTATTTATATGAATTTATTTTATATAATACATAAATGTATAAAATTAATATAAATTAATTCTCTTATTATTTTTATAATTTGACTTTTTATAATGATAGATTATTTAATTTTGAATCCAACAAAACAAATTTGAACTAATTTGGAGTTCTATTTTGAAAGTTGTGATTTTTACAAATTTATAGAATTTTTCTGGAATTTTTTTGATTTTATTTATGTTTATTTTCGATTTTTATTTAATTTAAACAATTAAAAAAATGCAAAAAAATGGGTATTTATCACGCTGGCCCACGTGGATGCGACGTGGCATGCAAGGCCACGTGGCTCTGCCACGTGGATGCGCGCGCCTGCCTGCGTGGCGCTAATGTGACACGTGGAGCTTTAATTATCTACTATCTATATTTGTTATATAGTTTAATATAATATATATGGGTCCCCCGTGTATAAGGGGACAAATGATTATTGGCCTTAGTTGCTCCACATTATAAACGCAATATACCCCATTATTTTCCCAGTGTGGGACTAAAGTCCCCTTGATTTTTCTCTACAGGACGCGTGGCACGATCTCGAGCGTCGGATCTACGTCGCGTAAAGCGTCGCCCGTAGATCACGTGGACACGAAGTCCACGCGATCAGAATTTCAACACGTGGCGTTAAACTCACTTAAGTGAGTTGATCGCAGCCGTCTATCGCGATAGATCAACGGCTGAGATTATTCCCGATCGTTTATCGTGAGGAAATCACTGATCAATCATGACCGCTGGATTAAAATCTGACGATCGAAGAAAAGCGACGATTCATCTTGAAAAGACGCACGATCCGAGCCGTCCATCGCGATGAAGATTGATCCGACGGCTGACGATTAATTTCGCCCTTATGAAGCGTGTTCTTCGCGACGTGAAGAACCGTTCGCGATCAATCTCCAAATTCTCTCTGTGTAGAACTCCAAATCGCGTGCCGTTTGTTCGAGAGTGTTCTTGACTCGTTTTCACTTCAATTGAATGCTTAAAATCAAACTTTGATTGAAAGAGGAAGAAGAAATCACATCTTGAACTCCATCTTTGTCTTCGAAAATTCGGAATGAATAGCCTTGCATCCGGCAATTAATTGGATCATTTCGAAGGCTACTTTGGGTTAGGTTGCGTGATTTCATCATAGTCTTTCATCATTTAGTGTTAATTTTAGTTTTAGAATCATAAATTAGTTTAATTTTAGTTTTAATTTTGGTTTTTAATCGTTTTTTCGAAACGAAATTATCTCATATCTTCAAATTTCGATTTCTCTTCGAATTCTTATCCAAATCACCTGATTTTTTATTCCGTGGATTCAATTTTGAGTTATCTTTCTTAATATACTAAAATGCCCAATTTCTAACCTCAATTCGTTGTCCGATTTGACCGAATTTCAAAGATATCTCTCAAATTTCCCTAATTCTCCATGGATTCGACCCTTAATTACCATTATACTAATTAATTACTTTGATTAATCATAAATTGGTAAGTTTAGGACTTTATTTTGACACTAAGTCATGTGCATTCAACGACCATACGATTTAGTCTCGTCAAGCACGTGCTTGATTTGGTGATCGCGTGGACTCGGGTCCACGTGATCAACCTCTTCGCGGTGAGATCCGACGCTCGTCACGCATCCACTTCGTCGCAAGGGTAAGAGCGTGTGGGAACATAGTCCGACACGAAAGAAACATCGGGAGAATTTGCGGTTAAATAGGGGATCTCGCCTTCGTTATCATAGTGTTACCGTCCGCGCAGTGTTACCAGAGTCCCACTATTCTCGTGGGCCCTCCACCTACCAGCCCTCACATGCCACGTGGCGCCCCACACGGGCGCCCGCGTGACCCTTCCACGTGGCCTCCTGCCACGCGTCAGCGCCACCTGCGCCACTCGTGGGCCACCCGGGCTCTGCCATGTGGCCTCAGTGCCGCGTTGCACCTCGAGGCGGTCCCGCGCGCCACGTCAGCCTGTAGGTAAAAACCCTCTTTTTCGTGATTTTGTTAATAGAAAATACCTCTAAAAAATCAAATAAAAATCAAATAAAATTCGGAAAAGGGCATAAAACTTCAGAAATTCATAATTTAAAATATACAACTCATTTTTAATCCAAATTTTCTCCATTGGATCACAAATTCTTTTCTTTTTAATATCATGTCATTTAAAATTTATTTACAAAGAAGAAATCAAGATGACTTATAATTTACTTAAATCATTTCTCATTAAACATTGTAAATCATAAATTCATCCTAAAATTATCCTTCCAAACATTTACTAAAGTCAAAACTCATTCAATAACAGAGATTAACTTCTATTAATTTAAACAAAAGATTAATCATCTATTAAGTATGAAATTATCCCTAATTTATGCATAAATATCAACTTTAGTGAAATGACATGCCAATGGAGAAAATTCCTAAAAAGTATGATAACATGCATCATATTCACATAAAATAAGCATGAATATGAGTTAATTAGGATAAGAACTCAAGTTATAAATGCATGTTATCACGTCTTTGTTCTTGGATTGAGTCCATTGACCTCCACCAACGACGTCAAGCGCACTTATAAGAGACTGGATCCTAAGTATCATCCGAAAGTGATCCGAGGAGAGACGAAGAAAGAAAAGGAAGAGGTATTCAAAGAGATTAAATCAGCATACGAGAGTCTGATGGTGAAATTCGAAGGAGAATCTGAAAATCAACCGACTTGCGGATTCGGAGATTTCAACGAGTAGGACGAGTGGATGGACTTCACCTGAGGAGTTTTAAAGACAGAACGCAAATCACCCCATTGACCTGCAACACTAAAACAACGTCAATACGTATCTTCACGGCTACAACAACTATCATGCGGAGGATAAAGAAATTTTGGGAAATCTCTAATGCAATCAAGCTCCACGTATGCACCGTTACGATCCCATAATTGTCAACGTCACCACAGACCAAAAGATCATCCGACGGCCATCACGGACTCATTAAAAAAAAGATGAAAACTTCTCGAAGCTTGTATAACTATTCATCAGCGGACGATAACTGCACGACGCGATGCCTCACCGTAACTCTTCTTCCTTTATTTCTATAAAACGGAACTTGTAAGAACAAAGACGGTAGTTGTTGTTTATGAATGAACTATTTTCCTTGTTTGAAAACATTTTGTGTTCTTGTAAGTTCCCGTATCTCTCCCATTTCCTAACATCCCGACTTTCTATCTTCCTTTTTGTTCCCCCTCCCGTTTTGTCGCTTTCATCCATTACCTGTCAGAGGATAACCAAGGAGTTATCTTGTCATTTGGCGATTCAGAAGCATCATCTTCATATCCAAATAAAGGTACTCATCCTCTCTCTCTTTTCACAGTGATTAGGAGTTTGATCTCTTATTCAATTCATCCAACATTAATTACTTCGTCCTATCTATTCTCTATCATTTCTCTACTAACCAAAATATTTCCAAAAGAGAAGTCCTAATCATTCTTATTATCATTCCTATTACTCCCCCACACCATAGAATTATATTAGAACTCATCCTCTTCAATATTTAAACTGTATTATCATTTCTCTCCTCTCTCTTAACTTTCTCATTCTTAATTAACATCATGCCCTTTTCTTCTCTTTCTAAACTATCGTACACTAAACCTTCATTAATTTATCACCTCATTCCATCATGATATCAGTCATAGATCCTCTCTTATCTTGTAGGATTTAAATAGATTCTAATATATTCTATCAACCATATTATATTACACTCATCTATATATCACCATTACTCGTCCTCGTTTGCATCCTCATATTTATCATATCCTCTTCATAACTATCATCGTCTTTCCGAACTATCCTACATCATTGTTACTCCTTCATGCACATGGTGTTTTAGGTCATTGCTTCGTGATTCAAATGAAATCCCAATTTAGGCCATAAGATTTTGATGCTCTCTCATTTTAGGCCTAGTTGTCTCTCACTATCTTTAATCACTTGATACCTCCTCTTACTTTATGTGCCTCTTAATCTTTTTAGCAGACCCTAAAATTTCTAATGGGTCTTTGCACTAATAAATCATCGATAGTTTCAATCATGATACCCTTGAAATCTATATCAATGAATAGAATCAAGTATTATAATAGATGCATTCAAAAATGGAATGGCTAATTTTTATGTGAACATAGAGTTGGAGAAGATAATGATAAGATGACAATCATGGTACAAATCCAAAGCATGTGGCTATAGTTTGTGAGCACATTTTCACTGTCATTATGGCTGTAAAACTTAGATGATTCACATAATTCATAGGATCAAAGACAAATTAAGACGAAAGACATTTAGTGTTGATAAATGGTGAAAATCCACGAAACAAGATATTGATGACATTCTATATATAAAAAAATATGATTTTTTAATAAAAATTAAGAATAACAAAAAATGATGAAAATATTATGGAACAATTGTTTTGATCAAAATAATTGAGTTTCGATGAGATTCAAACTAACATATGAATGAGTAAAAGAAAAATATTCGGATAAGTGAGGAAAAATATTTAGAATGATCGATCCCTCTGTCAGACATTGTTCTTCAATGTTTTTGTACCTTGCTCTAGAGAATCTGGTGGGGACACCTCAATAACAAGAGAAGCACCCAAGGAGGCAACAAAGCATTACAACTTAAGGATAAATGCAAGGATTAGGTTAGCGTCTTTTACTTAATGAATCACACATTTTTCAAAGCATTACTATTCCTAAGTGCAGGTTCGGTGATTCATACCATGTCAGATGAGCAAGATATGAGCAAGATATGTCGGATTCCCTCTCAGCTAGGAATCTTGTTCACTGGTTCCACCGAATAATTTTTTGAAGCGGAGCATAGTGCGGCGCCGAGCGAGAAACGTCTCTTCTTTCGGTTTATTCACTGATATGAACTTAGCACTTTTTATGTTATTATGATTATTTATGCTAAGCGAAAATTCTTCTTAAGAATCTTTATTACTTCTTTACTTCTACACCCCTTCCTAGCTCCTGAAGTCGCTCCTTTACTTCTACACCCGCTCTACAACTCGCCACAACTTCTTCTCCCGCTCGCTCTCCCTACGGTCGAACCTCACTCGTCTCCCCTTCCTCGCTCCTAAGCCTTCTTTATCATCTACAACTCAGAACCTCTAATATTTTCTTTTCTTAACATAAAACATAACCGCGGTGATTTTCATTGATTTTATTCTTTCATGCGGGCTAAGCGTTCGCAGAAAAAGTAAGTCTATCCGAAGAAACCCAGATCAGTGACGGCCTCTCCAGCGGAGCTGGGCGCCGGGGCCCTGGATGCGCTAGCGATCGGCACATTAGGGGAGTGGTTGCCCGGGTTTCTCGGCCTGGTATCCTGTTCGTTCATGATATCTACATTCAACTGTGCCCCGGAGACACGGTCGAAGCAAACCAGTGTGCTTCTTTCACGACATGCTCTTGTCCCGGGTGTCCTCCTGTGGTCTTCTAGCGTTAGAAGAAGTCGTGTTCGTCCCGGATTCCCACGCCTTTTATTTAGTCAGGACTACAGGAAAAGACGGACCCATTCGGTGACTTTCGCGGTCGCCCTCACTGAACCGACTTGGATCTGAACTACGATTCAGATCAAGTCTTACCGAAATAGGATTTCCTTTTCGTGCCATATGGCGCTTAGACTTGACTTTCTCCCCTTTCTTCCCTGTCTAATGTTTTCGAAGGTCTTCGTTTCCGTGTAGAAGCAAACTCTCCAAGACCATGAAGTACGGAGTAATCAAAGCGGCGAAATAGAAGATCTACGTGACCTCCTGCTATCTCTGTTCTTCTTCATTCAAAACTGGAAAGCATCAACAAAACAGCCCTCCCAGGGTAACGCGAAGTGTTAGGTCAAAATTTTCCCGAACTGAAAACAACTTCCACTTCCGAACTTACTACTCTTCTTCTCCCTACGGTCCTCATAACCTGATCTGGAACAACAGGGGACCAAAGGTCTCCAGTGGAGGTAGCTTATCCAATCCCATTCCATTTCTATTGTTGCTATTCAAGAGCCGATGATTGACTCCTCTGAAATGTGGGGATGCAAAATGACATCACTAATGGTTCTGAAGTTGCATTTGGATTCTCTGGAAGGTTATCCGAAGGTTCTGCAAGAACTGTTTCTTACATGTTCACTAGGGAACTCTTATTCTCCAGATGCATACCTTACATTTGTATATGCCAAGTGCGATTACTTGCTTCGACGCTCTCTGTGGTTTATATTCTTTTTCTACCTTATCCTGGTTACGAAGTAAAGAAGTCGAACCTCAACTTCTTAAGAATCTTCTTCTCCACGAACCTACACCAGAATCTTGATGAGTTCTTGACTTCGTAACCAGCTAAAGCTGCCTGCGGTGGAGACTTCAACTCAGTGCTCTTCTCTGATGAAAGACTTGATACCTAAATTTTATGTTTTTAATAAACAATTGCTTTGATGCGAGATATCAAGGTTGCGTAGCAAATATACCAGGTGCAATGGACAGGAAGGAGGATCATGTAAATGGGCAAGACTGGATCGCGTCCTCTACTCCACTAATGGGCTCCATGTCTTCCCTATTACCAAAGTTGAGCATTTGAGTCGTACGTTCTTTCAGAACCTCAGCAGTTCTTTCAGAACCCCCGCTCGCTCTCCTCTTCCTCGCTCCTAAGCCTTCTTTATCATCTACAACTCAGAACCTCTAATATTTTCTTTTCTTAACATAAAACATAACCCGCTCGTAAACTCGCGCCTTTCCGGTTTCAGGAGATGTGGACTCGACATCCTGATAATAGCGGATCTATTCCGGTCCATGCTTGGCCGGTGCTTAGCCTCTCTTTTATGTTTTCTTATTTTCTTTCATTCATTTATTTTCTTCTTCTTTCTTCTTCTTCTGAAATTTCTTCTTCTATTCTTGATTTCATAACCGAAGGTTCTTCTGATTTATCAGAAGAACATAAGAACGTGGAATAAAGTTTGGAGTTAAAAATATCTCTCAAGCTGAGGCTTGACTCAAGTGCAAGTGCCAGCACAATCATGAACTGTACCCGTCAGAGCAGCCCTTGGCAAGAAAGAAAACACTTAGACATCTGAAAGAAGACATTTTCTGGCGACAACGCGCATGATAGAAAGAGGGACGAGTTGTAGAGGTTCTGAGGTAACGAAGATAAAGAAGCGATCTCAGGCAGGTAAGAATGGAGGAGGGCTTTAGGCATTGACATGGCCTCGAGAGGGCCAATGCGCCTTTGTCCCCCATAGGGACACGATCTCACAACTGGCACGGTAGCGGGGGTTTGGACTTTTCCTCGTCCGGAATGCAGGCCACTAGTCCCTACAGGGGACGCGCTTTTACCCCATCTAAAAGAAGGTTTTTTCCAGTACCGACACGATCCTACGGGATAGCAATCTTTCTTTGCCCGGCCTTTACCAGCAAGCAGGTAAAGCCTTTCTGAAAGATAAGTATTCCCGAGGATACTAGGCAGTCTGCTATGCTTCCGGAAAGGTTTGAGTCTCCGGAAAGGCTCCTTCATTTATGTTAAAAATAACATAACCTTACAACTCTTCGCCACTTTTGTTCTTCAAGAATAACTATTCTTTCTATGCAAAGATTGGTTCATTCTGTGACTGCTCTCGACCATGGTAATGGATTCTCATGCGGGTTTCAAAAGTCGGGATTTCCAAAGGTTCCGAAGTTCTTGCAGAACCTGCAAGAACAAAAGCATCTGAAAGAAAACGACATGGTGGTCAATCAAATTGGAAATGTAGATGAGGGCTATAGTTGCATAGCCAAAGCTCGGGTTGGAACTTATTCAGGAATGGGTGCAGCAGTTTTTGGCTCGAAGTACCAGGCATCAGGACGCATCCGGGGCTGACGACTTGACGATGGAAGCTTGTCGTGGTGTTCCATCATGCTCTAAAGTGCGGGTTCTGCAAGAACGGGGCTATGCCCACTTTCTCACTATCCCTTAGCATATGTCTCAGAGGTTATGTTAATAAAGTCACTCTTCACTTATGTAAACATAACCTCCAGGGGCGCATGGCACATATGGAATAAGGCGTTTTTTACGAATGATCGGTGCACAACTTCGATGATTGAATTTTTGGAGCGTTGATGGAAGCTAATGCTGTCTAGGAGAAGACTCTAAATCCTGGAGGGAACAGGAAACCCCACGGGTGGATGGTCTATGGCCCAACAGATACTGACTGAGACTGATTCGGCCACGATCTGGAACAATGGCGATGGTGATGCTCCCACATCCGACGGGTTTCTTCTCCAGTGGAATGGCAGGATGGGAGTCGTTGTTTGGGGATTAACTACCAGGAGGAAGCTTTCTATTACCGTACAAATAAAACAACAGTCACCCGGGCAGCCGGATGGGGCTGTAGGTGACTGGAAGTTAGACCAGCGCGATCCGGCTGCCCTTTTCCTTCACCCATTTTTCTCTTTCATCCGCTTTTTTCAGAGCTTTTCTTTCAGAACCTTCGGATAACCCGCTCTACAACTCGCGCCTCTAATATTCTATTTTCTTAACATAAAACATAACCTGCGGCCTCAGAACCTCAGAACCTTGTTTCTTGAAGTCTCGAAGACCAACTCACATTAAAAGAATGAAGATGCTAGCTTCTTTTATGTTAAAATATAACATAAAAGAAGGTTCTGAGGGGCGACTTCAGGAGCGAGGTAACCGGCAGGTTAAGGATCCGAAGGGTTCCGAGTTTACGAGGAAGGGGAGAAGTAAAGAACTAATAAAGATTCTTAAGATGTCACGAATAAGAAAGAAAGGTTATTAGGTTTAACAAGAATTAGGGTATGTGACCCGCTCTCTCGCCTTCTTTATCTTCGTTACCTAAGAATATTAGATTTTCTTAACATAAAACATAACCTGCGGCCTCTGACCATCAAATAAAATGTGAATAACCCGTCTTCCTCTCTTTGAAACAAGAGGCACTTCCGGTTATGTCCGTGTTTCAAACAATTTAGTCTTCTCCATATTACCATATCTCTAGAGTCAAGAATTTTATATGAGGAATGAACTCAATCACTTTCTTTCAGAACGTTACTCAACAGTAAACTGTTGAGGTCTATCCGGTACTCCATTTGGATCAGTGATCGATTTCTAGGTTTCGTCGTAAACCTAATTGGTGACTTCCAATTACGTAAATCAATAGTTCAGGGTAGGGCATTTCCCATTGATATAGGAACTTCTGTACCAGAAACAATGGTATCTCCAACCCAGTAAAATATATCTCTTCTCACCTGTTGGTTTCTCAAACTCGGAAACTCACTCACTCAATATCGGATTCAGGAGGAAGAAAGAACATAAGAAAGATTGATTATTATCACACGCACTCACTCAATGTTCACGCGTACACGCCTTAAAATAGGCAAAGAAAGAAAGAAATTTCACGGGAGAAAGACTGTAACGACCATAACGGTCCGAGCGATGACATGGCTTCACGATCGTCGTTATAACTCCTGTAATCCGACGGTCGCTACATATCCTTATTCATCTAACTCTTTAAGTCTCATCTGAACCTTTGAATGAGAATCGGAGGGTACAGATTATATCCTTCAAACTCCCTCTTAATCTGTAGCACTCCCGACGGTAGCAACACTGATTTTTTCACGGAATTCGCAAAATTTAACTCTTCTGAGTGATTTTGTGAACAAGTCTGCTAACTGATCTTCTGTCCTCACCTAATCAAGCGTAATGAGCCCTTCTTCAATGCAATCTCTAATGAAATGGTGTCTTGTGTCTATATGCTTGTTGTGGCTGTGATGAACCGGATTCCTTGTTAACTCCAAAGCCGACTTGTTATCCACCAAAGTTTTTACCAAATTCTCTTCCACCGACATTAACTCCTTGATTAATCGAGATATCAAAAGACCTTGACAGGTTTCTGAAGAAACAGCTATATATTCTGCTTCACACGTTGACAGAGCAACCACTCGTTGCTTCACCGAATTCCAAGTAATTTGAAGTCCACCAAAGAGAAATATTTGACCTGAAGTACTCTTCCTGTCGTTTATGTCTCCAGCAAAATCACTATCACTGAATCCAGTGATTTTCATGTCTCTGTCACCTCTTTTGTATAAAATACTGAGATTCACAGTACCTTTCAAGTATCTTAAGATCCTCTTTGCTGCTGCAAGATGCTTTGAGCTTGGTTTGTCCATAAACTTGCTCAAATAACTAACACAAAACGTTATATCAGGTCTTATATTCATAAGATACCGAAGGCTCCCAATTAAACTTCTGAAATTTCTTGAATTCACCAATTTTCCTTCAGCTTCTCTCTGAAGTTTTAAATGCACTTCCATTGGTGCTTGTATAGCATTGCAATCCTCCATCTTAAATGCTTCCAGAATATGATTTATATAAGCTCTTTGGCTCAGGAAGATATTGACTGAGGATTGTCAACTTCCATTCCAAGATATGAACTCAACAAACCTAGATCTGTCATTTCAAATTTCTCCTTCATCTCTTCTTTAAACTTGCAAATTAGCTCCCCTCTTAGATCAGTGATTATTAAATCATCCATGTATATTCCAACAAGCACTTTCTCCTTTTCATTCCCTTTATAAAATAGAGCATCATCCAGCTTAATTCTTTTAAAACCAAGATCTTCCATGGTCTTATTTAACTTTGAATTCCAAACCCAAGGTGCTTGCTTCAGCCCATAGAGTGCCTTGGTGAGTTTTAACACATGAGATTCCTTCCCTCTCGTCACAAAACCTTCAAGTTGCATGACATACAAATCTTCCTTAATTACCCCATTTAAGAATGTCGATTTAACATCAAGATGATGTAATTTCCAATTCAATTGAGCTGCTATTGCAATCAAAATCCTGATGGAATCAAACCTAGCCACATGAGCATATATCTCCTCATAATCAATTCCGAATTTTTGAGAATATCCATTTGCTACTAACCGAGCTTTATACTTCACTACAGCCCCTGTTTGATCTTTCTTTGATCTAAATACCCGTTTAACTCCGATGGGTTTATTTCCGGGTGGAGCTTTTACTAAAGTCCACGTTTTGTTTCTTTCAATGGCCGATATTTCTTCTGCCATTGCACACTTCCACACTTCTTCTTTCACTGCTTCAGCATAAGTACAGGGTTCCTCCGTACTAAGTAGACTTAAGTTATCATAAATTAAATTTGTTTCCTTATAAACATCCTGGATTGATCTATATCTCAGAGGTTCTTCATCAATTAAATTTCCATCCCGAATTGAATCACTCAGAGGCAATTCGGTTGATTCTTCAAATACTTCATCAGTAGGTTGAAAAATATCAATATTGAAATCCTCATAAGGTATAGAATTTCCTGGATTATTCACTGAGAAATTTAAGGACTTTGACTCCTCGAATATCATATCCCTGCTTATGCTTATCTTACGGGTTGCAGGGTCTATGCATCTATATGCTTTAGATCCTTGCTCATACCAAACAAACACCATTTCCTGACTTCTATCTTCAAATTTTCCCACATTTGCCGTCACTTTTACATGAACTAATGAGCCAAAAATTCTGAGATGATTCACACTTGGTTTCCTTCCAAACAAGCATTCATATGGGGTCTTACCTCTCAGACTTTTGGTGGCAGATCTGTTCAAGACATAGGTGCAGGTTGTCACTGCTTCTCCCCACAATTCTAAAGGTAATTTCTTCCCTTTAAGCATGCTTCTTACAAGTCCCATAATGGTTCTATTTCTTCTTTCTACAACTCCATTATGTTGTGGAGTATATGGTGCTGTTAACTGTCTTAGAATTCCATTCTCTTCACAGTAAAGAACGAATTCTTTTGACAAAAATTCTCCACCACGATCACTTCTTGCACATTTTAATTTCCTTTTTACCTCTGCTTCAACCACCATTCTAAATATTTTAAAACATTGTAGAGCTTCAGCCTTGATTGATAACAAATAAATCCACATATATCTCGAAGAGTCATCAACAATGAGCAGAAAATAAGACTTACCTCCCAGTGTTGGTGGTTTGATTGGTCCACATAAATCCATGTGTACCAATTCAAGAGGTTTTTCTGCTCTAAAACCCGAGGTTTTAAAGGAACTCTTAGCATGCTTCCCTGATATGCATGTCGAGCATTGATCTTTTTGTTTTTCGAACACAGGTAATCATCTTACTAGTTCTCCTTTTATCATGCTATCAAGAGTATAAAAACTCTGATGACAAAACCTCTCGTGCCATAACCATGCTTCATCCTCTCTTGATAAATTGCATGACTCACTGATAGCAAGTTTAATTTGATACATATTACCTCGAGTTTTCTTTGTCTTGGTAAGTAATTTCCCTTTCTTGTCACGGATTGTGAGATATCCTCCACTTAAAGATGTCTTACACCCTTGATCATCAAGCTTACCGAGACTTAAAATGATTGTCTTCAGCTTTGGTAGGTAGAGAACACCTTCAAGCTCTATTTCTTCACCGTTCTTGCATATAACAATGACGGTTCCACGTCTTCATACTTGATGGAGGATCCGTCTCCAAAATTCACATTCCCTGTTTCATATTTATTAATAGAGTGAAAGAATGATATAATATCTACCATATGACTGCTCGCCCCTGTGTCAAAATACCACAAATCACTGTTTACATCATCTCCATTCCCTTGAAGTAGTCTTTCACTGAATTCACTGTATGACAGAATCATTAAAGCCGATTCTTCATCAGATTCTTCCACTAAATTTGCTTTCTCTTCTTTCCCTTTCTTCTTTTTCTCAGCATGACAGTCATCAACAAAGTGGCCCATCTTTTGACAATTTGATAACATGCAATCTTAACATGATAAAACATGATTATTAATGCAATTTAAGGCATAAAACATTACATTTATGTGCATGTTATCATACTTTGAGTGCATTTCTATCATTCTATGCATATTTATGTCATAATCTCAAAATGCACTAAATTAGGGTTAATTATGATAAATTAAGGATAAATGATTTTATAACCCATCTTTACTTGAGATTATGAATGGTTTTTAAAGTTAAATAATGAGAGAAATCATATTTATGAACATTCATTTAATTTTCTAAAGTTAAAATCTTAAAGAAATGAATGTATTTTTGAAATATAAATTAAATCTCTTGTTATTTAAATATTTTGAATTTTTAGAATGATAGATAATTAAATTTCAGATCAAATGAAAGAAATTTGGATTAATTTGGAGTTGTATTTTAAAAGATATGATTTTTACAATTTTAGGGATTTTTTCTGGATTTTTTCCTTATTTTTTTGATTTAATTTCTATTTAAAAACGTTAAAAATAAATAAAAAAAGGGGGGCGCGGGGCCCGCGTGGATGCGACGTGGCACGCAAGGCCACGTGGCAGCGCCACGCGGACCCGCGCAGCGCGCCTACGTGGCGCGTTGATTTATACTATATATTTATAATTTAACATATATAAAATGGGTCTTTGTCCTCCCATATATGGGAAGGGTCATACCCATAGAAACCGTCGGGTATTATAAACCCGACGGTTTCATTTAATTAAGTCCGTGTGGGACTAAAATTCTGTCTTACTTACCTTGCAGGCGACGTGGCGCGATGAGGGGCGTTGGATCCAGTCGACGCGTCGATCGCACACGTCGATCACATGCGACGCGGACCACGGAGCGATCATCAAGCACGTGCGCGATTTCGGGAATTATGACGACCAGATTTCAGCGACGTGGCGGCACTCACACGCGGTGATCACGTGGTGCGCGGACCACGAGATCAAGATCAACGCACGTGTTGATTAAAGGGGCGTTATAACGGCTACGATTCGATCGTGCGGATCGCATCGTGGCCGTCCGATCGCGATCCAAGGGGCGATAATCAAGGCGTTTTATAACGGTCATCCACGCGGTCATCCAGGCCGCCCATCTTCAATCCGACGGTTGGGACTTAACTGAAACGGTCCATCGTGGACCGTTTCATCGTAACCGTCGATCGAAATGATCGGACGGTTACGCCCAAATTTAGCTTAAATAGCCTTGTTCTTCACCGATGTATGCATTCGAGTTGGATTTCAATCAAATTGACTTGTCTAGACACCGATCCAATCGTTTCTCTTGATTCCTTCCTCTTCCTCTTTCATTTCCGCATCCATGGAGGGGTTGAAATCAAGATTTGGTTGAAAATTGAGGGAGAAATCGACGCTTGAAGCTCGGCGTGACGATCGTGACGTTTTTGGTGATTAATCGGCTTAATCACCTCGTTTCGATCGCTAAACGGGTTTAGTCGAAGTGGTTTTACCTTAATTATCTTCCTATTATCTTTAATTTTCGTTTAGATTAGGTTTTAGATTTCAATTTCATAGAATTTCATCCAAAATTACAATTTCAACGTCCGAAAATTTCTCTCCACTTCAATTTTCGATTTCTCCGCGAAATCAAGTCCCAATTCGATGATTCTTGATTCAGTGGATTCGTTTTGAAGTCTTCTTTCTAAAAACACCATTTTCCCTAATTTCTCACCTCAATTCATCGTCCAATTTGACCAAATTCCAAAAGATATCTCGAAAATACCTAAATTCCCTGTGGATTCGACCCGTATTTACCATTATACCCCTCAATTCTCTCTTAATTCCCCAAATTGGTAAGTTCGGTATTATTTTTGACACGAGACTGTGTGAAATCGACGACCTCGCGGTCTCGTCTCGTCACAATTATAACATTTTATTTTTGATTTATCAAAAGGCTTCTTCTCACCTTCATTATTTTCCTCCTTATGCTGTCTTCCTCTTTCAAGCCCTCTACCTCTTCCTCTCTGACCGAATCTACCTCTTCCTCTTGAAGTCTGATGATGTAGGACATTTCTAAAATTGATAATATTCCTACAAATTAGGGAGGACCTATGAAGTGATATCAGTGAGAATAATATAGAAAAGAGATTTAAAATATATAGGATTATGTTTATGAAAAGAAGTAGAGAGGAATATGATATGTCTTAGTCATTAAATAAGGATGGCTGTGATATAATTCAATAATATAGTTAATAGAGAGAGAGTGGAGCTACGAAAATAGGTAGAGTGATGGGGAAGAATAGAATACGGAGTAGGTGAAGAAGTCGGTAGCAGATATGTAATGTTAAGAAGTTAATATATATAATAATCAGTGATTGGAAAGATAGGATAAGAAGAATGAGAGTGATAAATAAGGAATAATAATAAGGATAAGAGGAATGAAGAAAATAGATGGATCGGAAGGATAGGGATGACAGAAGAGGCGAAAAAGAAGAGAACGAGGTTGCGGACGGGATGAAGATATTATATTATATATTAGAAGATAGTGGATGATGAGAAGAGAGAAGAGAAGGAATGAAATGTACGAGTATAGAAATTAGGGTGAGAAGACAGAGATATTGGACTTAAAGATACTAGGATACGAACTATTTTCACGCAAATATATGAGGATATTACCTGGTTTTGACGTGAAGTAAAGCTTCGGGAATTACCGGTCAATCCAAATATTCCGTTGTTTGCGCTGACGCGAAATGGTGAAAAGACGACAGAACGGGAGGGAGAAAAGATAGGGAGGTAGAATCGGAGAAGAAGATTGGCGGGAGAAGCACAGCGAGATACGATGAACACGAGGGATAAAAGTAACCAAAAGAACCGATTATCATTCAAAAAAAACTGTCTATGATTGTTACAAAGTTCTGTTTTTATAGGAACGAAAGATGGGAAGTCGCGGCGAGAAGTCGCTTCGCGGCGGTTACTTCAGTTGACTCTTTTGGCGTCTTTTGACTTTCATTCGGCGGGAAGAGGAGATGAATAAAATTACCTCTCGATGACGTTCCATCGTCGGATTAATCGTGTAATTATGGCGACGTGGAGAGATTCCCGTATTTTACCTTGACCTCACGAATGCTGACATCTCGTTGGCGGGACGCGTGAAGATTAGTGAGAAAGTGCTTGTATCTTCGCGGCTCGCTCCTTCGGAATTAGCTAATCTTGATGATATCCCGTCGTTGGGATTATTAGGCGATTGTGGTGACGTAGAGAGACGTCAGTACGTGAGATAACTATCGCGATATTTCCACGATCTCTTGAAGAGTGTTGGCATCTAAACAGTGTGCATTTTATCTCGAGGTCAAAAATTCCTCTGCGCAGGGTGACGAAAAGGCCGAAACAGACGACGAGGAGCATCCATTCTCAGTGGGCGTTGACTGGAGACTTTGCAAGTGAGTTCGTATGTGGAACATGTGACCGCTTCTTTGGCAGAGCTTCCTGCTGAGGACTGACTATGAAGCATTCCCTCTTGTTGAACCATCGCTCTTGCTTGCGCGACAGTGATGCGGAGATCTCTGCGAGCCGCTTCTGTACACAAGTAGAGCTTTGACTTCTGTCTTGTATTCACTGGAGTTGCTCGTGATTAGCTGTCTCTTGTTTTAGGAAACTTCGTTCTTATCATTCGTGAAGTTCATATTTAGACGAGAGGTATTTCCTTTGTTGTAGATGAGGATGTGGAAGGCCCTGACCTTTAAAATCATAGAGGTTTTGTTTTATAGGGATTACTGTCGATATATCTCCACATGGATAGGGGTTGTACTCTATGATTGTCTTCCTCTCCACATGGATGACTGTCATTGTTTTCCTTGACAGTAAGATGAGACTTTATGGGCAGTAAAACTTTTAACCATGAAGATGTGTTCAACAGGATTATAGGAGGGACAATTCTCTTGATGGTCTTTCTTACTGATAGCTTTCTTCATAGTGATAACTTCATGATTTTATGTTAACCATGATTGTCCTCTTTAACAGCAAACTTCTTCATACTGATTTCTTCATAAGGGATTTGATCTCTGAAGATAGTGTACTTCCATAAATAATAGATCTCCTATAATTCTATCTAAAGGTGGTTTTCAAAAAAAATAAGGGAGTATACACAAAATGCTTCCTATTGATGTTTCTTGAGATCATTTATTCACACAAGGGACCTATGATATAGTGGATGTGGGTTGGACAATTAGGAACCTATATCAAAGGTATAAGGTGGTTGACTTGGTCCACTCAAGGAATTCTAGGTTTCTAAAGATAAGGGTTAATTGTTTGACCAAGTCAATCTTTAGATCAGTATAAAATAGGGAGGAGGGAAGATGATTCCCATAAGATCTACACTCTCTTTCAAGTATTTAGAGAGGTCTTCTTTATCCATTTAATAAATGGATAATTTCTCAAGTTGGTGGATAAGGAAGAGGAGGAGGAGGAGGATAGGTTCACTTAGAACCCTTGTGTTCATGTTTATAAAATAATTCTCGATCATCTGACCTCTATCAGTCTTCTTTGTCATCTTGGATGCTTTCGACAACAATGCTTGCTCCTCTTCACGATTGTCTCTTTCAATTAGCCTTGATTCATGCACACGCAATGAACCGAGCACTTCTTTAGCTGTCATTGGTTTGATAGTGCCAATATGCTCGAGAGAGAGAGTTAGTGTGTCAAACTTCTATTGTAAAGACCTCAACAGTTTAGATACAGCATCCTTTTCTTCAAGATTCTCCCCCAAATCTCTAAGTTCAGATAATACTTTCGTAAATCTTAAACTGTATTCACTCACCTTCTCATCCTTCCTCATGGACAAGTTTTTGAATTCTCGCTTCAAGAATTGAATTCTTGATTGAATCACATGGACTGTACCGACGTGTAGATTCTTTAGGGATTCCAAATTTTCTTTTGCCGTTTTCTTTATATCCATTTGAAAACTTGCAGATTCGGGAATCGAACTAAGGATCGCCAACAACGCCAACCGATCTTTCTTCCGATTTTCTTCTTCTCCTCCAATCACTTCCCACAAACCATGCGCCTCTAGATAGACCTCCATTCGCATTGCCCAGAGACGATAATTCGTATCCGATAAAATGAAATTAGAGTTTATCACCTGATTCTCTAATTTCTGCAGAACACTCGTTGATGATGAGCTCGCCTCTCCGATCTTCCGCGACATCTCCACAGGTAGATCGCAAGGCTCTGATACCACTTGTTGGTTTCTCACACTCGGGAACTCACTCACTCAATATCGGATTCAGGAGGAAGAAAGAACATAAGAAAGATTGATTATTATCACACGCACTCACTCAATGTTCTCCGCGTACACGCCTTAAATAGGCAAAGAAAGAAAGAAATTTCATGGGAGAAAGACCGTAACGACCATAACGGTCCGAGCGATGACGTGGCTTCACGGTCGTCGTTATAACTCCTCTAATCCGAAGGTCACTACATATCCTTATTCATCTAACTCTTTAAGTCTCATCTGAACCTTTGAATGAGAATCGGACGATATAGATTATATCCTTCATCACCATCCCCATAGTGTATGAGACAAATGTATGCATTTCGATTAGGGTCGTATTCTATGGTTACGATTCTACCATATATGTCTTTTTAATTCCGTCGAAAATCGATTTGACGGTATAGACGCTTATGACTTCCCCCTCTATGTCCTGCGGTAATGATTCCTCTGGCATTACGACCTTTACCACGTCCATAGATCAAATTATTTCGTGGATTGGATTTTACTTTTCTGTCTACGGCTCCGTTGCGTGTGCTCAGGGTAGAAGTTTTGTATAAACGCCGTTAAGTTGCTTTAAGTTCTTTATAAGAGGTGGAATAGAATAACCCGGTTGAAGCGTAATGATCATACGTCTGTAATGCATTGTATGTCCAGGTTGAATGCAGAACTTTTAGCGGGAGTCGATGACTATTCATAGCTATTACCTTGACACCAAAGAAGAGTTCGACCCAATGCTTCTCATACTTCTACACCAGAATCTTGACTTCGTAACCTACACCTACACCTTAATTAAAGTCGAACCTAGTTGATCCTGATTCGACATTCTCCTTCTTCGTAACCTCAGAACCTTCATACATACTTTTTCTGTAACTTGTCCATAAATCCATTATGTTTTCTGATTTAAAGAAGAACCTATGAGTTTCCAGTATCGATAATCATTCTAGTTCTTACTGTTCATATGTTATGGTATTATTCATACCTACACCCCTTATGTATGGATGATGAGATTCCATTGATACAGAGCCAATTTTAATAGACTTATTGAATTGAACGTTCCCATTGGCGTATATCCCGCAGGAATTGAACCCACGAATTTGCGGGCGCTTTAACCATTCAGCCATGGATGCTTAACAGGGATCATCGTACATCGTTCATAACCAAATTCCGGATAACTTCCCGCTCGTAAACTCGCGCCTCTACTCTAAGGCTCATTCGCTCGGATGTGGTCGAATTCTAAGGTCTCATCCTTTAAGCATTCGCCAGGCCACCTAAGACTCACAACTACACCGATCGATGGGGCTCGCTCCCTTTCTTCTCGCTCCCTGTAAGGTTTTTTTCTTTTTCCAAAGGTTCCGAAGTTCTTGCAGAACCTGAAAGAAAGGTTCTGTAAGAATGATTTTAATCAGAAGGCCGCAGGTTATGTTTTATGTTAAGAAAATAGAATATTCTTAGGTAACGATGAAGAAGGTAACACGAAGTGTTAGCAGGTTCTGAAAGAATTGCGGAACTTCTGATAAATCAGAACCTTTGGTTCCGAAGGAAGCTCCCAGCAATATAGCCATCCCTACCCACAATCCCACGAGTCTCTTATTCATTCTCGTTAGTAGGGGGAGCAAGTCAAAATAGAAAAACTCACATTGGGTTTGGGGATAATCAGGCTCGAACTGATGACTTCCACCAGCTCTACCGCTGAGTTATATCCCTTCCCGGCCCCTATCGAGAAATAGAACTGATTAATCCTAAGTCAAAGGGAGTCAGAGACTACCACTATTCCACTATTCCTA
This sequence comes from Lemna minuta, assembly GCA_024174645.1. Lineage (NCBI taxonomy): Eukaryota > Viridiplantae > Streptophyta > Magnoliopsida > Alismatales > Araceae > Lemna > Lemna minuta. Next base: position 826,610 of record CM044102.1, on the reverse strand, counting down.
AACAACTTAACTTCTTCCAGAACTTTCTTTTCGCACTATTACGGATAGTAAAATAATGGGAAAAATGGGATTCAATTGTTTGTCGCTTCTATCGGAAATAGGATTGACTATGGATTCGAGCCATAGCACATGGTTTCATAAAATAAAATCCTTACGATTTTTCCGATCTAAAGCAAGAACGAAGTACACGAGGTTACGCAGTAAATCATGTACGGTTCTGTAGAGTTACAGTAAGGATGACTTATCTTTAAACTTTTCCACTATCACCCCCACTCTGCCTTACGTAAAGTTGCCAGAGTACGATTAACCTCTGGTTCTGCAAGATAAGCTAACCGCTTACCATAATTCACAAGAACATTCTGTAGTATTAGTAAGAGGAGGAAGGGTTAAGGATTTACCCGGTGTGAGATAGAACAGTGATTTCAGAACCCGAGGAGTAAAGGCTTTTCATTCTTTGGAAAGTTCTGCAAGAAACGTGACGGAGTAAAGATTCTTATCCAAGATTCCCACCAGCACTTCCCATTTTCCGCATATCTTGCTGATCCGACATGGCATGAATCACCAAACCTGCACTGAGGAATAGTAATGCTTTGGAAAATGTGTGATTCATTAAGTGAAAGACGCTGACCGAATAGTTAGAGATGGCACAAGCAAAGATCATATAGCCTAATTGACTGCAAGTTGAATAAGTTATGACCCTCTTTGGATGGTTCTGTAATATTCCTGTAATTGCCGCAAGGAATGACGTCATAGCTCCTGCAAAAGTTATCACAATCAAAGCCGTAGGTGGGTATTCAAATAAAGGGGAGCACCTTGCTATCATGAAGATGCCAGCTGTTACCATAGTAGCTGCATGAATCAAAGCAGATACTGGAGTGGGACCCTCCATTGCATCTGGGTGACCAGTATGCGATCCTATCCGTGCAGATTTCCCAACAGCACCAATAAGAAGTAAAATACAAATAAGAGTTATGGCATTAAATCTCATATTGCGAGAAATCCAAGAATTTCTGGGGGCACTAGCACAAGCAAAAATGGTTGAAGAGTCTACTGTTTGAAAGAGAGTAAAACGACCCGAAATCCCAGGAGCTAATCCAAAATCACCTACTCGATTGACATAAATAGCTTTTGTAGCTGCTTTATCTGCCTAAAGTCGTGTGAACCAGAAATGAATTAACAAATATGAAGCAAGACCTACTCCCTCCCATCCCAGGAATAATTGAAGAGAGTTATCTCCAGTCACCAACATTGGCATAAAACAAGTAGGAATGGATAAATAACACATAAATCGAGGGATTATTATTTTCTAATTCGGTTCTTTTTTTTTATAAACTCAAATACCTTGAATTTATAGTAAATTTTTGTGATGGAAGACCATTTAATATTGAAATGAATTTCTCCATCTTTTTTTCTAATATTATATTAAAATTATTATAATTATGTGAAGTTATAACACTAAACCTATTATAAAAATCAACAGTTGGTCTACTCAAATAACCACCACTCATATCTGATAACATTATCGGTTTTTTTAATGGTAATTCCCATTTAGATGGTAAAAAAATCATTGGTAAATTTAATTTAACAAGTAATAGATTAATATCAAAATTACATATAACATAACATTTCGAAGGTATATAATGCTTACCGGCTTTTTTTACAATAGATAAATCATCTTTTATATTATGAATTATTGTAAAATCTCTTTCTAACATAAACTCAATTAATTCTTTACCAATTTCACACTTATTCTTACCTTTATTAGTATTTAAGTCTTCATCATTAACCACATTTTTCATTTTTATGATTTCCGCATGTACTCTTACCATTTTATCCAACCTCTCCAACAATGTAGAAACACTTATCATAGAGAATTCATGATTACAATTATATAATATTCTTAACACATATTATAATAGCTTCCAGTGTATAACGTCCAAAATAATATATAGTATCATTATATAATTCATTAGATATCTTACCCTTTAGATAATCCTTAGAAGTTATCATATTACCACCTATTAATTTCATTATTAAATTAGGTGTTGATTTATATATATCATTTTCATTAAAATCCATAGTAAGTTTTTAAATTTTAATCTGCAATTTAAATAATTCTATTTCAGATACATCCTTTAAGTTATGATTTTCCTTAAAATCTATTAATTTCTGAAATACCTCATCATAATGATTAATATCCCTCATACTAGGTTTTATTTCACTATAAAACATTGACCATAATTGTTTAAGATTCTCCCCCACATTTTGTAGTTTTTTTTTCCATGATATGATTTCTTTTGTTTTATCTCCATGATCATACTCTTTGGTACAATCACATAATAAACACAATAAAATACTCTATTTTTTTAGAGTATAAAAAGTCTGGGAAAAATCTACTTTCTGGAACCTTTTTTATGTACACAGGTATCCCTACCTGTGTACATATCATAACATCTCCCTTGTGTACTTACCATAACGTCTCCGAGAATGATTTCTGCTAGTAACCTATTATATCCTTTGACATTAATAGCCATTAAGGGACAATTACATAGTATTTATCTCTATAAGG